>JAODXP020000018.1:14616204-14641204 GCA_027497455.2 Sardinella longiceps
TCCTCGCGGCTGCCCATAATGAGGGGAAGGATGTACTTCTGCAATTAAACACATGACACACCATTACAATTCCCCACTGAAAGCAGACTGGAGTGGGCAAGGAAGAGGGGTGTGTGTGTGTGTGTGTGTGTGTGTGTGTGTGTGTGTGTGTGGGGGGGGGTGATATGTGGAAGGAGTTGGTGTGTGTGTGATTGGGGGGTGATATGTGGCAGGAGTTGGGGTGTGTGTGTTGTGGGTGTGATGTGTGGTGGGTGTGTGTGTGTGTGTGTGTATGTATGTGCTTGTTTAGAGGGGCTGGATGGTGTTTTTTGCCTTCAACCGCACATTCCAGGAAGCATTACCTTAACCCTGACCCTAAACCTAACCCCCTTAACCCTAGATTTGGTGAAATTGAAGGCAGCGCTGCCTGGAAGGCGCCATTGAGGGCAAAAATACCAAAAGGCGTGTAGAGGGTGTTGGGGTGGTGGGTGAAGGATGAGGAAGGCAGTCATCTCAAGCAGGGTGATGGCCGTGAGTGAGTGTCCAGTGATCCGCTGGCACTGCCACAACACAGAGCTAGCTAATGATTTGGGAACAATGGCCGTCGGCGTTTTGAGGTGGTGGGCGGCATATTTGGAACCAATTCACTCCAGTGGTTAAAAATGAAAGCAAAGCAAAGCTTCCCACAAGATCTGTGGCTCACCGGAAAAACTGATTCAGTCTGAATGATGTATTTATTGGGTGGAATATGAGCGAGATGGCTGGAGACAGGCTAACTGAAAGTAAATACTAGACAGGGAAACCGCCAGAGTTTGGCTTTGACTGCCTTTCAGGTTTAACGACAAAATCAAAATCTGTCCGATACACTACTATACTGGTGATGGTTACAGGCTTACAATGTATGGAGGACACTTAATGGTTTGTGTGGAACTGCATTTGTGTGCATGTGTTGTGTGTGTGTGTGTGTGTGTGTGTGTGTGTGTGTGTGTGTGTGTGTGTGTGTGTGTGTGTGTGTGTGTGAGAGAGAGTCTAATTAATGCAACTAATACAAATTTATTGCAATCCAACCCTGGTGTTCTCCTGGACCAAACCGTGGACAGACATAGGAGAGGAGAGGAGAGGAGAGGTGGACAAGCAGTGCAGGTGATTCACACAGGCCAGAGTCCCCAGGAGAACATACAGGAGGTGTGGCTTATTAACAAGACAGGAACACATCTTACCAGTCAATCAACTTGAGTGGGCCATGACAACCCAATCATGATGACATGCATCATAAAAACTGTAACTAAGACGTTTGCAATGTTTACGCCTGGTGTAAGACGGGCATCTGATGGCCGAGAACGAGGATGAGGTAGTGCTCGTCTCGGTCACTTTCCACTTTTCCCTCCCCACTCCCTGTCAACTCTTGGTGGAAGCGGTTTTCTCACTTCATTCACTGCTATTTGACTCAATAGCTGACATCCAAGCCAAGAATTAAGCAACGGGCCGTGACTCTGGGTTCAACTTCATTAGGCCCCTCAGCCCACTGCCTGGCGGCGCCATTAGAACATGTCACCCTTTGCAGACAATTGCTTGTCAGAGCAAAGCTTTGTACCACACACACACACACACACACACACACACACACGCTTCTATATGCACAAAGGGGCTAAACAGCCAGGTCTGGCAGCCATATCCACCCCTCTTGCTCCTTAAAAGTCACCCACCACTTAAAAAGTGGGTGGCAAGAAAAAACTCCAGACAAAAGATGGCCAAGTGTCTGTTTTTTTTTTTTTTTTTCTTGCTGGCCCAATGTGGCACAAAGGACAGGGCAAACAAATGAACTCAAGCTTAATGAGGCTCCTATCAGCTAGGGTGGCAGCCTGCTCCATTTGCGTCAGATGCCATATTCACCTTTAGAAAAAAACAAAAAAAATATGGGTGTGACATTTTTTTTTTTTTTTTTTATAATTCATGACCCGCTTCCTAAAATATCTTGTGACGTGCGACAACACAAAAACTTGTTCTTCTTCCCTTTACAGGCATGTGTTTTGTAAAAAAAAAAGAAAGAAAAGAAAAGAAAAGAAAAAAAGGGAAAAAAAGCAGTGAAACACCAGGCTCGGCGGATCTAGCTATTGTCTGTGTAAGGAGCATATGTGCAAACAGCCGCAACACCACCCAAAATGCGGCGGTGACGGCGTGGCAGACAGGCCCGACTGTATGAACAAACAACCCGGCGGGAGGCAGTCTCTCAGTGGAGCAGTTGGCCCGAGCTTTTTCACAGCCAAGCCAGCGTTGTTGACACCAGGAGAAGTAATAAACACTTTTAAGTTGAAAAAGATTAAATAAGTGTCAACACCGTCGTAATTAATAAGTTGGCTGCTGTGCGCGCGGCGGTGGAACGGCGTCCTATAGCATAAGTAAAGTAGGCGGGCGCAGGGAGGGGGTGCGAGCGGGGCATATGGCGCGCCTGGTGCCCCGCTCTGGTGACATGATGGCAGGCAGTGGCTTCACGCCGGGGGATTCCACCTCCCGTACCACCGTACCGCGGGCATGCGCCGACCGCACCACAGACGCCTCAGGGCGATGGGACGGGGATGGCAAATGACAGACAGGGTGTGAAATACGGTGTGAGAGAGAAACAGAGAGAAAGGGAGACAGAGACAAGAGGATAGAGAGAGAGAGAAAAACAAAGATGGAGAGACGGAGAGGGAAAGAAAGTGATTGTGGGGGTTGTTGTTGATAAGGACAAGAGGATGTGAGAGCTGAGAAACAAAATGGGGAAGCAGACAGAAGCCAAAATTAGTTGTTCTTAGAAACAGATCTGTTTTCATATCTTAGAACACAGCCCAAAAAGGCCCAAAACGGAGATTATTTTTCTAGATGTATTTGATTTTGGAGGCTGGGGACGTCCACACCCACACACAAACACCCACGCACAAAATTAATCATCAGTGCACATGGTGTCACATTTTCACTCTTCTAACTCCTGCTGATCTCTCTCTACTCCTGCTCCAGGTCCTGCTCCTGCTCCAGCCCCAGTCCGGCCCCCTCCTGTTCCCTCCTGGCCGGGCCGGGGAAGGGCAGGGCAGGCAGGCCAGGCCTCCATGACGCCTTTACAGGCCCAGGCAGCGACAGCAGGCCGGGGGCCGTGGTGACTGAAGTGGGCCGAGCGGCGGTTTCGAGCGAGCGCTCGCCCGCCCGTACCCTGACGCCAAGCCTGCCCCGTGCGGCCGCAACGGCAAATAAAACGCCAGCGGCCCGCTCTGCTGCGCATGACATCATGGGAGTGCTGTAATACTGCAACAGCCTTTCATGCATACACACAAACACATGTGCGTACATATACACACACACACACACACACACACACACACACACACACGTTTGGTCATCTGAAGATGAAGAGGGGGCTGGGGGGGGGGGGGGGTTGTTGGGGTTCATACGCTTTACTCTGAGCCACCTATAAAACACACTAATCGACTCCACATGCCACTCTGCGGTCACCGTGTGGATTAGTGTCAGTGAGGAAAGCAGGCCTCTGCGCTGCGTGCTCAGCACCAGGCCCCCAACCCGGCCCAGCACAGCACAGCACAGCCTACTTACTCAGGCATACTCAGCTGCACAACCACCACCACCAGCACCGCCGCTAGGCCTGAAGAACACCCAGCCCAGCAGAGAAACATCCTACACACACACACACATACACATACACACACACACACACACCACACACACACACACACATCAAAGGGACACGTGCAGAGACACTCTTGGAGACGCTTTCTTTTTTTTTCCCCCAAAATGGATGGTAGGGAGTAAGAGAAATGGAGGGAAAAAGTCGAGATCAGGGGTTTTGTTGAAGAACGACTCAGACTGGGATGAGGTCATGTTTATGACGCACTGCCTTAGCAACCAGAATGATCTTCACTGCACATTTTCACAAAACAGGCAACTCTCTACTCTGGGAAAAATGAGAGAGTGAGAGAGAGAGAGAGAAAGACAGAGAGAGAGAGAGTGAAAGAGAGCGCCCTTAAGGCTTACAAGAAGGAAAAAAAATAAACTTTCCCCCAAGAGAGACAAAGACTTAGCGCGCTACTAAACTATGGTGGTGTAAAGCATGGACTCAACAGGCTACTGAACGCAGCTGCTGGAAAACTGACAAGCCTGTTGTTCCCATGTTACAATCTCTTGCGTGGACCCTGGAGACATTGATGAATGTGTGTGTGTGTGTATGTGTGCGTGTATGTGTGTGTGCGTGTGTGTGTGTGTGTGGGGAGAGGGAAGTTGACCTACCCGGTACAGGTGATGGAAGCCAAAGGCCATGCCAGCCATGATGATGGCCAATGCCCCGTAGTCTCTCCATCTGTAGCCCGGAGCACCTGTAGGAGGACATGGACACAAACAACAACAGATGAGCAGGACGGCGCATATTATTCCTGCTTAAAGATGACAACAACTCAAGCAACTTGTCACACTTGCACCAGTTATTAAAACTGCCGCAAGCTAGATGTGATTCTATAAGTGTGGGGTAGGAGGTGTGTGTGTGTGTGTGTGTGTGAGTGTGTGAGTGAGAGTGTGTATGTGTGTGTGGTGGGGGAGTGATGGTAAATTAAAAAATGCAGATGCTACATTTATTTTGCTTGTGATGTTGTAAAGCTGTTGTTTCGTTCAAGTTCGTTTTTAAACACCACGCTAAGCAAGACCGTTAATCTGTTGCCCTCCAAGCGCGCCAAGAGGATTTCATTTGTGGTTGCAAAAAACAACAACAAAAAAAGGTTTCTAGTCAAAACCGACAAACCAATTGTGTTGAAATGAATGTCAAGATTGTCATTAATGTCAAATGAATCATAGCAGGTTTTGCATTCAGACACAAAATGCCGTTTGCCAAGCAATGAATACAATGCCTGTGCAATGCGCTATACAAAACCATATGGCTTTGGCTACACCTGCACCTGCTGCTGCTGTTGTCAACGTTACGTGAGCAGGCTGAGAGTCTATTTGAGTCAACAAGGGGAGTTTAGTCAGTGGAAATCCCCCTCCTTTAAAAAAAATAACAGAAAAAAAACTCCCATTTCTTGCCTTTTCTAATAATTCTTTTCCCTTTGTCGCAGTCATTTAGCAATGATGTCACTAGCGAAGGGTTATGAAAGTTCAGTTGGAGTTAGGGTTCTAATCATGAGCATCGTCTGCTCTTTAGCAGTGTCACTAGCAGCGTAGTACACACCAGGAAATGCTAACCACATCAAACCCCTCTCACATCCCCCCTCTGCTCTCTCCCCAGCTCACTCTCCACACAAGCTTTACCCAGCAAAAACACAGAGAGAGAGAGAGAGAGAGAGAGAGAGAGAGAGAGAGAGAGAGAGAGAGAGAGAGAGAAAGAGAAAGAAAAAAGTAAAAAGAACCAAACCTCCTTTCGATAGATAAAAAAAAAAAAGTATGCAACTCCTGCAGCACAAAGTGACAGGTAATGACAGGAGACATTTGCTTAGGAGACGAGGCAGGCTGACAGCACTCACACACGAGATACAAAGCAGGTCTTAACACCTGCGCATACCACACACCTGAAAAGGGCACTGCCAGGAAGTCAAACACTGGGAGAATGAATCGAGCAAAACAAAATAATTACGGTGAAATAAAGTGTGAATGATGTTAAATCAAGCTCAAACAACTACATCCTGCTTGTTTGGAAAAGTTGTGCGCAAACAGCCACCTATTTCCTGACCATAAAAAAAACTGAAAACGTCAAGAGACACCAGCAATGATGAGCATTATTTGACACAGATAAGTTTTGCAATATGTATAACTTGATAAAATAATGAGAGATTTGGCAATGACACATAAGGCTTCCCAATAGGCCAGATAGTCTAGACTTTCTCATATGAAGGCATCGTGCAATGTTAATAAACATTAAAAAATCATTTGCGGGTCCTCTTTATTCAGTTCTAAGAATGGTGCAAACACGCTATGAGCAAATTAACTTTTTCACGCAAGATTATTATTATTATTATTATTATTACCACCTTTCATGAAGGCAAGTCACACAGGTACCATGTTCCTGGTGCTTTAAGGAAAAAACAAGTCACCACGGTTGATTTAGCAGCTGATTAAATTTTTGATGACACTCATGCGATTTGACACGTAAATAGAATTCTAAAGTTTTGCCGTACGTCGTTGAAGGTTAGGCCAGGTGATGTTCCTTGCCTCGGGGCGCTTGTGCTTCCACAGTACATTCAGGGAAAAAAAAAAAAAAAAAAAAAATCCCAAATATTCCAATGCCAAGTTCTTCATCAGGTTCTGTCATTCCAACCCAGACAGTAAACAACAAGGACATTTCACAAACGTTTCAAGGTGTCCCTCAGGTTTTTGGCATAGCACATGCAACGAGATGAGCTACGACATGTGAAGGTTGAGAACCAACACACAAATTCACAGGACATCCGACCAAATATAGGCCTCATTTTTTTTTTCCTGTGTGGATGTTTTTATTACTTAAACGCACACCAGGCTGGGAAGTAAACAGACCTGTAGGAAATAACACCTGCTTAAAGCCAAGATAAGCTGCAGGACCTAAAGAGGGTTTAAGACGATGATCGGCTTTAAGGTGTAATGCAAGTTTAGAGCCGAGATGTGCCGATGGTTCCAGATCCATCAGGCTGCTTGACAAGCTGCTTCTGCTTCTGCTCGAGTGGCCTTGAGAGAAAGGTATAGTTTGGGGGGGGGGGGGGGTATGGGGGGGTTGAGTAGGCTATCCAAGTCCTTGAGGAGGATGGCCATCCCCAGATGCTAGAAGGCCAACCCCAATGCCAGGCCCAGCTTAGCTAAGCCCATCCCAGACCAAAGTACCCACCCCACCCCATCCCCCTTTCCCTTTCCCTTTCCCCTTCCCCAAACCTTTCTCCCACTCTCCATCTCCTCCACTCTCCGGGACTGCTTTTTATTTGGTCACTTAAGGTGTGGGGCTGGTGCAGTCCATTCCCCCCGTTTTTCCAATCTCCTCTCAAATTTATTGGGTTCAGAAGAGGCCTTACTGTCCTTCCGCGGGTTGAAAATAGAGATCAGAGTATCCATTACTCCGACAGAGATGGATGCGGGTCCCCGCGCATCGTCCCCGTAACAAGGACATCAAAGAGAGGTGGCCCCCTCTTTTCAGCGTGACCCCCGGTACAAGACTCGCGGCACTCACCTCATTATGCACTTCTCCTATAGCCGTTTTGATATAAAACCCCCCACTATAGTCCGACTGGAGCCTAACTACATGGCCATCCCATCAACATCACTTTCATTACAAAACATGAGATGCCGCGGAGTCAAGGACGGTGCAGTAATAAATGAGGGTGGAATACATCTGGAATCATTGTCATACGGGTTAAGCATTATGCGGACTTCATTCTGCATTGGGAAATCAGGCGGCGGCGCTGATGCCGGCCCGGCCGCCGCTCGGCTCATAACCCGGCGTGGTAATAAAGATACTGGTCGGCCAGGCCCTTTTCCTGGGTGGCCTCGAGAGAGAGAGAGAGAGAGAGAGAGAGAGAGAGAGAGAGAGAGAGAGAGAGAGAGAGAGAGAGAGAGAGAGAGAGAGAGAGAGAGAGAGAGAGAGAGAGAGAGAGAGAGAGAGAGGGAGAGGGGATGGAGGAGACGGGATTGCGGCAGATCGTCGTGATGGAGTGGTCAGGATATCACATGGCCCACATTGTCATAGAGCCGGCTGGTAATTAATTACAGGCCCGAGCCCGAGCATGTAGGGGGTGGGGGGGTGGGATATGTGTTACAATAACCCCAGCTTTAGGAAGTGGCACACTGAGACTTACTGCGTGCATTTATTTTAAATATGGCGTAGAATTGAGAGTCCAGAGAGCAGAGTTATAAGCAGGGTTAGTGTGTTTAGTCTGTTCTTGGGGGCCTCAACTAAATGTACAGTACAGTCACACACTTCCATTCATGGTGCGGGCCAAAATGACCCATTCTAAAGTATTAAAGGGGCACTTTGGTGGAGGATGACAGCGTTCTCTCTGGTCTCGCCCCCTTCACAGTAAATCACAGAGCGCACATGGTAGCGGTGACGGGGGGGTGGGATCGGTGTGTATGTGTGTGTGTGGGGGGGGTCAGTGCATGGAGAGTTGAACAGAAGGGCACTCACTGTGTGGTATGGGGGCCAGCTGAGAGGGGTGCAGGAGGTGGGGGGGTCCCAGGGGGGCCGGGACTAGGGCCTGTGGCTCGTCTGTTACACCCGAACGCTGGATGGCCAACTCCACCTCCTCATCCGTCAGACCTGCACACAGGAAGACAAAACAAGGAAAACAAAACACCATCAGATAAACACAGGAACCTTTACAACACTTCAGATTTTATCATCAGACAGAAAAGACTGCATTCTGTAAAGGCAATGTATATCACACATACATTCAGACGGCATTCCGCTATGGCAAAACACGGAACACTGACTGCTTGAAGATGATTTTCTCTCCCCTCCAAGCAAATCAGTTTACAAGGAGTCTTCCATGAAAGCTACTTGCATTAGCGCTACCATCCATTTGTCGTAATGACAATACAGGTTGATTGAAATTTCCTGTCTTCCGGTAAGACTGCCTCTGACCAACCCGGAGCTTTGTTTACTCAGCACCTTCAGCCCCATCATACACACACACCACACTTACAGGACCACCCCATTAACCGTCTCCGAGACAACAGAGGATGGGATGCGGAGGATGCGTGGCCCAGATACTGCCCTTCCTATAAGGGGACAGGGGCTGTCTGTCTGTGTGAAGCCCTCAGTTCCACTGGGCCTGACTGGTGGAACAGTGGCAGTCCACCTCCAACAGTATATTTCCCAGGTGGAGTACTCATAAACCCCAGCCAGCCAAAATGCATTATTTTAATTTCTTCATTGTAATGTAAATGTATTACATAATTTTGCAAATGTCAATATAATTTAATCTTCAGATCTCTTTTTATATAATGATTTTAGGGGATGATTAAATTGCACGGCAGCTCCCTGCTGGAACATGAGAGAATAGGGAGGGATCTAATATTAACATTTCCTTTTGTGTGAAGACCGAGCTTTATGTTTCCAAAGCCGCGCTCAGCCACTGCTATCTTTTTTCCTCCTTGTTTGGCACCGGCGAGTAAACAAGTAATGATATCCACGGGTGACGGAAACAAAGCCTATTACGGCTCGATTTCTAGTTTCCCTGCTAGAAAATCTACCCCGAGTGGGAACTTCAGATAGAAAGCAACACATTAAATTAACAACATTTGCCAAGCTACTTAGGAGGGAGCTGGCTTTGAAGCAGCATTTTTTTTTTCCTTTTCTTCTTCTGTATGCCGGTTGGTTGTACCGACACGTCACATCAAGAGGACATCCATTCTGCCACCCTGACCTTCTGTTTGTCCAGCGAGCGCTGGAGGTCTGTCACTTCAGTCTTTATTTATTTAGTTCCGCACCTAACTGAGTGGGCTTTCCCTCTTCATGCTGCCTTTCTCCTCTGTCAGAGCGCCGCTGAAAGAGCTGTTTACTACGGGCGCTCCCAAGGGCTTTCGGCCCATTCAATTCCAGCAGCTCTCAAGCTCCATTGCAGCCAGGGAGCAGGGGGAGGGAGGAGGAGGAGGGAGAGAGAGAGAGAGAGAGAGAGAGAGCGAGGATTTGCTCCAATTGAGATGTTTAGAAGAAAAGGAAGAAAAAAAAAAAAGAGACAGGCATTTCTCCCTTCTCACATACTCACACAGGCGCACACAGACACAGAGACAGAAATAAAAGCATCAGAGAGAGAGAGAGAGAGAGAGAGAGAGAGAGAGAGAGAGAGAGAGAGAGAGAGAGAGAGAGCAGACGCGTCTGTCCATGTGTTGGAGCAGGCCGCTGGCAGCCCAGGGGAAGGAGAGGGGGGATTGGCGGGCTGAGCTGCAAACGGACGAGACAGACACCTGAGGTGCGTCACAAGCGGGTTTCCGGATCAGCACGCGTCCTCAGGGACGCACACCGCTGAACTCCACCACATGCCGACGACACCGGTGATAATGATGACGGAACGTGGCGCTTGCTTGGTTGAACAAGGGTTAAAACGAGTGCTACGAAGATGGGAGAGCATGTGTTTCTGTAAAGGTGGTAGGAGAAGGGGAGAGGGGGGGAATCATTCCCTGTTCAGCTGTGGCTCGGCTCTCCGGCACAAGGGCGTTAATATAATTTATACACCTCCACCATTTTCATTAAAATGAGCATTTAGTCACTTTTATCACTCTGGCAGAAAATCCTGAGGTTAAGGTCAAAGCCACAAGGAGGGTCTTTTTATAAGAGAGAGAGAGAAAAAAAAGAAAAGAAAGAAAAAAAAATTCGTTTTACGGTTACATCCCAACCTGGAGGCCTCTTGGGCACTGAAATGGCCATGAAAATTGTTGAATAATTTAGGGCAAATATTGGCCGGCCTGTCTTGCATGGCAGTCAAGGGTGCCAGGAACCAGGCGAGTCCCGAGTGCTGAGCTGGCGCAGTCGGTCTGCATGCGCTGTCCAATAAGCAATAATGTGTCCCTGGACCCATCCATTCATCTGACCACAGTAGACTTGGTGGTGGCAGAGTATTGAGTGAGACATGGACGCTCCTCTGTTCTTACCGCACAGCAAACATACCCCTGGGAACTTCACATTTCCTACTTTCACCTTGCAATGGGGGAGAGACACAGATTTTTTCGCTCTCTGCTTTTTTCCCTCCTGAATCTTGTTTTTTTTGAAGTGCATTAACACAGCAAATGTGTTGCACGTGTTGTATATGTAGATTTATGCAGTGCATAGCCACAAAAGCCTTTTTTTTTGTAGCAGATAAAAAACAAACATAATGCATGCGGATTCATTCAAAAACATTTTTTTCCTTGTGAAAAAATTAAGCTCACTCAGCCATTTCTCTGGCTCTGATCTCTTTATAAAAGACAACATGGTTGATGAAAATGAAAGGCCCCTTTTGAGATGCATTTCGACAACAACAAAGACATGGAGGTGAACCACCCAAGTTTTACATATTAAAGGAAAAAAAAAACTGGCCCCTATGAAAGAAAACCCCTGAAACGTATTACTGTTTCCCAAACCTGTGGAGTGACCCTTCAGACCCCCATTTCAAATCGACCCACTAAAAGATGATTTTTTCCCCCCCTCTTCCAGCCTTGGACATAAATTCTACCTAATGACGACACTGTAAAAAAAAAAGAAGAAGAACAATAATGGAAAGCTATTCTGTATTTCATTATACTGCATTATTTGGTGCACCTGATACACGCAGAGGCTGTTTATGAGTCACCGTATTAGCAGATGCTCAGCCCAAGCGTTTGCTTTGACCTTGCCATTCTCATTGGGGCATGAAATTACGCTGGTGGCACCTCGATATTACAGCTATAAATACTGTAAACTGCATATCTGGGCTACGTTTTCTATTGTCTTTCAACATAAACCTGATCGGTATTTATTTAAAGGAAAACCCATTGCTCCTCATATTATTTACAGCTCTATTTTCCAAGACCTTCTTCTCTGCTGTTTTTCTTTTTTTTTCCCTCCCCTCTTTCACTTCCCTCGCTTTTTTTTTTCTTTCGGCCCTCTAAGGCAAAGAGGCGACACGGTCAGCCATAAAAACAGCATTTCTCCAATTCTGGCACTTCTGAACTTTATGGGTTAAGAACAAGCTCGAACAACCAATTATAAAATTGCTTACTAAAATATTTTGGGTGCTAAAAGGTGAATGCTGTTTTACTGTCCTACAAGGACTGAATTATTAAGTTGTCCTTGAGTGAAAATTACTTACATTTTGAATATGAAATCGTGGGTTGAGGGGGGGGAATATAATATAATAATAATGTCAGGGGTCATAAATAGATGGAGGTCAATGGGTTATGGAGCGGCTGAAATGCAACTTTGGCCCGTTTCTCATGCGGGCGCGCGTTCGCATGGCGAGATTTCGCATGTCAGGATTGTGTCCCCGGGAAAGGTGTGCGGGGGCCCGCCGCACAATTGCCTGCCCTAAATAATGACCACTCTCATAGCTTATTCATTTATGTATTAAAAAAAGCGGACTCTGCTCTCATTTCCCTGCTTTATCGCCTCCCTGTTGATGACAAAGTGGGCAGAGAGCCGGGGCTAGGTGGCGCCGTGGAGTAATTTATAACCACATCAATCCCTTCGCCTTCTGAGCAGGCCTTGGTCATTGCCATTTTTGTCCGAGAGGTGAGTCAAATAACCTCCCTTGCAAACATCAGCCCATTAATATCAGGGATGATGAACCATAGCCTTACCTTCATACCAGAAGTGTGCTTGGTGTTCGACCGACGGCACCCCCCTGTCCCTGATGGCCCTCCATCATTACTGAGCACCACACAGAGGAGGGACACAGCCAGGACCAGAGGGGTCATCGGTGTCAAGCCGACACACACAGGTCAACAAGATCACATTTTGGAGGGAGGTGGGGGTAGTTGAAGTCCAAAATCGACTTAGTTTGAATTAGTTTGAATTTACATGTCTCTACTCTACTTATGCCTCTGAACATATTTAGGGTACATTTTTATCTGTCTAGCATCTGGTGATACAAAAACATGGTGCAGCTTCACGAGTATATGTATATATGTAGACAACCTCTGACGATCCGCCAATAAAAATGAATGTGACCTACACCCAGGTCACTTGCCGTGCCAGCTGCATGCAAAGCATGTACTTGGTAGCGAGACGCCACAAATGAAACTTCTTGTTTTGAGACATCATTTCACACTGACAGGGAGACGGGTGTCCTAATCAGCGCAAGGCAAACGGCAAAGTGTGCGGAAAGGCAGAGGAAAAAAGGTAATTGTCAATTCATGGTGTGAAATTATCCGTTTACATAACATTAGCACATATTTAGAGCGTGCGTATCGAAACCAATCACACATCCCCTTGAAGAAAGCGGGGTAGGACACTACGGACAGCAGAGGTATCCTCCATTGCAGATTGGAGCAGAAGAGTGCGTGTAAATAATAATATCTGCAGGAGAGATTATTGTGTAAAGAAACGGCAACATGTAATCAAAGCGCGTCCCATTTTCCTCTTCATCAGCTGCATCGCACACCCCTCTCTCTCACACACACAAACACACACACACACACACACACACACACACACACACACACACACACACACACTCCTACACACAACCCTATAGAGCCCCCCTTCCAACCCCCACCCCAGCTTCTTCTGGGGCTATCAGAGGAATCCAATTTAAATGCCTCTCCACCAGGAGATGGTATTGTTTTATTTTATGTGAGCCTTGACATTTGACATTAAAGCGGAGTAAAATCAGAAAATATTTACATAAATATGACATTAAAGCGAATTAGAAATTAAGAAGGACAGTATATTTGAGCCAGTGACTGTGTAGCGGCAGCGGAGGAGGAGGAGGAGGAGGAGGTGGTGATGGCTGTTTGGAGGGGTGGGAAGGGGGGGGTGTGGTATTTGTGATTGCTTTGGATTGTGATTGCAACAGTGCTCCGAGGGTCACAACGCAGAGAGCAGAGCGTGCCACACCGGTGGCTTTATGAAGAGAAAAATGACCCAACTTGTACATCTATGGAGGCATACGTGTGGCTTTCAGGAAGATGTTCCATGACGCACAAAGCATTCACTAAAAGACAACAAACAAAACCAGAGGCATCCTTTCCCCAGGACTAGGAAGGCCAGAGACATGCGTAAATACATAATTTATAGCATGGGTCAGTTAAAAGACATGACGTCAGCCTAACAGATCTACATTTAAGGATGAATGAAGCAAGAGCAGCTTTTAAAAAATCATATGCTCCCCACATCTTTGGTTATTTCACGTGACCATGTAAAACTTCTGTCTAATCCTATATGCAGGGGGGGAATATGCATAAACAAGACAAAATTAGTTCTGTGGTTCATTTTGCGTTTAATTCTGATTACAGTGACCTTGGCCTGACCCTAAACCTAATTAATGGGTATTAAGCATAAACAGGCCAAATTAAAGGTCACCTTCATAATTATCAAGCTGCCATTTCTTGGTACTGTATTTAAGGCATGTCTTTAATGTGGGGCGCACCGAAAATGAAAAACAAAAATTTCAACTTTAAAATAAATGACATTAACTCATTCAGACATCTGTAAGGAAAATGTGTCTGAGGAAGCTCAGATAGACTGCTTGTGCGACGTGATGCTGGATAAAGAAAAAAAAATTACACAAGATTTAATAAAGTGAAATTGGCTCAAGATTAGTCAGCACTTTGCCTAGAAGATTAGTTTCCCGCCTACCCTTCAAATTGCCCGAGCTATGATACAAAGTGATATAACACAGTGACATAATTACATTGTTCAAGGTGAGGCTCTTGTCGCTGTGGCCTTCTGCTGACACAAGGCTATTTTCACAGAACATGCAAATGTATGGGGGCCATACACCCTACAGCACAGCCGGGCTATTCAAAGCTGTCTGGGGCATAAGATCGGCAGCACGCACTGCGTCCCCACACCCCCACCCACGTCAACCCACATCACCCCCCCCCAACCCTACATGTGTGCTCAGTAGCACTGACCACAACTAAGACACAGAGTCACTGCTACTGGCTGCTGCCTGGCATGGGAACAAAGTAAACGGTTCTTCTCAGTGCACTGGTATACCTCTCTGTGTCTTACTTTGCAAGTTGGTGGTTTTGACTGCGAAAGACTCCGAAAACCGAAAAAAAAAATGCACAGTATTACGACTAGAAGAAGTTTCAAAATACATAACTTCAGTTAAAAAAAAAACAACAAAAAAAACCAACACTACAACGAGGAACTACTTTACTTTTAGTTTGTAAAGGCCCGACTGTGGTTCGTCCCCTCAGTGTGCCTCTCTTGGCAGGGTTTGGTTGCTATCAGGCATAGTTCACTGAAATGGCCCGAGAAGTGGGAATGTCACATGAAAGTCACCGGCGCGATGGATGGAAAGCTTCATCTTCCAGAATTACTGACGGCATGGAAAGAAGTAATCAAATGATATTTCAAGAGCCGGAATGAATTTCCCCCGGCCCCTGGCAGCTGTAAACAGCGATCAGCTCGCAGTTGTATCAATAACCTCACGGTTACAAGGTTCGGTAATTAAAAGGCTAGTGACCTGGAAAGTGTGCCCTCATTCGAAGATCTCCAAATGTCCATATATATAAAAAATAAATTACAAAAACACCACTGCTCACAACACCAAATTGGAATGGCAATAGAATGTGCCTCACCCTTCAAAACGTATAGATCTATTGACTCTACTCTAATGCCCCAGGGGTGACATTGTTTTGATGGTCCTGGGTGCACGGCGCTTCTCAATCATGCCTGTCGCGGCCATATATTCAGATCTAAGTGAGTTTTAAAAATGAAACTGTGATGCATTTCTCTCTAATCTCACAATAAAAGCTGTCAGATCCCGATGAAGTCGCCAGAAATAAGTGTCTGTGGGTTTTTATTGCAGCAGACTAAATTGCACTGCAAGCAACCCAGAGGGGGGAAAAAGACACACTTCAGACACACTCTTAGCAAGCGGTTATAGAATGCAAGATAAAACAACACTGAAATAATCAAAAAGCGGAGATATTTTCATTATATTGGGATCACCTTTAGCAGTTCACCAGGCGTGTATAATGACGGAACCACTGGGGTTGTCAGCATAAAGCTAAGGTAAATATTGCCATTCAGACATCACAATGCAGAGCTCTGATACCAGTATGATCTCATTCCGCTAATGGAAATAATAGGGGCAAACGTTCTGTTGGAACAAACATTTGAAGACTGTCAGGCAGACGCCAGTCTAACAACAGACACACCTTTGTGCTGTTTATGTTTGCTTATGGTTGCCTCTTTCCCTGCCCTCAGTTTGGACATATGCGCCCATATGCTGCTTCTGAACCCACTTGACTGGGCAAATTGACCTATTAAAACGTAGCAGCATGCTGGCATGTAAATATTTAATGCGCTAATAGAGCCCTTGGAGGGAAACATTCTAGAACTATTTTTCATGCATCCTTTCGTTTTTTAACATACGTATAACCTGATAATGTTTGTAACAGAATACTGCGTTAACGGAAAACACTTAGGCTCCAGGAAACCTAAAGACCGCCGTTTCATGTAAACCTATTACATATTCAACGTGGGCAAACGCCGCTCTGAATTATAAATAAAGCCAGAATTGTTGCTAATGAGAGATGCTGGATCAGGGGGGGAGGCGGGGGGGATTTTTAAAAGATATGGGGAGTCATAATACACCACTCACGTGAATGATAGCAGCCGGCAACAATAGATTTCGTCTCCGGTTTCTTCCACTGATCATGGAGCTTTTAGGCTCACTTTTCACAATGCCACTGCTGCTATGCCCGAGGCCCAAGTCCCCCGGCTTTTTGCAATTAATTAGTCCCAGACGTATACAACTGTTACAGCAAAGGATCGAAAAAAGGATAAATTATGATTCTTTTACTGTATACAAAAAGTGTGCTAGGGCCTAGTGGTAGGGTGTGTGTCTGTGTGTGTCTGTGTGTGTGTGTGTGTGTGTGTGTAGGTTCAGAAGAGGAGACTGCTGTGTGTTTCTGTAGTAGTCCTACAGTATATAAAACAATCGTGCCCCACATTGAGATGACACCCAGATTTTCCATGCTGACCTGCGCTTGAAAAAGGAGGAGGCCAATTTGGAAACTGGAGGACTTCTCCCTCCATAGAGGAGCTCAGGGCACTTAATGGATTACAAATAGTCTAATCATAATAAATGAATAGAGTGGCGTGGTTTGCAAAAGCATGGAAATTTGCATTTTGATGGAAGTTAATGTTAAATATCTGACCCTAGCAGGCATGAATGGAAAAAAAGTCTTGCCATGGTAAAGATGGGGCATGAAATATATTTACTCATCTGAAATAACTGGATAATTTTCCGGTTAGATGTGGTTCACTATTTATAAAGCAGAGCCACTGACAGTCTGGCACACAGATATTTTAAGACAAAATATTTATGATCACAGCAAAGCAGTCATCTGGTCGATACGGCCCAACTCTCCACAGCAGGCTCTGCTATATTTATGATAACAGCTAAATTAAGTAAAAGCCTTAAAATGCTGGGAGGTACCATAATTGACAGTTCCAGCGAAAGTGCAAGCATGGTTTGTCAATATTAATTTTCTGTTTGCCAAAGAAGCGTCCCAACTGGTGGGTCATTTATCCATGGAGGCAGGGATCGGGCTCTCTCTCTCTGTGGCCAAATCGACCTGTACCTGACCCCCCCAGGGCACGCAACCAGGGCCTCGACCCCTGACCTCTGCAGGCAAATGACCTCATCAGATGACCATTCAAAGACAATCTCTTGATGCTGCCAATATATCTCTCTCAAAAAAAAAGTAGTGCCACAGAGTGTGTGTGTGTGTGTGTGTGTGTGTGTGTGTGTGTGTGTGTGTGTGTGTGTGTGTGTGTGTGTGTGTGTGTGTATGTATGAGAGAGAGAGAGAGAGAGAGAGAGAGAGAGAGAAAGAGAGAGAGAGAGAGAGAGAGAGAGAGAGAGAGAGAGAGAGAGAGAGAGAGAGAGAGAAAGAGAGAGAAAAGAGAGAAAAAAGAGAGAGAGCAAGGCTGTCGGATTAGACATGATAACAGACATGAGGCCGAGTGGATCAAAGAGTTGGAACGATGAAAGCGGAGTTCGTGGAAGAGTGGCGTGTTGAAAGGATTGCTCTGTGAAAACAGCCAGTATTTTGTCAAATCACAAGCGCACTATGGGTGGGGTGGGGTGGGGTGGGGTGGTGTGTCGTCTCCCCCCCCAGGGATACAAACCCACACAACAAAACCACTCCTTGTCTCAGACCCATCAGACACGGCAACCTTCAATCTCACCTTTCTTCTTCAAGAACGCTTTCCGGGTGGCCAGGGGACTCTGACGAACTTTCTGGTTCTGCAAAAATTTAACTGCTGTCCCAATCTGTGGAAGAAAGAGAGAGAGAAAAAACACAGGGCTATTTAACCGGCTTCTTTTTTCACAAAATGTATCCACACACTGCACTCAGAAGCAATTAATGGCCACGTCTGTCTCACATGTCATAAAATAAGCCACACTCTCTCTTATAAAACACGAGTACATTAGCTGATTTGATTGCTTGGAGCCCAGTGAAAAAGTTCCTTCATAGCGTGGACTATGGAGGAGAGCAGACCACCTAGCCACTTTAGAGATAAATCTGGTGAATGTGCGAATCAGCAGTTATAAAATTAGCCCATCAAGGTTTGCTGAACAAATGGAGGATGGAGTTTAATTTGCCATTATCCTCTTTAAGACAAACTCCAAATCTTAAGTGAGTGCGGGTGAAAATCCATACTTAATGCAGACGTGGCCGTCTGGATCTAATAGCTGCAGAATACCTGCCTGGAAAGGAAAAGAAAAAAAAAAAAAAAAAATGCAGGCCGGCCGGTCTTAAGGACGAAAATGCATTATGATCAAATCACTGGGTCTCGCGCTACGTAATGACTAAGTAATAATGCTGCAGGAAATTAAATATGGCCAGAACACGTGTAGTTGTAAGTGCCTGGCGTTCATCGATTCGGCCATGTTTTCCTTCGAGGTCCACCCTTAATTTCCCACTTAAAACACTCTTTTCTACGAATTAAGAAGGGGAGGGGGCCAAAAAAAAGAACACCCCCAGCCTTGAACAACATTAAAAAGAAGAGTTTAAAGAGGGTCTAGTAGGGGAGGGGAGCTTGAAGTGGTGCTTTTAAAATTGAGATAAACATGAAATAACATCTAGCAGGCTGGGTGGGGGGAAGAAACGCACACTCAGGCCCTGCTGGCACTAAAGATGAGTCGTTATCGCACCTGTGGTCCCCGTGATTCAATTGCAAAAGTCATCCCTCTAATAGGTTGAAAGGTTTTGATTACTGTTCTTTTCTTTAAGCGGGCCCCCACCAAAAAAGAAAGACATAAAGAAAGAAAGACAGAAAGGAAAAAAGAAAGTGATTGAGCGTACTGTCTCTGGTAATTCATTTTGGGTAATGCATTGCATATACTAAGGACCTGTTTCAATCCAAAAGAATTGCATTTTGAAAATCGGCTGAGGGGAATATATAATAGAGAGACTGAGTGAAGGGGGCTGAAGGGCCATATAATTCTTCAGCAGCAAATCAAGACAAAGTGGGTTAGGGGACATGGTTTTGCCATCAAAATCTATGATAAAGATATACCCATCAGTTTAAGGGACAGAAGGAGGATTTCCTGAGGCTTGAGGAGAATAACTTGAAGGGGTGGTGGTGGTGGTGGTGGTGGTGGTGTGTGTGAGGGGGGGTCAAAGTTTGGTGCAGTAAACAACAATAACAAAAAAATCTGGCCACATGGCAGAAAAAAAACATTATTCAATTTATTAAAATTATTAAATTCAAATGGCCCGATATGGCCCTCCCCTAAATGAATATCAAACACACGCATAGCCTTGCACGCACACAAAACACTCAATACATCTGAGGCCACTGCGTTCGGGTGTCACCATGACATTATGGTGACCTTTGAAGTGCAGAAGGGTTACACAAGGGGTGTGGAAATTCCTGGATCTCTATATGCTGAAGGCACATTAAGCCCAGTCACCCGGAACCTTCATTGTGACAAGCAGATGAGAGCCTTTGCCTGGCTTGGCGAACTACCCCCCACCCTCCCTCCCTCATCTGCCCCACAACCCCCACAACATCGGTTTCCCTTGTGGATGTTTGAGGAGAGCCAGTTACTGTAGTAAAAAAAGAGAAAAAAAAAAAAAATAGCAGACTTTAACTATCTCTCTCAGCTTTGGGGCAGCTGCAAGCACATGAACTCATTCTGATAAGAGTAATAGAAAACAGTACTTGGTGGGAAGCATGCAAGTTGCACAATGATTTTTTTTTTTAATGTTGATATTTTTGTCTTTGTTCCTATTCAAATACATGTTTAAATGGTTGGGATCTCTTACAATGCTCTGTCAAGACTTAACAATGTGATAAAGACCAGTTCTATGTTTTCCTTGTCCAAGGCATAAAAAGGTCCAATATTCCCTAATCATCATTTTTAATGGCACAAATATTCAATAAACATGATAAATAACCAGTCAGGAAAAAAAAAGATTAAAAAGACAATCAATACAAGAGAGCAACCAAGTATTAAAAACACTTCTGCAAAATATTAAATCCTAGACAGATGAGGCCGTGTCCATTTATATTTCAGGCTTGCCTCAGATCTTTAGGGAGCACAAAAGTGCTTTTCTTTGCAGATGACATAGGCTGCTTGCCCCAAGTTCCACCCAGACATCTCAATCAATTATAACCACATTGCCCAGATTTTAGTCTTATCCAGTTATTGACTTATAGATCAACCCCCTTGTAGTGTAAGGTAGCGCACAATGGTGCTTTTAAAGGGGGGGGCTGCATCACTATATGTCAGTACATGGCACATTTGGTTTGACAGGTTAAATATCAACTTAAATTAAAGAGCTTGGTGTATGTTGCCTTGCTGAATACCAGTAAATACCTCTTTGTTAATCAACCATTATTTTCTAATGTTTCTTGTAAGGCTAAAATTTCTAATGCACTGAAAGTGCTCCCGGGTCCTAACCGATAATCTTTACAAATAAGATGACTGTTAAAGTGTCAGGTGTAACCGAAAAAGTGGCGAAAACTCAATCATAGGACGAGACAAACATTACCCATCCGTGCCTGGAGACAGGCAAGTTGATGAGCAGACAAGATCTTGGGAGTCCTACTGTGCCCTTATCGGATTTGAATTGGACGGTGCACTTCTCTCGACACTCGTCCTCCAAGTTCCGCACCCAAATTGAGGCTGGGGTGACTTGTTAACGCCATCGAATTCGATCTGCCCCACTATGTCTGACTTCATGCAGGAGGCAACCACACTTGCAAGCTGCAGCAGATGTCCCATGCAGGTTATTAGGTTACACGCTCTAGACCAAGGAATATAAAATTCAGCACTTGACTCCGAGAGCTTTGGTCATGCTGTTGCATTTAATCAAACTAGAATTTGTCCCTTTTCCAAAATATCTGTCAGCAAAGAACGAGCTGTATGACAAAAAAAGAACACCACACACCATATTTTTTGCTTGATTCGGAGGAGTCAAGCTATCACATCCTCTTACTAAAAGAGGTGTGTTTTCAGTTAAGCGATTTCCTCTCTCTGGCGAGGGTATGTGATGTTTGACTGTACGAATATACGCGCTGTAAAATAAATTTTCGGCTATAAAAGATAAAAGGGCAGCCTTGCTCAGAAACGCTGCCATAGAACCGCCACATATGAAAGGGAAGACTTCCGGAGTGACTTTGTAGTCTGGGGTCAGGTCAGGCCAACTGGAGCCAACTGGGGAGTATTCATTTCTCCACTCTCGGAGAGCGGCTTGAGAGAAAGTGTGTTCTGCAGAGAAGTGGCAGATCAGCTGAGGGGGGCTTAACCTCTCAGAAGGGGGGACACAAAGTCACCAAAGATGGGATTCCATGTCAAGTCATTGTGCCCTTGGGCCTCTTCATTCATTTGTTTTCTAAAAACTTTATCAAATAAACAAAGCACTTTGAATACAAACAGCAAAACTAACAAACTAAACTATAAAAGGCAACCATATTGACACATGTATACTACCTAAGGTATTAGATAAGGTTCTGTATAACACAGAAAATGCATCAGTAATCTCTGAAGAAATTTAAATAGGCCCTCTAGCAAACACAAACCATAAGCCTATTGATTCAGAAATATTTAGATATGCTACTGTACTTAAACACACATTTAATAAAGATGTTATAGTCACAGCTTCGAAATATAAAAGGCAATAGTATTGACCAACACATAAACCTAACAGGCCTTGATTATTGTACTGTATAGCACAGAAAAAGCATCAATTCCCTCTGAAGATCTGATTTCGAGAATTTCAAATAGGCCTACAGTAAAATTTCTGGCAAACTCAAACCACAGGCCTATTAGTTCAAAAAGATTAAATATATACAGCTCCTGTATTTTTTTCACACACACACACTCACATGTTGTATAAAGATTAAAAACAAGGGCTGTGGTCACAGCTTCAATATGACAGAGAAATTTAAATACTTCAAATTAGGCCATCTAGTTAGCAACTTCATTAGTGTCCGCTAGTTAGCAACACCCAATTCAGCACAGATTCTGCACATCTTCCCGAGCCGTTGGTTCTCTATTACAACGAACCGTCCGTGGCACAAAAGGTAAGGTTGTGCATTTGTTAGTGATAATGACCGCTCTTTCCGAGAGAAAGCGAGAAGGGGAGAAGCAGCAGGCGGGGAAGCTGGGGGCTGGAGGGGGGTCGGCATCAATGGAGGAAGCTAAAAGGAAATCATTAGCAAGTCTAGGATCCAGTCTCAGTGTGAATCAATTCATTTCAAATTGCCCTGTACATTTGTGGAGAAGCACCACTGATATAATAAAAGGCTAATAGACATGGTGGAAATTGTGTTACGTTTGCCTCTCAAATTTCGCCCAAACAATAGTTTGGCACATGTGGAAAGGAACCCGTAAATGTAGAAGGGTTGGGGATGGGGTTGGTTGGGGGGACTGGTGGGGGGGTGGCCGGGGTAAAAGGCTAAGGAAAAATTAAGCTCTATATTAATTAGCTGCTTTCCTGCTTGATCCTATAGTGGGGAGTGGTGGTCTTGCGGATGCTCTCAGCACTGATGGCTCCCTGACACCAGAGCCTGGGAAAGAGCACGGGAATTGTGATGCAATTAGGTGCGTCCTCTTAGCCCCGGGTTTGGACTGCGCAAAAGGGCTGTTTTTAATCTTTTAAAGGTACACCTTTAAAGGCCCTGCTAATTATGACATCTTTTCCACTCGGGGGCGACCTTTTCAAGAGGGAGCGGGTCCTCTGGGGGGAGTGACGGGGAGGAAATGACACGCTAGTCAGAGCACGGGAGCCAACCAGCCAGCTATAGTGTGTGTGTGTGTGTGTGTGTGTGTGTGTGTGTGTGTGTGTGTGTGTGTGTGTGTGTGAAAGAAAGAGTGAATGACAGAGAGAGAGAGAGAGAGAGAGAGAGAGAGAGAAAGTGGGAGTGAGTAAGTGGGAGAGAGAGAAACAGAGAGAAACAGAGAGAGTGAGTGAGTGTGTGAGAGAGAGAGAAAGATACAGACAGATAGACTGTCAGTCACACAAGGGAAATGATTCAGTGTGCCTGTCATGAAACTGTGGTCCTCACTCTCCTTAGCAGAGAGCCCTTTCAGGCCAATCCACTGTGTTTGTCTGAGCTGTGCTATCTTTGCCAACTGCTGGAAAAGTCTGTCAACAACGGCGACGGAAAAAAAGAAAATGCAAAAAGGGCTTGGAAAAATCAGACCGAAGATATCAGTTTACCCGCCTTTCTTTACAGAGTCAAATCTACTTTTAAAAAGGTCACAAATATGATGCATGGGTCTATGCAAAAAAATCCCATTACTAATGACAAAGTATAAACACTTTTCCGGGTAGTCGGTCTATATTGAACGGCGAGGACCCAACAACAGATGGGCCAGCTGATATTCAAATCACGTTGGTGGCAATTTTTATTGAATGCTCTGAACTTCTGAAAGTAAAGGTCAGAAAGAACATTTCTGTGCACCGAAAAAAAAAAGCAGATGGAAAACTTCATTGACGTTTTGCTCTGCAAAGGTTTAAAAATAACAGACAGTGCCTGTGTGTGTGACAACACTGGCCCCCGTGGGCAAAAAAGCTCCGAAACATGACATCAACTGCACGTTATGCAATTTCTACAGGATCAGGAGAAAACGGATACACATGCTCGCCGCACACACACACACCAACCGGCAAATGCTCAGTGGGCATTTTCTTCCCACAAACCTTTCCTTATTTAGACAGACACACACACACACACACACACACACACACACACACACACACACACACACACAGACCCAAACATGTTTAACATGTGTATGAGCATGTGTTTGTGAGTGTATATTTTCTTTGTCTGTGTTATTGTGGGTGGCAAGATAAGATAGCACATGAGGAGTTGTCATGGGTCTGTGAGAGCTGTCCATCAGCCTGTCTCTCTCCCTCCCTCATCTCCCTCACACACACACACACACACACACACACACACACACACACACACACACACACACACACAGGCAAGGAGCCCACAACTAGACAGCCCTCTCCCTTCACCGTCTCCGCGCCCAATCTGTAATTGCAAGGCTCACTATTTTCCGATTACAGACGTGCAATAATTCCTCTTAAAAAGAAATCAATAGAACAAGTTAAGGCTACCAAAGCGTTTTTTTTCCTCAACTGGAAACACTTCAGTTAAAAGAGATTCATCTCAAGTCATAATCCTAACTAGCCTATAAACGGCACTAATATCATGGTGGGCTGTTTCATTTGGTCCCCCCCCCCCCACCCCCAATCATCAGTAACAGTAAAACTAGGCCTGTTCACGTCAAAGAGTCTTATGTCATTGCTGTTTAAGCTGGTTACTGAGAAGGTGCCCGTTGCAATACTGATATGGGAAAAAATATCAATATTTAATCAACGGGGCAGACACAGATAGAGAGCATGACAGAGAGAGAATGAAAGAAAGAATGAAAGAAAGAGAGAGAAAGAGACTAAGCGGTTTAGGGATATTTTCAGGGGTCTTTACGCCGGTGTCCCTGTCTGTCATTCCGATCAAAGCAAAAAAAAGGCCTGGCGGAGAGCTGGCTGCAGGGCGCTGGCCTTGTCAGGAGTAACAGACAAGCAGAGCAGCGGGGCCATATTAAATGCTCTGCTTTACAAACTAATTATTTATAGCGTGCTACTGCTGCTGCTGCTGCTGCACAGTGCGGCTGACTGAGGCTCTGCTGCTGCTGCGGCACGTCTCTCAAGCCCTCCAAACACACACTTCCCCCTGGAACTAAGTGACAGATAGCGCCGCTTAACGCCGCACCGAAAAAACGGGAAGCCGATCAACGTTCCCAGAGAGAAGGCCAGGGCCTTGAGCTGAGTGTGTGTCTTGTGGTTTAAAAACCCATCCTCTCACTTCTAGCACTGACACTGTAAGGGACTTTTTCCCACCGATACCTCTTCACTGA
>JAODXP020000018.1:14646204-14821204 GCA_027497455.2 Sardinella longiceps
TTACTTCATTTTTGGATGACATTTGACCAAAACAAACAGAGTAACACTAGATATGCTCAGTATTTCATTTTCATTGATTCAATCTCAGCAGTTATTCTGATTCCATGAACCAGTCCCTCAACGTCTCTCACACCTGACCAGAATGGTTAAACGGAGTTCAAAAGCAGAAGTAGCCTAAACATCTACCAAAACAAAAACAAACACACAGACACCCACACACACACACACACACACACACACCCACACTTCTCAGCAATGAGCAGTTCTGCAACCACTGGTGGTTTACGAGGCCTGAATTTCACACACACTCGCCTTCCTTTCAGCTCGAATTCTGTGAAGCCAGCCTGAGACGCCTCACAGTTTTGGTGCATCTGAGCTATAAAAAAAAAAACAAAAAAAAACACAGAAAAACAAAAAACGGAAACTAGCACATATTCACATAGCCATCGCAGAACCAAAAGAGCAAAAAGCAGAAGTTCAAACAGAAAGGAATTAAAACCAATCTTAAAACAAAATCTCGAGATGAGATTTTAAAAATGAGCCAAAGACACACAATACTAGTCCCCCTATCAATGACAAAACAGGCAAGGGTCAGAGAGATCAGGATATTTTTGTGTTGTCCAAAGACCGGGCATTTGTCATTGAGGGACACTGTGTGCATGTTTTGTGTGTGTGTGTGTGTGTGTGTGTGTGTGTGTGTGTGTGTGTGTGTGTGTGTGTGTGTGTGTGTGTGTGTGTGTGTGTGTTGATCATGTAACTGTAAATTTGTCAGCTGGCCTAGACTTACATTGGTGTCCCAGTCTAATGACAGCTCACAGTCATGTTATTACCTGCTGCTCAAAGTACAGCCAAAAGCAGCAAAACAGCACTGTGCCCTGGGCCACTAAGCCTCTGCCAGATACAGCTGCACCTGTGCTGCCATCTAAGAGGCCTGGAGGGGGTGGGGAGGGTTTGGGGGGTGGAGGGGATCGCACCTGGAGAGGGCCTCCTCCACGCAGCCGGAGACGTGACGTCAGCCCATAGGCTACCCCTCTACCACGGAAATCACGTGACCAAACGCAACAGCAGTCTCTCATTCAGCGTACTAGCATGTGTCAAGCACGTCTACGGACGTGTTAGACAATAGGCATCTATTCTTCTGGAGTGAATAATGATTCTGAGATTTTTAATAGTCCAGTGCTGTTGGGCATCTTGAAATGCATTTATAAATAAAGTTTCTAAGTATAACTAACATTTTCCGATCTATCCACCCAGACACACGGTGCACACACACACACACACACACACACACACGCGCACACACACACACACACACACACACACACACACACACACACACACACACACACACCACTTCTGTCTCACAGACCCACACACACACAGACCACTCTTCTACCACCTGAGAGCTGGGTATTTGGGGCAGGGGCAGAATGTGACCCTGGGTAATGTGACAGCATTGAGCTGCTGTGGAGGCTGGCTGCTCTCGCTATGACATACAGCACAGAACTGACTTTAGCTGAGAAACAGACAGACAGACAGACAGACAGACAGGAGGCCCAGACTCCCAGTGCTGTGTTGCTGAACAGCAGGTGAGCACACAGCAGTCTCCAGCAGCCCCTAGTGCTCATGCAGGAGGCAGCAACAGGTGACAGATAAATAGGCCAGGAGGGACAGACACAGCTAGAGTGGGTCGCATACTGTACACTAGGCTACACACACAAAAGAACTGGACTGAATGGAATGGGGGGGATTTAAAGTACTGGTCAACTGCAATGCAAAGGTCAGCACTGGAAACACTGCAGTCCAGTTGAGTGGTCAATTTTTTTGTGACAAGTATATCCATCCAGGCTGCCTAATTAGGACAAGAAGAAGAAGAAGAAAGAAATCCTTTCCTATGAAGGGGAGCTGCAAAGTTTCACTGTGTCATTAATGACATTCTTTTTTTCCCCGCCAAAGTTTTCTTCTCACCACCCCCACCCACCCCCGTGCAGTGGAGCTGGTATCATTCCTGCTTGACAGAGCACCAGGCTCCCCCTAGATAGGCCCTGATAAAGGCATAATCTCGGGTTGCCACACAGTGCGAAACATAAACCCAATTAGCATCTCTCTTTCATTCGTTTTCATCAAACTAGCAAAAACTGACAAGTATTAATTAATATCTATTACATGTTATTTTTTCTCCCTCTTTTAGCGAGGCAGAGCGATGGGGTGGCGGGCGGGGAGTGAGAAGCAATTAGTCGAACAAAATAATCAAAATAGTATGTTTCAAAAAGCACTGATAAATGTCCTGCGCCGGCCCGACTAAATGTAAGAAGTGTAATATATTCTTGCTGTCATATTCCATTAAACTGCTATTACAGGCCTGAAAGATCTATTAGTCACTGCATTATTAATAACATTAATGTATTTACATTTTTAGTGTACAAGCCGCTTTTTCCGGCAATAATTTATGAACTTGACTTCAGATATTTTATAATGTTCGCCCCCACAACCATCTACCGTCTTTTGAGCTTATTATTGATTAAGAAAAACGGCGAGAATTTTTATGTTTGGCTTCTTTCTCCCCTCCGCCACCTCCCTCTTAATGTATTGGAGGGGGAGGCCTTTTGCATTAAGGGACTGAAATAAAGTGCATTTACATCTGAAGCAGAACTTCATAATTTACATGGCAACATTTATTAGAGGTGACAAATGAGGGTTTGGGCCACTCCAAGCTTTTCCACAATGCAGCACTCACTCAATTCATGTCCAGTAAATTATGGCAGGCCTAGTGTTGTGAGTGCTAGTGCAAATGACGCTATTATATTTATGCAGCACATGTGTGACTCTTGGGAGGTTGGCACTCGCACTCCGTGGAGAGAGCGCTCTCCAAAGAGCCCATGCAGAGAGTGACTTCATGCGTGTGTTTGTGTGACGGCACGTGTGCGTGTGTTTGCATGTGTTCTTGCACTGCAAACACACAAAATTTATTGCTTAGTTTTAAAGTTGTGTGTAAGTGACTGTCAAGTCTTGAATCTAATGTAAAAGGGGGCTGTGTGCTTCAGAACGACAAGGAAAGAGCAGAGATGATGACAGGATCCAAGAGGGTCCAAGCAACAATGTTTGTCTTTATTCAAGGGAACTTGTAACAATTAACTACAGAATGTGCAGAGGTCGGAAAGGGCATCAGCTAGGCTAGGCCTTGACAAGCAACTTATGCCTCTACCTGTTAGCAAGCAGTCCGGGAATCAAATCCACGTTTAGCAGGCGCAGCAAAATGAAATTCGCTGAAACTCTGAAGTCAGACATTCCGCTAGAAAAATGTCTCATTCATGAATAAATGACTTCCCTCGTTCCCCCGCTAATGTTCCTCAACCGATAACCACCATAAGCCAGCGTGTAATGTTCAATAATTATAGAGAGAAGCATTTTACACTGCTGTAGTTACAAATGCACCATGGGAATCCCACCATTTAAACAAATAACTGGCGCTGCAGGGGAGTTGGCAGATGAATTAACTGCTAATAACTTACTGGGAAGGCAGATAAAGAACATTCCCTATGTGTCAATTACAAATGAATTTTTCCTCTGATTTTTAGACCTCTGAAAATACTCACAAGCTGTAAAAGAGAAAACAGACAAAAAAAATATGCACAGGGAGCGAGGACGTGTGGTTTCAACATCGCTTTGTGGCTTTTTATCTCTCCCTTTTTACTGAGCTTTGTTTTGATCAAGCAGGAGTGAGAGGAGGAGGGGGGGAAAAAAGGACAGAAAAAAAATATCAGAGGATTCAGGATCGTCTGCGTGTCTCTTTTTTTTGTCTCATTTGGTGGGAAAGGCTTGTGTGTCTCGCCTCACCGGCCTCCTGGCAGCTACCAGCGCTCCCAAGCCTGCTGCTTACAGGGGCCCCGCGCCGCTTCAATCACAACTCCTCTTCATTAAAGTCATAGGGTCCCTGCCAAAACCAGGAGAGACACCAGCGGCAACCACAAAAAAATGAAAGGACAGAGAAAGGGGGGGGGGGGGGGTTGGAATCAGATGCTAGGTGTCTCAGTACCTGAATTACCATAGTCATTTACTTAATAAAGGCAGGCCTGTTTCCTGTCAATCAGTGACTGTCGCGTCTCTCATTTGCGGTGGTGAAAACGCCGGCGTAATTGCTTCTTATACTAATCAACACAACTTGGGTAATTATGCCTTGAAAGTGACATTGGTGGGGGCTGAAGCTGGGGGCTTGAGGGAGGTGGGCGGGGACGGGATGGGGGGTTGGTTGGCTGGCTGCAAGGTGATGTGAGCAGGCCTGACAGAAGCGGCATCTCTTGCCGCAGCCCTGAGACTACCAAGTCACACCGCGGACCGAGTCTCTCCTCCTCGCAAACGCGCCTTCTACATACAAAGGAGGACGAACGGGGGGTGAACTTTAAATCAGACACAAGTAATTACAAAGTGCCAGACTGGTGTAAATGGCCATTCAGCACCGAATCCTTTCCCAGGCGTGCAAGAAAAATAAACACAGCGAGGGCTGTAATTAAAACGGTGTCATATTTCCATCATCTGAGGAAAATGCATAATGACACAGCTTGAGCATGCTACAGAGAGGGAAAAATGGGAAATTATAGATCTGTCCTTGACATATTGCTTATATTAATGTATTTGGTGGGATTAAAAGCAATGCAGAATTGTCTAAGTGCAAATTAAATTTTATTGAATTTGGCATAATCATAGACTGCGACTGACAGTCTGACACAGAGGAAAAAAATTGGAACTTTCCCTTAAAAGTGGCTGGAATGGCTGTGGACATTGCGAGACATCCTCTTGAGACGGGATTCAAATTCCCAGGCTTGCATCACACCCACTGTTTCGGGGTCAGATGGCGAACACGCACCACCATGAGACGGATAAGGCGTTGGCTCTCCTAAAGGAAGCAGTCCAGAGCGCAAAGACAATCTTTCTCTTTGCTGTGAAGGAACTAACGGGAGTTAGAGCCAAAGTGTTTGCGGCTTATGCTAGTAGTTCTGATGCCAAGACTGGTTGTGTTGGTTCCCATGCCAAAAGGGTACCAACACATGCGCTTGTAAAACGCTTGTAACGAACACAAGCGCCAGCTGTAAAAAGGAACAAGCCTGCAAAGCAAACCCAAGAAACCAAACCAAACCAGAAACATCAGCCCAAAGCTACAGGGACTAATCACGGTTGAAGTGTACGGCTTTTAATAGGTGCTAACCTACTGTTGTTACTGTTGATGCATCACCTCTGGTGTGTGCCTCCTCATATCCTGCGGGGGAGGAAAAGAGACTCTGTGTTTCTGTCAGCCACTGAGTGATTGATGTGCAAAACACTGTTCTTCCAAAAACCTCTGCCTCTGCTGGGACTAACACATGCCCGATCATGGAAACCCGATTCTTGATTCGAGAGGGTTCAGGAAGGCACATCCACACACATCCACACTGAGCCAGATTCTCACAAAGGGGACGGGCAGATGTGGGTAGGCAAGGGTTTGTCCCTAGTCAGGCAGTGGTGTTGGCAGAAGGAAGAGAAAAAAAACAAAACAAAACAGTGAATCAGCCGGGAAACGGTGCAGACGCACGGCCTGTCTGACTCACCCCCCCAGGACCGCTCTGCTTGGCCTGATGGCTTCTGACTCGCCTGACAAATCTAATTGGACCTTCCCAGGGGGGCTGCTGACATTCCGTTCGGACTAAGGGAGGGCCACGTGTTCCAAAGGGACAGACCAGCCTGGTCTAGCGAGCCATTCACCCCTGGTCAGCAAGAAATGCTTAGATGGAGGTTGTATGGCTCTGGTGCAGACTTGGATAGGACTTGGATGACCCTTGGGTGCTCCAGGGCCCAAACCTTTGAGTACTACAACCTCCTCTACACAATTCCAAGCCAGTAAAGCACCTGCCAGGCTGCAAGTGCCAAATAGAAAAAGAAGAACACTTGCTTGTTTCCAGGATTTCTCATTTTGTCACTGCTTAGTCCTCAGGGACAATCAGGGTCTTCTCCTTTTAAAATGCATTTAGAGACCATTTAGAGAAGCCGTGCACCCAAGTCACCCAAGAGTGAGGCAAAGGTTAAGTGTTGCGGATAGAACAGTAGAAAGCACATCACTGGGGGGCAGCTGCATGTGTAAGTAGGGGCTGATGCTTCTGGTTGACATAGATGTAGTGTGCAGTTGAGGACCCCCAAGCACCAAGCAGAAGCCTAAACAGAAAATGGTGGGTCAAAGGGATGCTTTACTTTGTGATTAGAGATAAAACTGCCACTCATTATTTCATGGGATCTAGGGCTGTCTGGACAAGGGGACATCAATTTACCAGTTTATCATGTGCAAAACATATAAATTCAGAGGCGAACAATGTCTTCCCTAAAGCAATATTCAGCGGTCTTCAAGGCTTTAGGGCTATTTCATCGGAGAATCATTACAGGCCTGGCTCTAGGTTGTACAGTAGTAACTGTCAGTTTGAACTGGAAAGAAAAATGAGCATATTTACATTCTGAAAATCAAATACAGACTGACCTTGGTGTAAGCACGTGCAATATGTCAGATCACAGCATTCAAAACATTGATGACCAATACGTCACTGTTGTTGTGCGTGTGTGAAGGGGAGAGCCCTTGTGACCTTCACCTCAGCTTAATGTGGAGTTCATCTGACTCATTTGAAATCTCCCCTGGAGCATGTGCAATTGCACACCCTCCCAGAGTGCTTTCAGACACTTTGCAATGTAGATTTTTCAGGGCAGACAAATCTCTTGCCAGACAAAAAAAAAAGGGACGCAGCGCTCATCCAGTAATAAAGATTTGGGAAATATAATTTACATGAGAGCAACAATAATGGGAAGACTAGAAAATGTTCCCATGACAAACTGGCTCTTTTATTGTAGGGTTTGGCCAGCCCATATAATTTTCTGTAGTCACAGTAACGTAAATGCCACGTCAAGTGACTATATATCCCGGTTTTAGCCCGTTAAAAATCTAAATTCACCTAACTAATTCTAACTGTACAACACTTTCGACACTATTTTGGAATCAAACGGTGGGAAGCTTGTATGTTACGCTCTCCTGCCACTAAATTACCTATGAGCACTTGGGGCATACAACCCCAGCGGAGTCTCCATGCAAGAAAGGGCCCTCTGTACTGCAGGCTATAGTCACCACGCAGATTATGAATGAAAATTGTCCCTGCAGTATGAAATAAGGGAAGAAATGGCCTTTTCATGTGGGAAGATGTCCGGCCGTAAATCTGCTAAATTGAGCCTCCGGGGAGCAGGCCCTGGTGATCTGGTCCAACAGAACACATCAGAGAGAAAAACCACAGAATAATGAAATCTGGGGCCCAGTCGTCTTTATCGACTCATCCTTTTCAAAGAGCGAAAGGGGCGGGGGGGCATTCCGGAGACACTGTCAACATCAAAAAGATCAACATTTGCCAAGTACAGAAAAGGCGAAATACAGGAATTCTGAAACTCAGAATGGCATCACACTGTAAGAGATGAAATGTGAGAATACACTGAGGACCAATATTTGTCCTCTGACTAATTTTTTTTTCTTCCCAAACAAGTTCAAAGACGAATCCTATGAATACAGCTTTGTGTCATCGCCCAGTGAAACAATTAATCATATTTTATTCCAGTAAACAGCCCAGATCTTGACAGGATTACGCACAAGCAGGACATTTAAAGAGAAGAAAAGCCTGATAAACAGGGCTTTCAAACCCAGTCAAAAGAAGAAATTAAGAAAAAAAAAAAACATACACATAAGCCTTTGGTGATTCACCTCTGATGTGGCAGCAGGCTGACTTTAAAAGTGCAACCCGCACTGAAACAAGAAGTCCAAGCCACCGCACAGCGAACTCATTTTCTCAGGCCAGGTCGCCGGCGGACCTCAAGAAAAGTGCACAGAGCACGCACGATAAATCTGACGTGAAATCATAATCATAAAAGCAATTAGCTGACCCTGCTCGCCGTGTCCTTGGACGTGACAGTGAGAATTCATACGGAGACCTCTAAGGAGGCAGGAGTGGGGGAAGTGAGAGATGAGAGAGGAGAGAAAGAGAGAGAGAGAGAGAATGAGAGAGACAGAGAGGTAGAGAGAAAGAGCGAGGGAGGGAGAGATCGAGAAAAAAAAAGGAATGGAGAGAGGAGAGAGGAGACGAGGAAAAAGTGCAACACAGCAACAATAAAACAGCAGGCCCTTCCTGTGTCATTAACCATCGACTCCGAGAGCTCAACAACACATCATTAGGCTGGACTCACGCGCCACACAGCCTCCTCTCCAAGCAGACTCAGGTGTCTCTCTGGCTGACTGTCTCAGAGAAACTGAAGAAGGCAGCTTAGCGACTGGACTGGACAGGGCCAGGACCACAACAAGGACACAACACAATGAAACCCGAGAGTTTGATGGACGGTTAGTCACAGAACACAGCCAGCGAAAATCAGATGAACTTTTTAACCAGATGGGATGGATAAGACAAAGTACTAGGGACTGAACTTGAAATTATACCATGATGGCCAAGTTATGCTTGTCGTTACAAATTAATTAACACTAAAAAAGGACAATCATTGTAAATCTTGGTGCAAAAAGTGTCATGTTTTCAGGTTTAGATGTGAAACACTCATCCATTTAAGATGAATTTACTTAAATATATCTATATAATTTTTATAGACTTTTCCATCTCCAAATTTTTATATACTGTACTTTTCCATCTCCAAACCCAATTGAATTGGTTTTGTCTTGATTTGTTTTTCCTTGATGGTAAAATTTAAAATGCAATTACTTAAATTATTTTGTAAACAGGCTGAAAATGAACAGAGGGTTTTGCATCTAAAGTCAGCATGTTATCCTGTTTAGTCCATATTGCATTGCTACCGATATAGCATTGGAACTGAGGCCTATCCCCACAAGCTGTCATTAGTGCCCGTTACTGTACGCCTCCTTAACGCCCTCCAGGCACCTCAGCACCACACTCTGGCAGCTCCCAAACACAACCTCAAACCTCACATAAATGTTTGCACTTGGACATGGCCATCACAGGCAAAACAAACACAAATAAATGAATAAATAAAAACAAATATCATGTCGGTGAAACCCCATACATTTTCCAACCCACAGAACATTTTGTAAATTTGCAAATAGAGTATACCAGTTGTATTTCAAAATCTACTGAAAAATACAGTATGAAGATAATTATGCATATTAACAAAATGTGGAATATTGTAATATTTCTTTTAAAAATCACAAACACACATTACCCTGACAATGATATTACCGAGAATTAGAACTACTCGCTGCCACCTAGTGACTGTCTTCTTCAATAACCATGAAATATCTCTGGGTTTCATGCCCCCGTGCCAGCAGTAACTCTCATTTACTGCAGACAGCTCCAATAAAGGATTACAATTACAATTAAACTAATGAACAAAAAGGAATACAAAAAAAAGAAGAAAAAAAACCCTTGTGCATGGTTCCCTTGACAAAGTAAATTGTAGCCTAGTTTCCGACAGATTCAAGAGAAGCTTTTTTGGAGTTGTTACCGCACTGCACTCGTTGAATAATTAACTTTTCTGAAACCCCGAAATGACAACAAAAGTAAAGCGCTGTCTCTCGGCACTTGGCCGGGTCCTATTCATGAACCCTGGGAGCACAAAGGAGGAAGAGCGCTGTCAGGTTTTATTGTTAAGGGCCCATCAGACGTATCCTGATATTGAGTTACACAGAGAGAGGGGGGCCCCCCCTCCCCTCCCCTCCCGCTCATCCTGAGCTGGTATTTTATTTTCAAAAAACCACCAGATGAGCAACAGATGGCTTTTATGACTAGGGGGCCAGGAATGACAGCAAAGAGGGAAGAAAGGGGGAAAAATGAACTGAGTGGGAGAACGACAATAAGATGGAACAAGGGTGCACGTTTCAGAGAATGGCAGAGTGAGGATGTTGGAGAAAGAGAGAGAGAGAGAGAGACGGAGAGAAAGAGACAGAGAGAAAGACAGAGAGAGAGGAAGGAGAGTTCTCCTGAGTGATGCCACTGGCTGCAGCGGTAATGTTGGCATCTTGTCAGCCAGCCCCCGATTTCTAAGCTTGGTGCAGTTTTTCCCCCACCCCCCCTCTCCTCTCCTCTCCTCTCCTCTCCTCTCCTCTCTCCTCCTCCACTGTGGTGGTGATAGCAGAGGGAGCTCCGGAAATTCAGAGACTGCTGAGCCAAAACAGATCACTTCAAAGCGCCTTATTTAACGCTCGCTAAATTTTTCATCACAGTCACTTAATATCCTGGGGAAGGGGGAGCTTTTGAAGTTGCTGCGAGACCGGGATGTTCTTCTCGCTCCTCCCCTCCAGTCCACCCCCCCCCCCCCCTTTTCCCACCTCCAAACACCACGCCTGCATTTCACTTTTCCCTCTGTGTAAACTGGATGCAACCCCCCCCCCCCCACACACACACACACACACACACACACACACACACACAGTCCACCTGCTACTCTAAACCTCAGTCCTTCTCCTAGAGGCTGGGCAGAGATGGTGTGCGAGGCGGACCTGGCTGCTAGGCCAACCCTGTCGGCAGTCCCACTGAGGAATCTGCTACCAAGGCAACATACACAGCGGCAGTCATCCCTCTCTCTCTCTCCATCACACACACACACACACACACACACACACACACACACACACACACACACACACACACACACACACACACACACGGGAATAGTATGCCATGGAGCCAGAGATGATCAATAATGCATGAACTATTCTCAAACAAGCAGACAGGGTTAAAAGGTCTGCTTGCTGTTTTCATCCCTAAAATGAGCAGCGCGGCGTCTTTGAAGATCCTGAGGCGGGGGGGGGGACTGCCCAGGTACTGCCATTTGCCCGCAAACAAACAGCGATTATGAAGCGGATAGATACACAGAGGAGCAGCTTGTTTGTCAAGGCCTCGGGGTCAGTGGAGGAAGAGAGTGGAAAAGAGTGATGCAAGAGAGAGAGAGAGAGAGAGAGAGAGAGAGAGAGAGAGAGAGAGAGAGAGAGAGGAATGAGAAGAACAGGCAAGAGAGGTGAAGGCAGGAACAGACAGTGGAGATGGGGGAACATGACCAAAAAGAAGGCAAAAAAGAAGCTGGAAGAGAATTTAGGGAGCAGCAGCCAGGCTGTGTGAAACTGTGTGTGTGTGTGTGTGTGTGTGTGTGTGTGTGTGTGTGTGTGTGTGTGTGTTCAAATGAGAAGAAAATTAATGTGTGCTTAATAGTGAATATCAGAATGCAGAAGTGTCTATGTGTGTATGTGTGTGTGTGTTTGTGGGGGGGGTTCATGTGTATTTAACAATGAATACATGAATGAAAAGAAGTGTGGATGTATGTGTATGTGTGCACATGCGTGTGTGTGTGTGTGTGTGTGTGTGTGTGTGTGTGTACGTATGTATGCGCATGAGTACGTGTGTGTAAATGTGTGTTTAAGAGTGAATGAGTGTACTCCAGCCCCACAGGCAAGCACTAGAGAAAGGACTGACTGCTTGATGGTGCGCTGCTGAATGGCAGAAAGGCTGTGGTGTGTGTGTGTGTGTGTGTGTGTGTGTGTGTGTGTGTGTGTGTGTGTGTGTGTGTGTGTGTGTGTGATGGGGTGGTGCAGCACACTGGTGCTTGGAGCTTCAGGTCTGAACCTTCTGCAAAAGAGCTGTCGGCCTTTTGCGCCTCCCCAGCCCAACGCAGCCTCACGGCATGGCGTCCAGGAGCGGCATGCACACTGTCTGTGCACACTGATGGGCCAAGGTGAGTCAGAACCTGTTAACGTGACTGGTGTCCCCTGCCTGTCACACACACACACACACACACACACACACACGTACACACACACACGCACGCACAAGCTCTGAGTCTCCCTTCAACCTCGCCACTGGTCCCCTTCCTCTCATCCAGATAAAATCCTTTCAGACACAAATTTCAATTATTCACCTCCTCCAAATAATGCCTTGTGACATGAATTATCCCGCAATGTAATAATCCACTTAACTGGGAAAGAGCAGCTCATCAGAACAAGAAAAGGGGGAGAAAAGAGAAGGCGAGTCCTCAGCCAGCCAGAGACAGTAGGAGGCTTAATAATCTACATTTTTTACGCTGCTAAGGAGCGAGCTTTAAACACCGTTAGACATGATGCATGGCGTGAAATTACATTGACACAAGGAACAATAGCACAGTTAATTACCCAGAGATGACAAAGATGTCAGTAACACGATCAACACAATGCAAGCAAAGCCTCTAGATTTGTCTTGAAATGAGAAAATTATGAGGTGTAGTTTAACAGTTAAATACTGTAATGTAAATACGGGAAGATAAAGAGACACGTTGACTTTTTATAGCTAACAAAAGAAAATGATTCAAAGTCTTAAATAAATGAAAGAGCATTTCTTATTCTCTTTTCAAAAAGATTTTTTTAAAAAGTATATGTTATCTATATTGAATTTTTATTCACAGGATAAAGATATGAGCAATTTGAGTCAGGTCCATACAGCTCTGAGGGTCAAGATTATAAGCAAATCTATCCAATTACGGGGGGGGGGGGGATATTTGCTTTTTTGTTGGTTTCATATGCACTTGCACTTTGTGCAATACTTGTATCAAATTCAGGTGTATAAAAAAAAAATGTGTATGTGTGTATACAGAAAAACGATTAACGGTCAAATAAAAACTATGCTTCAAATTACATTTAATTGGTGAAAGTTTATTTGGATCGTCTAACAATAAATATTTAAGTACATAGGTCCAGAGTAAAATTGTTGTTTATCAACAATTACTCAACTTCACCATAACCAAAGCCCAACACTTCACCATAATCTTGAACAATTTCAATACTTTGCTCATCAGACCCAGTATCCATTATCTTTGGAGGTCATCCAAATAAAATGTAACAATAAACTTATTTTATAACGTGCATTTAGTCCCAAGATATTATCCCGTTCAGAGAGTGAAGAGTTTAAGGGAGAGTGTACAATATCCCAGTGAAAAGAGGTCTTACCAAAGCTTCTCGTGTAGTGGCGTCCTCCCTGACAGCTGAGCCATTCTGAAACAAAATGTAAGCTTGCATTAGAGCGCCATCTATGGGTAAAATGCAAAACTATATAATATGGTGGCCCTTCACCAATGCATTGGAAATGTACAGGTCCTCTTACACCCATCATAAAATCATAGTTCTAAGATTGGTCTATTCAACACACATTGTTCACATATTCATTGCTTTGCATTTCAAGACATTGATATCCAAGCCATACATGCTTGACAAACAACATGGGAGTGGATGGAAAAACTGTGTCCTAAATGGTAGTCAAGGGTAAACAGCCACCTGCTGGGGCAGATCTGAACACATGACATCCTAACATTATTACCAGGAAAATAGCACAGAGGTAATTTGTGCGATGCTTCCGTTCAGCATGCGCCATGTCTGCCTGAGAGGCTTAATTGAATATGGTAACCCACTGGCCGTCGCCACAACACAGCCGCAGACGTTTCAGATAAAGCCTGAAGACGGATAATACCAGGTGAATTGAATATGCTTCACTTTAATACCGTTTTACAACTTCCCTTTGGCTGCCTATTTGGCCCACCTGCTAGCTCTTGCCCTGGCTCCATTCTGCCCCCTGTTCTTCCTTTCGTCCAGCTCTCTGTCTCTGCTTATCCATTTGCACAACACAGACCTACATGTTCTGTGTGACCTTGATGGGGCTTCTTTGTCGGGAGCTTCTTGCTTTGTTATTAGTTTGTCCAATAGAACACACACAAATTTCAACACAATTGACAGGATTTTGAGAACGACATTTTGACATTCTATAAATCGACTGGTTGTAGGCGCGTATCTTTTGGATATAGGCCTAGGCCTAGGCTATGTATACGAATGTGTGTGTCTGTGTGTGTGTTTGTTTAATTAGGTACTGTTTCAGTAAGGTTTCTTTCGTTTCAGCACACAAGTCATGATCTGTCCCCGAGCTGAAATTGCAACAGGACACACAACCACAAACATGAAAGGCTATTCCATTCTGTAGCCTGTGTCTGTGGCACAGAAAACTCTCATGTTGAACACATCCACTTAGGTTGCAAGAACAGAGGGGAACCATTTCCAGCGGGACCGGGCATATTGAAACACAAGACTGGTATCAAACCAATGGCTAAAAACAGAATGCTTCTGTATTGCTAAATAATTAACAGAAAGTTCTTTTGTGGCAGTCTCTGCTTTCGGACAGCTGGGTTTACCAATCTGCAATTAGTGCTTTTAAGATGACAATTATTCTGGATTTCAACTTATCTATCCACAGAGTAACTGCCAATAACTTTGGTTTAAAACCATCTTAATGGATGACAATATAGTAAGATCGACTGAGATCCTTGGGGCTATCAAGACAGTTAGCTGAATTCTGTATGTTTAGTGACATAACATTGTGGCTCTTTGGGGGCCTGTGGTAGGCCTACATTTTCAGTAAATTAAAGAAATACACATTGGCAATTGGACTAGTTTCAGTATGAATGAAGTGTTATTTTCTAAAAACAAAACAGAGCCTACACCATATCATGTGTGTGTAGTAGCCTATGCATGCAGCGAGTTCAGCCTGAAGCGTTTTGCTACGGTTTACTGATTGAACAAAGTGTTCGGCCGTAACGTTACAACATTTTGCAACATGCCCTCGCGATTGTTTGACCCTGTTTGGTGGGTGTGTCAGAAAAGTCACCCTATCAGCACTGAGGTGCATCAGAAACCTGGTGATTTAATAAAGACAGTGAGCACAGTTTTCACCTCCAGTTGGAGAATAAGAGTGAACAGTCTGAAATAAAGCGATCCCCATATTTGAACTTTATGAGGCTTGGGTAAAAAACCAAAACAAGCTGTGAGTGACAACTCACTCTGTTTCTGTTGAATAAACCGTGTTGCACCGGTCCATGTGCTTTGAACTCCCCCTGGATAGAAGTGTTCAAGACTTCATATTAGTCTACCCAACTTGAGAACCTAGAATGCATTTTGCAAAGTGCTTCTAAACAACCAATAAATTATTTTTGTCATAAATTAGCCTAAACAAATGGTAGCATCACTCTTTTCTAGTTTGTTTATCAATTATTTTGATGACTGGCACTGGTGTTGGCTTTCTCTTGCAAGTCAACTGCTTTGAAAGAAAATTAACTTATTTCAGGCAGTCAACAACTTAGGACCTAACTGGTGTGAAGAGAACAACCAATCTCTCAACGCTGCAAAGACCAAATAGCCGATATAAACTTTAGGAACTTGGCCCCCTCATCATCAACCGTTCTCTATACTAGTAAAAAAAAAAAAAAAAGGTCAACAGCATCAGTTTTCTTGATGAAAACATCACAGAAAACCTTACCTGGGATAGCCTCACTAACAAGTGTTCCATTTCTCAGAGGTCCTTTAGCAACTTTGTTGCCAGCCAACTAAATTGTTAACTGATTAGCAGTTATGGTTTTGAGAAACCCTAAATTGTTATAAAAAGCTCATCAATGTGTCAACTACTGACAATAAGGATGTTTGGTATGTGATCAAAGATCCTGAAGGCATTTTACAGAGCAACCTGACCAAAGGCATCATGCTTTTACATTAATGCATTTTAGCAGACTTCCTTATCCAAAGCCACTTACATTATTAACCAAATAGTTTGGGGCCAATCTCCTCGACAGCAACTTAGGGTTAAGTGCCATGTTCAAGGGCACAACAGTGGCAGCCCAGATTCAAACCCACAACTTCCAGACTACTAGAATGGTACCCAAATTCTACGACTGCTATACAGTACCACTTCTCCATCACTGGATGGTTTGGAAGCTGCTCTGTCACAAAACAAAAAGCACAGCAAAGAGTAAAATCCTATCTGTGTGATCTGCCCTCCATCCAGGCCTCCTAGCCTATAGCCTGACAGGCAATGCGTCAGGAAGGCTAATCAGCAATAGGCCTATGGCATGAACATTGAGACAATGAGAGTCTGTCAGTCTTTGAAGAGTAAAACTTTCTTTTTTGTCCCCTTCACACACACACGCACACACACACACACACACACACACACACACACACACACACACACACACACACTCTTCTGAACACATAAGTTAACATGCTATTTGTGTAGCAAAAACACAAGAATCATCTCTTATGGTGACAAGTATAAACTTAAAACCCTGAACCTGATACTCATGACTTCTCTATGACATTTAGTCTAGTGAAAAATATGAATGCTAGCCTATAGGTTACATCCGCTTCCATACTTTGCCCAGGTAGGGGTAGTAGGGTAACTTTATTCTCGCATTTTCTCTACCACCATTAATTTCCCAAACATCAAGTGGCCTACTATAGCCTCACAACTAACGTTACAAATGCTAGGGTTCCAGGCTAAACTAGTTGAACTAGCCTAAGTGAAAAAAGGAGAGTTTGTAAAGTTAGGCTAGGTTCTAAAACTCCCTTAATTTTAGAAAAAGCAATAGGCCTAGATAACATTACTGACTCATATCCAAAAAAACAGGGGTGCCATCACATGTTTTACAGTAGTATTGCCAAATTTTCTCTGCAATTACCCAAGTGTGTTAGACGTATGTTTATTAGAAATGTTGGCCATATTGTGAATAATTGGGCCTTTTACGGACATCACATTGCTAATGTCATACAGCAGGGTTACTTAGCAGTTGTGAATCAAAGAAAGGTATGGTAATATTTGATAAGTAGGGTAGGCTTACAGGGGGTCTGGGGGTCCTCCTCCAGGAAATTTTGGAATAGTTAGATGTTATTTCCTGCATTCTGGCGCATTTTAGCAGGTTAATAGATTAGTTTATTTTTAACTAAATGGTTTAATCCTGTCCTACTCCAAACCCAATTTCTGACCCAAAAACTAAACTGGTGTGACTGGCATCTTTGGTTGATTCAGGGACACTGGATCAGCACTGATTGTCTATGATTTTTAGAAGTCTCAAAAATAATTTAGCCAACTATCTTTGCAGCTATGAAACCCTAATGGGCTGTCTGTCTACTCAAACTGTGATGTTTATTTGTGTGGGGACATTATAGATTGACAGTAACACTAATTGTTACAATATTACCATGAGATATTCTATGGTGCGGCACACTATGTCGCTGACATAATGCACTGTATCACACATACTTTTAGTTACAGAATCTGATCTGATTAGTTCTAATTGTAGCAGGACTGTTTTGTCATATCATATCCTATTGTTTTGGAGCTACATGTGAGACATGCAGCTTGATGTTGCACCAAAAAAAGTAGTATTGCCAGGCAATACCAGATTGAAAAGTAGGAGTGCTGGCAATACTGCCCCACAATAAGAAATAGGCCTACCAAACCAATCAGCATCATCTTTTGATGAGCATCTTTTCAGAGACGTTTGACAAGAAGAACTTGGAAGTACAGGCCCCACGACAAACTTTGTCAACTCTGCTGACAATTCCAACTGACTACTCATAGCTTCCAAGTTCACTGAAGTGTTCCTATTAGGCAAGAGAGCTTTTTTTTTTAATCTATCTCTGTACAATAAAGCTAGCCTAAGTTACAGCCTGTGAAAGTGACTTCTGCGTTCTTCACAGGGTTCTTTTCTTTGCCCATTGTAGGCTAACGTGACTTAATTTACGATAACGTTTCACTCTGCATAGGGGAAGACAGAATTGTATGTTACACGATTCCAGCCAAGGACTATTTGGCAATGTTAAGATTGCCTTTTGCGTTTTCAGCCAGGAATTATCACTGGAAGCATAACATTTAGACATCTGACAAATAGCTGACACTGATCTGTAAGCTGTCATTAAACCTAACTTTATGAAGCATCAACTATAAAGTCATGTCTTATGCGATAACACGAAATAAAGGTAATTGTTTTGTGATAACAATATGCGTTTGATTAGTCCATAGAGAGCAGTACCAGACTACAGCACGTTTTGCAGGACCTAGTTGTTAGCTGACTGCAGGCTAGCATAGCTACTTGCAAAAACTTGCTGAAATATGCCAACTCTAGCAATGTTACTACACAAATTTTCGCTTATTTTGAATCCATCACTGCTGTCTAATACATAGACAATGAAGTTTAGGAGGGCGTTATTACGAGTTGACTTTGAGTATGCTGTATGGCCTGCCTGCACCTGTCAACGACGATCGTTAGCAAAGCTAAAACTTTTTCAAAACATGAAAACAACTAAGTGCTGTTTCTGAGTATACTACAGACCACACTATGATAACCCATGAATATCAGAATATCAGAGGCACCCAGACTGAATAGCAGCAAACTTTGCAGACTACCTGTATTTGGTGTTCAGGTTGATCAGAGGATGCCATTTTCAATGTTGAGCTAGCTGGGTAGCTAACATACACAGAATAGGCAATCAACTACACTCGACTGGCAGGATAACTAATAGATCCAGATCAGCAATATACAAACAAGGAAGTGACAGACACACTTACCTCAACAGTCTAGTGTCTCCGGTTATGTTATGTTATAGAGTGAAATTGTGCTGTGCCCCGTTAATTTCTCAATTTTAACTTCGAACTTTTGTTTGTTTTGACATGCCAGATAAACAGTTTAAGATTGATCGTTAAACCACATTACAACTCTCACTCCTTTTCCCAGTACTTTCGTCGCATGTTAAAACATCGAGGAGGAGGAGGCACTGTCCAAATGCATCAGTATGATTAATTGAGTATTTTTTACTTTCTTTAGTGGGACAAATACATAGCTCACAAATTAGTAAAGGCAATGGCAGAAGTTAAACCTTGTAGGGTATGTAACTTTAGTCGTCAGAAATCCGTTGGAGTAGTAGTGTCTTCATTGGATCAACTCAAAAGCAAAGGTAAGAGATCTCAGATTTGTCCAGTTCCGTGTGATTGGGAAACTTCGTAGAATTACCCAGCCAAGATGGGCACACCATAAAGAAATAAAACTCATTGTACAGTTTAGATCAAAATCAACTTATTTGTAACTTTAGTAACGTTATTAGCAAGCCTTCTTAGTCCATCACTCTCACACACTGGCAATTTAATTGAAGTGAACTTTGTAAACCGGTGTATACGTTAGCTAGACTAGGTAGGCCTACAAAGTTTTTTTTTCCCAGACGTAGGACCTAGCATTTTCAAAGACAGTTTAATGGTAGGTCTTAGACTTATTATGTCAAGGAATACAACATTTGATTGTCATAGTAGGCTAAGTTAGTCACTCAAAGCCATGTGGAGAGGAATTTTTCACCATCAGTTCGTGTTTTGGCTTGCCCAGCCCAGCCCAGGTCAGAGCAAGACATCAGTTTGTTCAGAGCTTCTCATTCCTAGCATGCTGTTCTCTGGGCATGATGAAACAGATTTACCTCCTGGAGAATTTAAGACTGTTCAACGTTTTTCACAATTTTAATTAACTTTTATTATGGTAGCCTAAAGAAATAAATCAAGTAACCTACTAATTCAGTGTCAACTTTAATTTCTGTGAGCCCAAGATATCTTATCTAACGTTAACGTTAACATGATAACATCCATAGGCAAAGGCGTAAGTGTAATGCAGGACTGTAGCATTCCTTTCCAGTGGCAAGACAATGGAATGACGTTTGTTGTTACCTGCCCCACCATTGACCCTCCTTTCTCATTTCAACCACCAGGAATTGAAACTTTAGGATTCTCTCCTGACAAGACCGTCTCAGTGGTTCTTGAAGATGACGGGACCATTGTGGAAGATGATGCCTACTTCATGTGCTTACCTGTCAACACAAAGTTCATGCTATTGCATGAAAAAGAGACTTGGGTCCCTATTAGAAGATGTGAGCAGAGTGTTTTTACAGCTTAAACAGTTTTAGCTTTCAAACTAAAATGCAAAACAGTCCTTCTTCATAAATCTCTTCTCTTTCATCACAGTGGACGGCGGCACTGCCTGGTTAAGCAGAGAATCCATAGCACTGGATAATGATGAGGTGGATACAGTGTTGAGTGGAACAAACAGTTGGCAGAGTCTTGCTGCCCAGCTGAAGCATGACCTTGCCACAGTCATTCTGTTGTCCGAAGCAGAGCTCCAGGTGAATTCACTGCCCCCACATGTATCAGAGTCTCATGATTGTATAAAGTTTTGTCATGGTGTGTTGCATCATGACAATCCGGGCTGTCCTGAGACCTTAAAAAAATGTAGAATACTCTACCTCAGCATTTGCTTCCTAGGTGGCAATTGGTAATTTCTGTTTATATGTTAGAAAATTGTACACACAGTATCCAAACAAACAGTGTATGTTTGTGTGGAGGGGGAGGGAGGCAGTTGCAACAGCATGAAAGAAAATAACCAGACAATGATTATGCGCCTGATTTCTTAAACAAAATGTTTCGACTGATTTGGTCTTTGCTCAGACCAGTTTTGTCGAAATTTGTTAGAAAAATCAGAAGCATCAGTGTGTGGTTATTTTCTGTCTTTGTTTCCAACAAGCACCTGAACCAGCACCTGATAATATGAATATGCACTGCACACCCTCAACACTATTCTTTAAATACTGTCTCGGATGTTATTATTTGTGACTGCAGACACTGGTGGATGTGCCATGTGCGGACTTGGCCTCGGCACTGGGCTTTCCACAGAATAAGGCAGAAGCGCTACAGGATACGTTACAGACTGTACTGGACCGTCGTGAGGAGAGCAGGCAGTCCAAGGAGTTGCTGCAGCTTTACCTGAAGACTGTGGATAAAGAGCACGAAGCCAACCAAGAGGGTGAAGGTTGGATTTTTTCCTATAATACAGAATCGGTTCCTCTGCCAGTTCTCCACAAACATAGTACTGACAATGTAGTTAGTGGCTGAGTTGAGTCTAAGTCTAAGTTGAACTGAGTTCCCTGAATCACGGTGCAAAGGAATTTTATGTTATTTTCAGTTTTTTTTTTAAAGCCACTAGATGGCATCATTGTGTCACAAAGATAAAGAGGTGCATGAGGTCTTAACAGATTTTAAATTTAGTTCATGCAGGTTCTTCTCATCCATTGGGTTGTCCTTTCTGAATGCAGTATTTTGAAGTATATCTACTAAGCATTTCATTATTTTGTCCATATTTATTATTACAGATGATGATATGGTTGAGGCAGAAATGGATGAGGTGGACTCAGGAACCGGATTCATGACCAGGACTCTTATGGTCTTAAAGGGAAAAACAGATCCAGAGACACGGCTGTCCAATGAAGAACTACAGGCAAGTAACATAAACATTACGCTACCTTAAAGACTACTAGTTGCTGTCTAAAGTTCAGGCTCTTGGAATACAATAGTTTTATTTTTTACAGGCCTCAGAAAGGCCTCACTACTTTGTAAGTAGTGTTTTCCGCCAATAATTAATAAAAGAGGTGGGGAAGTCAGTCAATATCAGAGATTAGTGACTATTATCATTGGAAAGGTTATGTTGCGCAGTTTCATATTATACACTTGAAAAATTAATCACCTATACTCTTTTTTTGTAAAGCAACTTTTAAAAATACATCCACAATACAATATAGGGGACATAGTCTAGGTGTGTGTGTAGGGGACATAGTCTAGGTGTGTGTGTAGGGGACATAGTCTAGGTGTGTGTGTGCCCTAATAATAATATGAAATAAATGAAAGGAAAGTCACATCCCACATCCAAAATGCACTGTGCCTCAACATCCATTGCATGGCGCTGTTGCTTTGCAGACATAATACTAACTCCTAACACAAGTTCATGTCTATTGATTCTGAAGCAATCAGATGGATGTTCTCAGGCAATTTTAAAGAAGGTCATGAGAGTTTATTCCTGCACTAACTATGTCTTGCACTATGCACCTGTGCCATATACATTTATTCCCATCTTATATTCCAGACACCAAATCTAGACACAACCACAGCAGTGAAGCTCAGGAAGAGTATGTGAAATTGAATCGTGTGTGTTATGGTATACCCTGACTGATTTGTGATCTGAACTGCTGCAGATGGTGGTAAGCAAGGGAGCTGGCTCCATGGAGAAGGTGCTGGGCTGGGACGCAGACAAGACCGCCGCTCTGGTGCAAGCCTGCCAGGCTGAGTTGGAGGGCCGTCTCCAACAAGTCCAAGCTCTCAAGTCTCTCAGTGCTCAGTCCCAACAAGCGGGTGACGCAGCTGCAGCAGAGGACACAGAACAGACAGAGGCCAAGCGCAGCAAATAAAGAGGAAAAAGAAAAACACTGAACTTCAGGGATAGCTGTACTTATTTTTATACATCTCAGAAAGGGTATTGGGCAGTTGGGAATAATCATTGCTGACCAAAAATGTGTGATGCCACAGACAAAGATTTTTGTTGTATTTTATTTTTTTTACAGCATTGTTTGATAATAATGTTTGACCTGCTAGATTTGACCTGCTGTTAACAGAATTGTTCCTATAATATTTTCCGAATAATCATGTGCTGGCTGGAAAAAGAGGAAAGAAATTTTGCATTAGTCAATTTCAGCACATAAAATCCAATATTTACTGTTTAAAAAAGACCTGGTTCCCTTTAAGCGGATTATAGACCGGGAGAAAATCACTGCCTCCCAAAATAGGTTGGTAGTGGTGGGAGTTATTTCACGGGGCCCATTTCTCTTGTTGTCTCAATACTCCATATTTGTCCAGTATTGTACTTTACAATTCACCTGCTCTTATGGTGTTTTTCTATGGGAGTGTGAGTCACCAATTCGAGCCCATAACAGGCAGAGAGTGTTTTTTTTCTGCTGCTTTTCTCATTTTTCTTGTTACGTGACCCCCATCAGAAAGGAAAACATTCTGAGGGGTACACCTTGCACCTGCGGCAACAAGATCTTGCTCCTTTCATATTATGGAAAATTGATTAGCAAGTTGATGTCAAATTATAAAAATGCCTGCCTATATGTAACAGCATGGTGCAAAGTCAAAACTGACTAAGCTCCATTACTCAGAAATAACACAGACCCATGTCTATGCAAAATATCAACAGAGCAATATCAAGACATTCCTTGCATTATACATTTTGAAGTGTATATGCTTAAATCGGTTTTGTCCATTCAGTGTTGTGATTAAATGTAAATGTTACAAAAATGTTTTTATATCCACTGGTCACTGTGCACTACTCTAAAAATCATTCAATCTTAAATAAATTAACTTCAGAAACAGAATGTACAGTTCCTACACATTTTCATGAGCATTTTCTTCATCAATCAGCAACACATGAGATAGACAGCACGTGAAGTTTCCCACCTCTGGTAATGTCACCAAACAGAAGCTTTTAAAGATCACATGTATCTCACACACTCACACATACGGGTGGTCACTCGCAGTGTTAACCGTAAGCTGTATCTCTAATGACGGTTCTCTACTGTGACGGAGAATAGCCTGTATCTTGTGTGGAAAGACGCTACACTGTGCGCTGTGCTGGAGTGCGGCCTCATTAAAGGTATAGGGCTTTCTCCCGAGCAGTCTGTTGTGCCTGGCACTGTAATGAGCGCTCATCAGTTCTGATTGGAGTTGAAGTGGAGCACAGAGGGACCGGAGGGGGGATGGAGGTGGGGGTGTTGGCTGAGGGCACTGCTCTGCTGATGGCCCGCACATGAAAGTAAACTAGGAAAGGTAGCCACTGCAGATGATGGATCCACATCCATCACTAGATGGAAAACACGCAGCGCATGATTTATCTTGGATACATCCAGGAAACAAGTCTGTCTCTCAGATCATTGACTATGACGACCACTGAGAGGTTTATGGGTTTTTAAAGGCAAGCAGAAGGCCACACAGGAGCTAATGTTTGCCAATGCTCTTGTAATGTCTCAGTGTGCACAGTTCCTGTAGGATTAGACTTCTTCCTGAAAGGAAGGCATTAATAGCCATCACTCCTCAAGCATTGATTTCTCTGTAGAATGGGATATATATCACTCAATATCCTCTTTTCATGTGTCATAGACATTACAACTGTTTTTTTTTTTCTTGTTCCATGATTTCTTTTTATTGAGAAACAAAAACAACTCATCTTCACATGAATCTAAGTTTTTTTTTTTTTTTTATGGTTTAGTGGTTTAATGTGCAAAAAGATCAGACTGTAGGGAGGGTGAGGGGAGTGGTGTCTTTGAATGTCACGGTAATGTCATACACTGGGTCGATATTCTTGAACACACTTCCCCACACTGTCACTGGACACTAGAGTTACCCTTAGGGCAAACAACCCAACTGTGAGCAACATACTCTGTTCTTGCAGAAGTAAGTAGACCATAACAAGCCCACGGTTGGCACAGACAGCCGAACAAAGCCGTCTGTTTGCCTGCCGTCTAGATTCGGTGCTGAAATCAGACGCCTCCAAGAACAATAACCTCTGAATAGCTTGTGTTCCTTGGCTTAAAAGGAAAGACATTATCATTCCTACCTCACAATCATCAGAGTTATTATGCCCCCCACCCCCAACACAATATCCTAATTATAGCCTGACTGTTGATTTGATTACAGTATGTTTATGAAGACAAGGTGACAACAATGAACAGTGAAGATGGCATGCAAATTTCTGGATGGGACACAGGAGAGCTGGAGATGGCTGGTGATCACAGGGAGACTTCTGGTCCAGAGTAACCGTGGAGAGGCAATTACATGATAGGAGAAACCTTTAACGGGTGTTTAGATAGAAGGAGGCCGTGGTGATGCCGAGATCAGTTCCATTATTCATGAGGGGTAAATGACTACACATCACGGATCAGGGGCCCTGAGACCACACAACCACTCATTTGACTTTTAAACAGTATCTCTGTATTAACCCTCCCTCAAACACACACTCAGACACACACCCCTTGTTTCATATCAACGCACTCAAGATCAACAAGTGGCTCTTGGTTGTCCTTAAGCTCTTCGTAGAAATGATTATTTCCCGATGTGGGTTCTGCCACTTAATCCACTTGCATGTATTGCAATCACCTGGCAAGCTTTTGTGCCGTACCATAATTCAGCATTTAAACACAATGCATTCATTTCGATGGTTTAGCCAAGTCATTTAGCCAGCAATGTACAGATTGACTAGCTGTCCACAGCTCATGGTAAAACCTGCATATCCAGCTATATCATTAATAAGCCATCAAAAACCATCACAAACCAGCTATCAGGACAAGCTTGATTTAAGGTGGTTTTGTCTAACCTGTTTACTGGTATGCAGTTTAAATCCGCTAGAAAACTTACAATCATTTGCAGAAATATCAGTGGGTTTTTTTTGGCTTGCTGTTGGATATGCTGTAACCACCACCTGAGTTTATCTAATCACATTTTCAAGCTTTCAACTTTGTATATTTGGTTGTCTTTAGGTCACCTCGCTTTTTTTATTTGACATCTCACAAAATTCTACGGGTGTCTAAAGGAGATAGGAATAACATGATGTTCCAATGTACCGTAAGTTTGTAGGTTCCTTTTCTAACATATTCAAAAAGAATAACAACACAAAAAATGAAATATACACCTAAATTTTTTAAATGTTTTTAGCCATAGTGTCCTCTATCCAGGAGAGGTAATTGCTAACTTTGGTGTAGACTCCAGGATAGCCAGCCTGAGCGCAGTAGTAACCCCAAGAGACAATGCCACCCACAAACCAAGCACGAGTGTGGCTATCCTGAAACACGAAACCTCCTCCACTATCACCCTGACATGCATCCTTGCCCCCCTCAGGAAGGCCAGCACATATCATGTTCTCAGTCAGAGTTAGTTTCTTCTCAGTCACAGAGTCATACACAGCTTTACAAGCCTTATGGTCCACAACGGGTAGGTCAGCATATTGGAGGGAAAAGCTTCTCCGATGTTCGGTGACACCCCACCCAGACACCCTGCCCATGTCATCTGTTTTCAAGGTGTATCTCTCTTCGTTGCCTGGCAGACAAACGGGCATGACCACATCATTAATGGGAACCCTGTTCTGTAGCTTGATCAGGGCGATGTCATTGTTGAAGTTCACCCCGTCATGATGATAGCTGGGGTGAATAAAGACCTGCTCAGGCAGACCCTGCACCGCATCCTGGTCATTGCGCTTCACCATTCCCATCTTGATCACTATGTTGGAGACGTCGCCGTAACCGTGCAGGACGTGACCGGCCGTCAGGATCCACTCGTCACTGATGAGGGCGGCCCCACCCACCATGCGGCCTCCAACGATGACCATAACCTGCCATGGGATCTCCTTCTTTTGCACCATCGTACCCCCAATAATCTTCCCCAGGGCCACATGCGTTGGCTTGCCACAGACTGTGGGAAAAAATGACACTTCAAGTTAGTCTAAAACAACTGATGTAGAGCTCTTGCTTATTGTACAGTCTGTCTTGGAAGTCTTCTCATTTGCAATGCAAATTGTATTTCTCTGAACAGTTCAAGACGTGTGACATTAGTTTAGTCATGATGACAACATGCTTTATCACTTACTGGGTATACACTCAGGAGGTCTGTTGCCACCAGATGAGTCTCGCCAGAAACCACTGTGATCACAAGTGTAGATTTCTGGGGGAAAAGCACAAGTGGTAGAGTGGGATGCTATTCTTAAACTACATCTGTGACAGAGCTGTTAAGAACTAATATGCCAGATGCTTACCATTTGTTTCATTTTTCATTCTATAGAATGGTGCAGTACAAGTGTACTTAGCGACAGACTTGTAGGTGGTCTGAGTGTAGGTACAACCTCCATTCGGAACTTCATTAGGATTTCCACAGTCAACAGCTGCAAAAGAAATAGATTTACTTCTTGATTGAACTTTGAAACCGCACACAGAACTGAAAATGACAAACTTTTAAAATGACATGTGAGGTTGTGTATGGCTACACAATTGTAACTGTCTACACAAATGTAACTGAGAATATCTTGTACACCAGCTCGCTCAGGTGTACCTTGAGCCAATTCCACCAGTGTATCTATTTCAAATGTATTGGTTACATTTCTGCCCAGTGTTCTATTATATTGAAATCACGTCAAAACTTGATGATGACTTTTTTTGTCTCTTTGACTGCTGAGAGACTGCTGACACTGGCACTCAGCAATGCAGTCACAGAGAGAGGGAATAAAGAACGAAAGAAAGAAAAAAAGACATGGAATCCAAAAACTGGTAGACTTTGGACAAATTATAACAAAAATGGGCTGGAAATCCAATACAATTTATTACAATACGTTTCATAACATAAAAGGTGTTGTCAAAGTCATTGTCTTTTTTTCCATTATCACTAATCAACTTTTTCAAAATAAAAAGACTGCCTATTAAAATGATGATTTGTAAGATATTAAGGAGGAAAAAACGTCTTGACTGTTGATTGTGTTGCTGACATTGATTTCTTAAATATTTGATGCACCTTTTGAAAATTTCAAATGAATCAGTAAAAATGTTTGCCTCTAGCTGTGCTGTATATTATGCATATGAAACAGTGTCTAAGACTCACGTGTGCAGATGGGCATTTCAGCACTCCAAGTGCCATCTTTTTGACATTCTGCTTGGTAGGACTCCAAATATTCTGTACCCTGGTGGAAACAAGAGCTACTATTTTATCTGATGCTTAATAAATTCCCTAAAATTCTTTTCTAAATTCCCTTATTTAATAAATAAAAAAGCTATGTCTATCTATCTATCTATCTATCTATCTATCTATCTATCTATCTATCTATCTATTTAAAAACACATAAAACATGGTAATGGTAAATGAGCAATTACCAATTTGATTTCATAGCCAGTATCACAATGCAGACTGAAAGTGTCTGTGAAGATGTAGTGAGACTGCAGAGGCTCAATACGAGCATGTGTGGGAATCACTGGGTCTGGGCACGGCATCGCTGTGTGGAAAACACAAGTGGAGTTTAGACTGTTCTTAAGGTCTCTCTTAATGCGGGTGCAACATCTTTAGAAAACAACAAGGTGTTCATTTCTTTCCAACACAGGCACATTTGTGGATTTGGTTCATTTCAAATGAACACAGATGTTACAGAATATAACAGGGCAATGAGCCACGTAGCACTTACTATAAATATAACCCCACATTTTTTCATACCTTTACTGGTGTAGATGATTTTCCAGCCCCCGTTTCTTCCTGAATCATCTGTTGTAAAAGTCACACGCACCTCATGACTATTAGTCTCTATCCTACCAGGAGACGTGGTTCCACAGAAGGGTCCATACTCCCGTGAACCTGCAGTGATCTTGACACCCACAAGGTAACAAACCACATGCACACAGAAACAGACACAAACACAAACACACACACACACACACACACACACACACACACACACACACACACAAACACAAACAAACACACACAGAAGAACAGAATGAGAAGAACATAACACAGACCTCAATGTAATGTATGCAAGCAACAGCCCAGCCATACATCTCAGGGGAGCCAGTGAGGCGGTGAAGACGGGCAGGCCTCATCAGCGAGCATGGGGAAGAATACATTGTTTATTTATCAGCCGTCAGCTGATTGATTGGTGTGTTTTTAGAGAGTGCCCCCGTGTCTATCGTGATGAAACGCATGCTTTGCTGTTGAAGAGGCTGAAGGTCTGGGGATGGGGAACATGATTTATACCTGTAAGACCCCCCCGATTTAGCAGCTCGTTCATCTGATTATGCACCGTGAAAGAGCCGTGCCACGTCCTAAATTCATCATTTATTTTTGAGACAAGTGAAATGAAAACAGTTTCATTTCCATTGAGGTTGGTTCAATTAGTGCAGATCCTGTTGGCTGCCGTCCATATGAGCAACAGGTACTGTAGGCCTTGCTGATCTCTGTGTTCCAGTGGTTCAGAGTGTAGTGTGACCAACTCATGATCAGTTCAAAAATTTATATTCCTATAACAGTGGCCAAATTACCAGCCAGCTGGCAGCAGTAATATGTGGTTAATCTTCATACTCCTAGCCTTAAGAGTGCTTCTATCCCCTGGGCTTTCCCGCTCAGTGGTTATGTGTTTGTCTCCCATGCTTTGTGTGTTATAGTTGATAGGGTGGCGTGTTCAATAGCTGTGACCGTGGCTACACCTGCAACTTTTGTGGTGATCCCTCAGTGATGGTGCTCAGTTCAAGATATTTTTGTCCTAAGTCCAAAAATGTCCTTTAGGCTTGTACACTGACAGTATGTCTTATCTTGCCTCCCTGACAGGGAGTCCCTGTTCACCACTGAAAGGAGGTCAGGCATGTTCTTCTTATTTAAATGTAGGTTAGTGTTTTCCGTCTCCTTTATGAACATCACAGGGGAAAACTTAGCTTTCCAGGATGTGACTTGGACTACTATTTTGAAAATAAAGTTTTAGGTTTAAAACAGTCATTCATGAAAAATATTCTATTGTCATATTTAGGCTTACATGTTTGAGATGTCAGATGTTTATCTTATCTCTGGATCAGACATGTAGAGTCACGAATTGTTACTTCAGGCCATTAGGCCTACGCTTTCTTTCTGGTCTTCAGCATAAACCAAAAAAAGTAGGCTAATTCAATCAATTTTGTCAATCTAATTTGCAAAAATATGTTTTTCTCTTGAGCCCTATTCTAGATTTGCCATAAATATTAAACAATCCACCTAATCATTTGCCTCATATGAAAACTAAACAACATGAAGTTATTTAAAAGGATCACAGTTTCATTATGTTGGTGCACAGCATGCTTTGTTTTGCTTCAAATTTGTACAATGAGAAATATTTTGTTACTTGTTGAATTCTGGGGTGGAAAATAACTTTTTGATATGAAAGTAAGAGGGAAAAACATGAATGCTTTCAGCATGCTTAAACCTGCCCAGCTTTCATGAAATGGTTGAAGCAGGATTAAGCCAAATTCATCACCTATGGGTGGAGCCCCTCACTGCCGACATGCTGTGTGTCATCAGTCCTTATTTGGAAGTGTCTTCTGTTCTGACACTAGGATTGGGCCTATTCCCCTGAGTCGGGTCTGACAGTGATTTTCCAGATTTTGAAGCTATTTTGACAGCTGCCAGTATCCATGAGGCTCCCTGTTGACAGTGCACTTCACAAACCTTTAGGATGTCATATGGACACGGGACCTCTGGGTGCGTCTCCACGTCAAAAGGTTCCTGGAAGTCCAGGGTCAGGATGAAGCCCTCGGGCAGGCGTATGGTGTAGTCGCACTGGCTGAGCTTGGGGTAGACACTGGGGAAGTCTGGGCTGCTCAACTCCCCTGACCTCTGTGTCAGTAGATGGCCTGAACACTGCACTGCAGAAGTCACACAAAAACACAGGCGTGCACACACACACACACACACACACACACACACACACACACACACACACACACACACAGATATACATACACACAATGTGAAGTCCCCAGGAGGCATGCGATAAATGTCATTCTGGACAAATCAATTTTAGCTGTCTGCTTTTTCAGATACACCACCATGAAACCATGAGTAGCCTACATTTGATTGGAATTTATGTCCAAATGATGAACATACAAGAAGTCCACAAATGGATGGACCCATCTGAAGAGGGCAGAGTTCTGGTAATTTATATGATTAAGGAAATTTAAACAGGGGTCGTCATCTCTATCTATTCATCTCCCGATATGACGTGATGCCACTTTTTTCCTCAACAAGCAAAGAATAACAATTACCAGGAACGTCCGGGATGGTAATTGTGATTAATTACCGAGCCTTGGCGCACCATTACAGCTGCAAACAGGTATCAATTTTCTGCTGCACTGCGGAGCACAACTCCCTCAGGCTGGCGTGATAATTAACCCAGCCTCTTGCTGACTGACAGAGATCAACTGCTTCATTTGGCTACCCGCCTCTCCGCAGTCTGTTAACCACCGCTCCAGCAGTCGTGAAACCGGCGTCTGCCTTTTCCAGATGCAGGCAAGCCGGGATACCAGTCCTCTATTCATGCATATAGCCTACTTCAGAGATAGCTATTCATGCTTTTGAGATTGGTACGAGATGAAGAAGACATCGTTAGGTGTTCTTTAAAGATCTTTCCCAGTCAAAGCATGCCTTCCTCAAAAGTCCTTTGAAGCCGACACAGTCAGTTTCAGGACGTGCTTATCACGCTATTCTTCTCGAATACCCCGTCAGCTGATGGAAACCTATAATTTACCCAGTGCTGCTATTTTCTGAGAAGCGAAGCTTAAGCATTTTGCATACATCTCTTCACACCACAATAAGCATTTGAAAGGATAGGGAAACTCAATTGATGCAGGAAGAGTAAAAGGAAAGTCGGCAGAATCAGATTAATGTGTTTCATTTTACTCTTGAAATCAACCACAAACCTATACTCATTGATCACTGTTCATTTTAGATGGTGCAAAGTTCAGCTTACAAACAAATCAGACACTGACCCCTGAACTGATAGCAGGTAACAGTCTATTTTATTTGTCATTTTAAACATTAAACACTACATATTGCTTGTTTCTATACCAACATCACTATTGAGAACTGAAACACTGCTAATAAACCATGTGAAATGTATTTGTGTACATATTTTAACAACTAAAGCAAATGTCAAAAGAAAATGTCAACCATAACAATAATTCAGCCTTACTCACTAGAGGTATCCTATAATCAATATCAGGTTATCAATATTGCATGATCAAACTCTAACCTCTATGTTCACCATGACATTCCTTCATTTATTCAGAGGCTGTCTGCTCTGTTTTCCTCTGGGTATTACCCTTACCATTGCAGGTCCTCTGGTTGTGATGGAGTTGGTACCCCATTCTGCAAGAGCAGAAATAGCCACCAACATAATTGTGACAATAATGATCACATGCTGGCTCTCCATCCACTGTGCTCGAGCACTCATCAATATCTGCCAAAAACACCAGAAACACAGTATCACTAAACACCAAAACAGGCGAAAGCACGGCTCACTATACTTCTGTACATTAGTGCACTTTTGGTAGTTTGGTAGTACTGTGGTGGTAAGTAGTGCCAAATATAGACTAATGCTGGGAGATAAGGATACAAGGAGTTTTTATTGTCGCATATGATTACTACTGTAAAAAATGCAGTGAAATTTGTGACTGGTGTCAGCCTATTATGCAAGTACAGATGTACAGTAGGAAAGTGTCAAGATAGGAGGTTTGGCAGGGGTGGGGGCACACCAACAAGGAGCACCCAAGAGCATAAGATAAGTCTGGTTTTAAACACTGATGTCTTAGCAGAAATACCTTCAGTTGTGTAGATAGCTTGGAAGCCATTATACTCTGCCTCGTTTGAGAAGTCGGATCTAAAAACAACTGACATGGTGTTCTTAGCCGAGTACAGTGCAGTGTTCTTCGGTGCGTCATCATAATCTTTCTCCTCCTCCCCACAGAAGCGGACAGGCTCACTGCCCTCTGAAAAGATCTTATTTATAAACAAAGAAAGACATTTATTAAGTTTACTAGAGATAGTGTATGCCAATCTCTGTCCTTCCTCACTAAATGACAAGAAACAGAGCCGTGGAAAGTACCTGAACATAATCATATTCACATAGGTAAGAGGGTTCCAGGCTGAAAGCAGAGAAGTAGAGCTTGATCCTGTGGCCTTCTGGAGCAGTTATGTTCCAGACAGCGAGCTGGTTGTTGGGATAGTTGTTGGGAAAGTCGGGGGAGTTGAAGGTACCGTACAGGCCTGTCAGATCCACGCTCAGGCTTACGGGAAGCAGGCTGAGAAAAGTCAGAGCTACACTGCAAGACAAAAAGTGAGAAATTAAATAAAAAATATACTCACCACAAAGATAGCAAGTGTCCTGTTCACATTTGTAAATCCCAAGAGCTTTACCTATACATGGTTGTTTCAGCAGAGAATCAGGTAACTCAATTCAAATTTCTGCTGGGTATGGTTGGACTGGCCATAATTGCCCAACATTGCAGGTCAATGACCCTCTTTGTAAATACTAACAGAAAAGCCTCTAATCACTTGTGTTTACTGATCATCTGGTCAAAACATGATTTTTGGATGGTTTGATAGTTGTTTTTAAATTACAGCCCAAAACAATCTGTAAAATCTTAATCATACTTAATCTAATAATCTTGAATCTTCCTTTCAATCAGTACTATGCTTGCAAGTGTTCTCCAATACTTCCATCACTTGCTTTAGAAGTCTGGAAATAAATAAAAACACGAAGATGAATTAATATGAACTGGGACATTCTTTTTGTATTGTGTACTGTATTGTTTGAGTGGTCATTTATCTTCAAATGAATACCCGTTAGTAAATATTAAAACCCTGGTAAATCCTAATCCCTCAATTCATGCTTTTTCTTTCATGTTCTCATTTGCTTTTGAAATAAGAAATCCTGTGGTGGGAAGAGAAAGCAACAATTTTTCGACAGCAATTTCTCTTCTTCAAAGCATAACAGAAGATAATGGTAGGAAGTATGTAAGCAATTGTAATGGTGACTTCCTCACAATTGGCACTCACCAGGCCTTACCGTTGCATAGGAATATCTGAATTGCAAAACTGCTTACACACAAAAGAGATGCTGAATACCGCGGTGCCAAGGCAACTTTGTGAGTAGCTGTGAAACACATCCAATCTGAAAAACTGCCTCCTGAATCAGGTTAATTGTTTGTGACGGTGAAATGCTGTAATCGCTGAGCTGAGAGGTGTGATGATGTCAATGTGCAAATGTGTGGAGTGTGAATGCAGAGCCCTGAATGCATTCACACCTTAAAAAAAGAAATTGGGTTTTCTTTATTTTTTTTTTAAGGGAGACTTTTGGGGGGCATGTGGGGGCATTTCAGCGACCCAGTTTTCCGTGGGGAGAGGATGGGCTAGGTGGGGATAGAGCACCTCCGACAGGCAATCAGGGTCAGGTATTTGGAATGAATGGAGCTCAGATTGCATCACTGGAAAACAAAAGGGGGTTAGCTGAAAGCCCTGCACCAAACCGATGCAGCAATTATGTTTGGAGCAGAGTTCATTCTGAATGCCTTTTGTATGGGCCGACGCACATTCATTTACACCTTGTGATGCAGGATGAAATAGAATTTCAGCTGTCGTTTGAAAAGAGGTGGCTTTTAGAGAGGGGGAATGAAACCACAAATGCGCCATGATCAAGCTTTCAATAAACAGCCCCATTTCCGTGCCATGCCACACTAGTAATGGCTGGGGTTCACAGGGAATTATAATAATTATCTGCAAAAAAAACGACAATGGTAATTTTCTGTCACAAATGCCCCAGGCGCTTGGGCCTGTCTCACAGCAGAATGACCTCTCTATCCCAACCCCATCCTTCAGCCAGGGTCACAGGTTGGTGAGGTTGCACTCATGAAGTGAATTATAAGACGATTGTAGCATCTTAGAGACTACTTTAATGGTCTTTTTATGCGGCTTCCATTGGGGACCATTTAGCATCAGAGACTGCCATATCGCTCTGGCAAAAGACAGTAATCATGGATCACCAACAGCAAAGTAATTTTCAAGTGACCCCCGATTGCCCCATTTGGCAGTTTGGGGGAACACAGCAATTAGACTCACGCAAAGCTCAAGGAAACCATTACTACTTTCAATTGGCCTGTGGTGTCATTTTCCACCTTGTGCAATACACCAGATTAACATCTCGCCCAATATCTCTATCCAACTTCATTGGTATGTGTTGTCACACCTAGGGGAAGCCTAGCCAGGCTAATGGAGCAAATATTTAAAGTGTTGAAACTGGAAGTCAATTTGGTTAAGTAAACACAAGAGTCTAATAACTCCATAGCAACCATAACATGCATATATATAAATATGTAAATGCATACATTCCTGCTACCTTTCACTTCTGTGACGTGACAACACCATCAACTCTGTTTGCTTGCTTCTTATGTCATTTCTTCTACCTTTTGGGATCTAATCATCATCTATGTGTCTAAATGCTAAGTCTCTCAAACAAGACATAACAATCGGACATCAACTCTGTTTGATTGCTTCTTGTGTCATTTATTCCACATTCTGGAATCTAATCATCATCTATATGTCTAAATGCTAAGTCTCTCAAACAAGACATGACACTCGGACATCAGAATTAAAATCCTAATCCATGAGGAGGAAAGGGATACAAGGCATAAGCAAGCAACAGAAAAATTCTCCTGTCAGAAAATGCACATCTGTCTATTTTGATATTCATCCAGCCAAGATGAGGGGAATCAAAGGTAACGCTCAAAGAGGCGCTGCTCAGAGTTGGCTGTCACTAAGGTGCCATACATTGACGGTGTTGCATGGAGGCAATGGACTATAAAATAATTCCCTGTGAAATCTTCAGGCCTGACAGCATGTTCACTACGACATTTATGATGTTCTAGAGCCATCCGGAGACAGTAATGATGAAATTCAAAGAGACAATTAGGGAGAGTTTTATTTATGCATCACAAGCACTCTAAAAGCACATTAAAAATCAAATGGAAAGTAACTCAAGAACAATGAAGAGTCCTTTATGTCTAATGTTTCTAATGAAAACAACATGACTCACAGCTTGGTTGGACCACTCTCCCATCTGGTTGAGATCCTGAGGTATATGACAAAACAATACATCTTAGCAGTGTAATCACAGAAGGGTTCAAATATGAATACTTAATTACGGGAAATATTGGACATGGAATATTGCATTTAGCTGCATTTACTGTCTGCCATTGAAAATCAGAAACCTTGTTGGAGTAGATGGAGAAATCCAAGGACAACAGTACTAAAATAAAGACCTAGATGTTCCATACCTATTTATACAGCAACAATATTTCGTGTATTTCCCAGAAAAAAGTAAAATATGAGTAAAATATGGATAAATGGAGACACTCACACACACACACACACACACACACACACACACACACACACACACACACACACACACACACACAATCCTGGTGTTCACACAAACACACTCCCATAGTAAAACACACACACATATATTCTGGATCCAGGTTCTGTGAGTCAACCATGTAGCCTACATCCATTGCCTTTTGAGTTCTTTTCTTCCTCTAGCAGTCTGGGGTAAAAGATAATGAAGAGCTTTCACCTAAAAAAAAGACAGCAAGTCATTACTCAGCCGGTGCAGCGCTCCGCTACAAATAAAAGAGAGAAATGCATGGACAATGGGGTTTTGATGTCAAGTGGCAGCACCAAGCGGGGGATCACTAACACAGAGGAAAAGGATGTAAACAGTGCAGAACGAATGGCAAAGACACTTGTGACATGGCGACAGATGTAGCCATGCAGAAAACTAGCGGTTGCTCCCACGCTAACCTTATATCACCTCTCCTCCTGATACACTTTCTCTCTCAGAGGTGCAAAGCGGTGTAAAACTATCACTAGGTGTCATTTGCCACTGGCATTCTACTGGGTTGAATTTCAATGAAATTCTACATTCAGAATCACTTCACATGCAGTGGAATGGTTGGCAAGCATGGATTGTGTCATTATAGACCACATTACTTGCAGGCAAAAATGCATATCAATCAATGTGTTTTCTCCTAATCTTTTCTTTATGTTCTTTCCTATAAGTAGATATTATATGCATAGCTTTATTATACTACTTCATTAGTGTGAAAGCCTGAGGAGACCCCATTATTAAAAATGTACAGGATGCATGACTGCATTTAAACTGTTGTTAAAAGACACCATTATAATCAGCAACTAGCAATTATAACAAGATATTCCTCAAGGAAAAACTCAGATACCCTAGCAATCTTAACATCAGATTAAACACATTGTAAAAACAGATTAGGTCAATTAGCCAGGATCTTGCTCAAATTTAACTAATGCCTTTCTGCAATATGTGTCAGAATGGCTTACAAGTGAAATTGACAGATTTGTTTTTGGTTACATTTCCAACCAATGTAAATTAGTATTATTATGTATACAGAACATGTAATTAATTATGGACACGTTTATTTTGTCATTTAAAATGTAACTTAGTGGGACATTATGTCCTTTTCACCGTCCATTGTGGTATGTTAAGTGACACCTGAAACAGACCAGATAGCAGAGACCTGCTCACAAACAAAATCAATAGACGGACTTTAAGATTCATAGTGTTGATAGCAGACCAGCTATTTTGTTCCATTGTGGTCAATTGTCACAGATCTGAAAGCCAAGGTCAAGGGTCTGGAATCCATTGGAATCTGTTATCAACAAAAACATCTACATGGATGACAGCATGCAATGACCGCCACATGAAATTAGTTTCCATTGGCATATAGTCCTTAAGAGGATTGTCGGTATCATATCAGAGCAGCAAGGCACATAATGATTATTTGAATGGAATTAAAAAATTGTAAAGTTGTAAAGTTTTATATGGGTAGGGTATAAGAGGAATAAATAATGTGGCAGTTTCTTGTGTGTTATCACCCTGTATACCCAGTGTAACCTTGGGATATATTATGGGTGAACAGGGTAAAAACTTATAGACATCCCCTTAAAATGTCCCCATCCGGCAATTTACATAAAAACGAAACTTTTTGTATCACAAGTTTTCTGTTGAATGAAGATAAATATGCAATAATTTATTGTTAGACCATGGGTTAGGGTAACTTACACTTCTCCGACCAAACAAACTATTTGTGAATAGTCTGATATTATACTGAATATGAAATTGGATGTTGACATCAACAATTTTCTAACTCTAGGGTGGCACACCTTGCCCAAAAACACAATGAGACTTACTTGAGTGGTACTGGCAGGCCAAACGAGGGGGTCTGTCTTTAGATTGATTAAATAGTGTGGTAATTTCTAGATGGTTCACTAACTGTGACTGCAGGAGACAGCAAACACATGCATACATTCTGGGCAGATTTTCAGAAAGTCACGTTGTGCTGGCACATTATTTAGGATGTCCTTTGGAGCCTGCAGTGTTGAGGAGTGACAACAGTGACAAGTGCGGAGACATGAGCGATGGCTCCTCTTGTAGGCCTGTGACACGGGACGTGGGCGCATCTGGGTGTTAATTGTGAGCCGAGTGAGGTGATTACCTCTGACACCGACCACAGGAGGAAGATAAAAAACCACAGGGCAATAGCTTGGTCCCAGTGGAAAGCTACATTCTAATCTAGATAGACCCCTTTCCAAAAAGGAAAAAAAAAAACTAACGATGGCCTTATTATGGTTGATAAATCAATGCTGAGTCTCATGCATCGAAGATCACCTCTGACGTCATCTGCCTATTACTCTTTCAATTTAGCCCTAGATGCCTCTTTTCACAGATTAAAGTCCCCATATGGCCCTTTCTGTGCACCCACGGCTCTCCGGCGTTTCAGACAATTCGGTGCCGTGACACAGAGCGCGACACTCATCTATGATTGGGAGTGGGGAGGCGATGATGAGAGATGGTGCACAGGTGCCGAGCTCACAGATGTGCTGTCTCTACATTAGCATTCGTTCCATCAGCGATACAAACAAAGATTATTGAGTAATGCCAGCACAGATTACATACAACAGGGCGCCAGGGCTGCCTCAGTCCCGCTGTGAGAATTACTTCCCAGGTTCGGTTTGTCCAAACAGTCGGTTCACAAAAGCACTCTTCCACGAGCCTGGCTTTTGAAAAAGCTCTTTCAACAAATTCAATTGAGCTGTCTTCATAATGTGATAATTAAAAGAATTAAAGGTAATTGATTGCCAGGATGTTGCCTATTGTTTGTTTCCCAAATTAATCATGTCTGTTTGGATGTGAACATACGATGAAATAAATGTTCACTACCTCATTAAGAATAAGTGTACATACAACTAGATTAGATCTTGGGGTGGACCACTTTGTAAACACTTAGCCCATACAGTCTATTATGGAGTGTGCCATCAGATAAAAAGAGTAAAAGTCCGGACATTCATTATGGTGTATTATTCAATACTAACTAAAAATCATGATAGAGAGAGAGAGAGAGAGAGAGAGAGAGAGAGAGAGAGAGAGAGACAGAGAGAGAGAGATGAACAGGTAACTATTCTCACCTGAGAATATTTGAAACCAAAAAAAGGTTAAAATACAATACCATCCATAGTCTAGTTACGCCACTGGTACAGATGTGTAACAGGGAAAATAGCAGGTGTTTCACAATGAAAACAATGAGGATAAAACAATCCATGAAAGAAGAAACGTATTCTGAGAAGAAAGAAATCTTCACAAATAAAAAAATGAATTGAATTCAATTGGCTATTGGCATTTTATCATGCATCTATTCTTTGTATTTGTATTCACTCAAATATCAGAGTACTATCCTATCCATCTCAGAGTCATATTCTGTGCCATGGTATACTATACTGCAGCAACAAACCCATTACTGGTTCCAGTCTCCTTCAAACCATTGCTTAATTTGACTGATTCCATCTTGCAAGTCAGTGCCACACTTATAAAGACGGTCAATATGGCTTGTTATTGCTTGTTCTCACGATAGTCTATTTTCTCTAATTGTGGCTGAGAAATGACATGACTTGACGTATGAAGTCAAGGGCTAAATTATTGTCTCTCTAAACAAACAATGTAAAATCTCTGGTAGTCAAAAATGATGGCTTTCTAATTGCATTACCAATGAAGACTGCAAATTATACAGAGAAATGGTCATTGTGTCAGTCACTAAAAAACATAATGCTGATGGATGTGTTTATGTTGAAACAGGTGTCAGTAAATTACAATCATTTCTTTGTGGCAATTAAGGATCAATCAATGATCTCACATTCGTCTTAAACATGAACCCAGTGGGAATAAAGTTCCCTTCTGATGTGGTGGGCAAGCAAGCAGTGATGAACAGACAAATGGCAAGAAGAATAGTAAGAGATTAAAAGTGGAAAAAGTTTATCACTCTAAAATACATTTAAGAGGCAACTAGACAAGTCAGGGCCTGTTGTCACCTCCTGCACTGTCACTCACAAATCCTGTCCCTTCCCCCTTAAACAGGCACCCTCTGATACGGGGCAGGGTCTCTATGGTTACGGGCATGCACACGCCATTCCTGAAGTCCGCAACATCTTATTTTCTCAGTCATCGCCGTGGCGTTGAAACACGAGGGAGGGATAATGATACGCTTTTAGACAGCGCTTACTAGCCAAACAATCACAGCACCACGCATCATCTCATCATCAGTTCCTGCTGAGAGTAGAAATTGTATTACTCCAGTGCTACTAACCTGTGCAGTGCAGATTAATGCATCATCACAAATCACTGTTTGAGTGGGAAGACCGAGGCTTGATTTACAAGGTTCTTAAAAAACACAAGACAACCTAACACGATACACATATACACACACATAAAGGATTCTCATCTGTCATGCAAGAATAATGCAAGTCCAACACATATACTATCTGGATCTCAGCCTGCATTTAGAAGATGCTGGAAATTACAGGTCTAAAAGTTAAGTTATAAAAGTTATAAACAGATTAGGTCGGGTACTGTACCTGTTGTTAAGTCATTGTATATTTAGATTCTTTATTGCAGCTGAAGGGATAAGGTTTTAAAACCGAAAACGAAACTGTCTATTCATCCATCACACACCCCTTATCAAACCTGACAAATTCTCTATACGTCAGCCTGGCGACACAATACTATGTGAGCTATGGCTGACATTGATTTTGAGCAATGTGTGTCACACACTTGACACACGACACACTCCCACGTATAGTAAGTTCACTACACAATGAGTCACGTCCCCTCCTACATCCCCTATGTTCAGTCCTTTTCCCCACCACAGATGACCTGGGGCAGCCTCATTGGGAGGCAAAGCTAGTCAGGGTGCTGCTGCTGTGCTATGGGGAGCCTGGAAGGTGCGGGGGTGTGTGAGCCGCTTCACAGAGGGAGTCCACACCCCCCACCTCCCACCCCTGTCCTCCCCTGCTGCGTGATAGAGGGTAATGAACTCTTTGTGAAATGACTCAAATAAATCAAAATGTATCCAAAATTGAAATTCTATCACTAATGGCATTGAAGCTCTTTTTTTTACCCCTCCTTCCTGTTCTTTTGTTTATTACATGACATTTCATTTCTTGTTTTTGTTTTTTTTTCTTTAAGAGGAAGTACGAGGGTGAGGGGTGGATGGTGGAGGGGGTTGAAATGTCTGAGGCTACTCACCCATGGTGTGTTTGTGTGTTTGTTCGCCCCAGACAACCCATCTGAAATGTCACAACTAAACAAATTTTCTATGACTGACATTGATGAATAGGCCTGCCCTTGGCTATTGGCATCTGTGGCTAGTCTGACAATTCAGAACTAATGATGTGCAACTTTGCTTGGGCGCACAGGGAGCACAGCCTCTAACTGATTCAACATCACTGATCTTTTACTTAAGAAATGGAGACTCCTGCAATGAAGTCAGTGCTGATAGACTCATAAGTCACCATTTACCCAAACACAAATGAGACGGAGAACATTGGAGGAACTAAATTGCCAGAGTGCTGCCATTCAGTAATGCTTTGATATTACTCAGCCTACATATTTATTAGGTGAAGTTTGTGTCTCGGGGGAATTTCATCTGGATTGACCTCTCTAAAACATATATACTACTCACATTTTAATGAAAGCCCTGACATTTCCTTTATTGGAGAGTGACCTCTTGTATCACCTCTTATATATTTGCTGATGAAATCATTATCTTGTAACAACATTGTTATTTCTTTGTCACCTCAGAGAATGTGTCTATTGGCAAAGAAAGTCTATGAGAGAGAGAGAAAGAGAGGGAGAGAGCGAGAGAGAGAGAGAGAGAGAGAGAGAGAGAGAGAGAGAGAGAGAGAGAGAGAGAGAGAGGTGTATAGATAGATAGCCTATGAATAAGCAGCCCCTTGGTCATGCTCTGCCTTTTCACACATCTTTTTGAAGGAGCAGTTTCAGAAAATGAGGTGTGATCATCGTCATTACACGACCAAAGGCTATACTAAGAGAGACTGACATTTGCCTTTTATATGTGCATTAGTCACTGCTAGGTCCTGTCAAAGCAAACTCATGAGGTTAAAAGAAGATGACACACCTGTGAACTACTGAGATCACACATGTTAATGGCTGGTAAGGTTCCAAAGAGAGGAACAAATCATTTGAAATTTGTATAAATCATTCCTGTAATTTTCTGGTAAATCCCAAATCCATGCTGTTCTTAGTGATTAACGTACTTAAGTAGTATTTTACATCGTTTTATCCTGTAGTATGGCCAATTAAGTAAATTCAGTGATAATCTTGAAATGCTTTTTACCTGATGATTTTAAGTGTTTTTGTTCAACTATTTTGGTACAATTGTAGCTGCCCAATGAACACAGCCGTGGAGGTTTCTTTGAATCATTGGTCTTTGTGTTAGAGCGACAAATGGTGAAAAATAAACCTGTGCTATTATAATTTTTATGTTCAAGCTGACATTCCACACTGATGCAGCAATCTTTATGGATCCAATAGGACTGATCATTTTGTTCTTTGTTCTTACAGAGAGTGTGTGTGTGTGTGTGTGTGTGTGTGTGTGTGTGTGTGTGTGTGTGTGTGTGTGTGTGTGTGTGTGTGATTAATTCTGACATTTTTGTCAGACCACTAGTTTTTAATCGAGAATTGAAAGACTTCAGTTCTATGTCTAGTCTCTGTGTGATGTGACAGTACACTTCACACAAAGTTGACAGAGGGAGACTCTCTCAAAGAATCACAGACGGATCATCTGCACGGGCAAGTAATATACTTGAGGAAATGTATTCCATGTTTGCAGCTTGTTAGTCCTCACTGCCCTAGAGGGAGCTTTGAGAGAACATAAAATAATTTAGTGTCTTAAATGTAAGACAGTTTTGGAGTGCACTTAAGGCTTACCAGCATGATACTAGTATGACCTGCATGGCAACCCCAACGGAGCTGAAGAGCTTTTTCGAGCAAACTGGAGAGGACAAAAAGGGCTAGAAACCTAATCACATGTCTCTCCTCTATGCTATTCCCCAGCATAACTATTAGATTCTGTCTCACAAGGGGCTTGTGGAAAGTCTGGAAAACTATGGATTTATTGACTGGGGTCAGTCTGTCAAATTCATTTGGATGGGATATTGTCACGTGAAAGGTGGATAAATACGATTACTCCCATTCAGCAAATGCCCAGTGTACTTCTAATAAGCATGGCTGGTGGGAATAACACCTGCATTTATCTATCCTTCATATGTCTATAGGTCATCCAAATTGATTTTGAATTCTCTGATGAAAAAAAAGATACACCTGCCCGGTGTCCCTTTAACACAGATCTCCAGGCTTGTGAACAGTATACTCTCACTAAAGACAACCATAGGCCTTTTGTCCAGGATGCAAGCATTGATGGTCAAAAACAAATTGTTATCAACAGATGTGGAGATTGAAGTTGTCAAAACATCAAACTATGGAATGTCACCTACTGAAAAACATAAAAAATGTAAAACTTGTAAATGTCATTAATTAATACTGAGAAATCAGAGCAAAACAGTGTTTGTAAAGATTGAAATATGTTTGTAGAAATAAGGGGCAAAGGGTCACTCAAAAAAAGATAAAAGAAGACTCTGGTCCAAAAAAATACATACATCTTATTTCAAAAAGTCATACTTGCAAATTGACATTACAAAATGCCATCATTTGAGAGAAAATTGATTTTTCAAAAATAACTCTTTGCTACTCACTCCTAAGTGTCAGAGCAGCCATTTACCTTACAGTTTAATGATTGAATTATACAGTGGTTTCCAAGACATAGCTCCAGGGCTATTAACGTCCTGTCCGTGAGACAGGTGGTATGCCAAAAAGTGCATCACAAACGGCAGTTGGACACACTGTGTCCCTTGGTATTCAAGGTCTGACCTGTTTGAGGGAAGTCTGAGAGGTGAAAATCGAACAGCTGGCAGCCAGGGTCAGGTGGGAACAGGTTATTATCCTCAACACAGCAGTGATTCTGACCAGTGGCCAATAAATTCACCAAGCTATGTGCACCACAGCAGTGCAAAACCACTTCCGTTAAAACTGCTTCAAAATGCGCATGATAATGCTGCACTTTTCTGGGTCTCTCAGGCTGTTTTCAAGTCTACTGCAACAGTGAATTAAACATTTTGAAATTAACAGAGGCTTACATATTATAGTCAAACACTCTAATCCTACTGGTAATTTCTTCATCACACAAAAAGTAGGCTATTTGTCAGCAGCTGTTTAAAATGCTGTCCGGCAATAAGTTTTATTACTTAGACCACAGTGGCCAAGATTATTGTTGATTTGATCACTGACTTGATTTTTGATCACAAATTACTATTTTCACTGTCTAAATAACAGGGGTACTATATTTAGCAGAATTACAAACATTACAATTATATATGACCTTTCCAAACCGGAAAAATTAAAAGGTAGCCTAATTGAGAGGCGTTAGTGATCTTTGTTTCTGTAAAGCAGCCTCATTATAATTCTGCCTAATTGTTGAGTCCATAATTTGCAATTTAGCGCTGCTGTACACAAAAATATGTTATCATCTCAACCTGAATGAAAACTTTTTTTATTATTGGAAAAAATATATACCTGGAACTCACTTCATTAAAAGTTAATTAAAATGTCCAAATCATATTAGGATGTGTTAATGTCAAAGTCCACTTAGTAGTGAAAGTCCACTTAGTTGTGGTGACAACAAAGAGAAATGAGACAGATCTTGTCAAAAACAAATATCTTAGCCATGCTTTATTGTATCATATTGTACTTCTTTTGATGTATCCATAAACAAATAAATACATAAATAAATAAATAGAATCATCAGTATTTTGACAAACAGACTGTGTCAGTTTAGTCCATTCTGATCTTCCCTCTGATAGTGTGGATGTCATGTACAGCTGAGGTCTACCACAGTTCATAATTGATCTTTTCTGTGCGGAGCGTGAAGTTGGACTGGGAGAGGATCACATTAGGTTGGGTTGGCGGACGGGCAAAGGCAAATTAGGGGCTTTTTATGAGGTCTGAATCTGTTAGCATGACGTGAAGGTTTTCCAGAAGAAGTTCTTGCAGGGGGCTTTGCGGTCGCGTTGTGGCAGCTGTGATAACCGGTTGTAGACGGCTCTTTCCTCCAGACGGGACTCCAGAGGCTCCTCCAGGTCCATGGGTGCTGTGTCCCCTGGGAGCATGTTGCTGTCCACTCCATCGAGCAAGCCTGAGACTAGCTTCAGAATCAGCTCCTTGCGCTCTTTGCTTAGTTCCTAGAGATCAAGCACCAATTGTTAGATGTCTTCCTAAACTCGTAAACTGACTTATTGAATGATTTAGGGAAATTGTAAAAGAAATATCAAATTATGAGAAAGTAACAAAGTAGATGACAAATTTGAGATCTATTGCAAGAAAATATTTGTGACAGAAGAGGTAAATAACAATTTCAGAGGAATTCAATTTCAGAACTAGGATAAAACCAGTATAACATTTCATGAAATAAATATTGAAATAAATATTCAATGAATATTTTACCATTTGACTAGTTAATACTTGCCTACTTGCATTTCTTATGATCACAGTAATCTTTAATAAACTCGAGTTGCTGTTGGCAAAAGTGCTTAATGTTTTAGACCAACATATTTTTCAGCATAATGCATACCTCAGATATTACAATAGGGTGCTATCCCTTTACTATCACTTTAAGCAAGCAAGTATTCACTCCAGACACTCCCTTCAAATTTCCTTCAACAGATGTAATTTCAAACTGTAACAGACTAAAATGGCAAAAGCACTTATAGTAAAAGGAACAATAATATCAATATTAAGAATAATAATAATACTCACTCTGGCATGTGTTGGGCTCCTCTCCTCCACAGGAAGCACGGCGGCTGCCCTTACGCTGTACAGCACAAGCATGAGAGACACTAAGCTGGCCAGAAGCTGCATGTTGCAAGTGCAAAGGGACCAGTGCAAAGAGACAGGCACAGAGAAGAGCAAAGAAAGAGACAAAGACTCACAGACAGACACACAGACAGAGAGACAGAGAGAGAGAGAGAGGGACAGAGAGAAAGAGAGAAAAACTAAAAGGTATCTCAAATCCTTCAAAAGGTCAGAATAAGGTGCCTGTTACTAAGTCACCAGCTTTGCTAATTCAACTGATAGTCTCAGTCTCCTGGTGTGAGCTCCAGGTGCTACACTTATATAGGACTCTCTCTCAGTCTGCTACTGACGCAAGGGATGGAGGATGAGGGGTGGAGGTGGTGGGGGCGTGCTAGTGATGATGGTGTTTGTGGGGGTGTAGGGGAGGAGGCAGAAGGGGGACAGGGGTAAGGGACAAACTAAGGCATTGAATAGGTATAACCTTCTCAGAGACTGCGTTGTGATGGTGGTGTGGGGTGTGTAATTGCGTAAAACACGTCATGAACCTAAAACTGGTCATGACATCAATATGCATAAAAAAGTACCAGCTGCTAGCTTATTATGCATTCCATGAATGCATCAACCTGCAATTATTATACTTAAACTGATAAAATGTTTATTTACACAGCTATAAATTGTGCTTTGAAATTACTGCTGTCAAAATTCACACTTTATTTTAAGTGATTTATTTACTAAAAAAAAACAAGATAAAAAAATAATAACTCTCACTTTTCTCTGGCGCAGGCAGGCTATGCTCAATTCGACAAATAGAAAATTGCGAGGCTATCTAGTCAAACTGGAAAAAATACTTTGGACTTACTCCTGTATGACCAACATTGAAATGTGAAGTGAACATGCATCAAAGTGGACTAACATTTTTCAAAACCCTCCTTCCAAGTGTTGGCTGCATTTCAATCTCCCCTGACCTTTTCATATTGACATAGATTAGTTTATTGTGGATCTTGTTCAAGAAGTTACTTGATGTTTGAGGAATCATTATGGGTAAGGGATACTTGTGAATTATCAGGAAAAATTAAGGAACCAACCCTAGCATTCAAATTCGTACTGGAGAAAATTAGTTATAATTCATCATGGCAAAATGTGATTAATCAGATTATTATTTTTTACAGCACAATTTAAAATATGTACAACACACTAATGAGTATTGATATACGTGAAACTGAAATTGGTTTATCATATTTTTTTTCAATTTGTTTTGTTTACAACTAAAATTGTAGGCCTTGGTTTAAGCACACAGAACCACCCATCAAAAGTCAACAGGTTATGAAGATAGAAAGTAACTCATACACATAGCCTAGGCCTAATGATAATCTTACCTCAGGTGCTGCAGGTCATCTGCAAAGGTTGGATATTAATATTCCCCTCTTGTTCTGTTTGTTGGCACACATTATTTTTTTTTAGTTTTAGTCTTTTAAGGATAACCTGTGGTCAAGTAACATATAGCCTATGCATTTATAAAGGCCAAGGCACAGGCCTACTTCCTATGTTAGGCCAAAGTGATAAGATCACCTGTTGTGATCATTAAAAACCAGCCTGATTCTGATTCATTCATTTGTGCAGTATTTTTCCAGTTATGTTGTAGGCTACACAGACAAACAGACAGAAAACACAACCTCCTTGGAGGCAGTAATAATAAACCTCAGAAAACATCACTGCATCACTATCCCCTATAATTTAGGAGAGGCCCATATCTGATAACCTAATTGATAGACAAGAAGGAAGGCTACATCACGGCGTCATAACTGTTGATTAGCCTAGGCCTACCTGAGATCAACGCACAGAAAATGTGCACCAAGTGTAGAGATGAAAGCATTTTCTTCTCCCGAAGAACACCACAGAAAGTCTCTACTTCATGCCTTTTATTCTAATATATGTGTCTATTCATCAACGATAGTAAAGTTGACTAATGTTTATTTTAGGGTTGATTTAAGTAATCTAGTTGGAGCCTACCCACATTTAGACGCCCACTACCAAACGTGACTGTTCAGGTATGCGCGCGCACATTCCCCACTACAATTTTGTGAGGTTGAGCTCAGACGACAATATTCTGAAATTGATTATGAGATTAAGGTAATGATTAGAAATACAGCCTACGTTAAACAGCACTACCGTCAACAATAAATTCCTGAGGCGAAGTTAGTAGATTATGCCTTTGAAGCAATTATTGGCAGGCTATTATTTGCCTCATTTTTCTGGGCAACTTCAAATACAACTGAGCTGCTCATATGTTCCACGGAATTTATTTAGTTTGACTATCAAATAATTTGTAAGGTTTTCTGTTGTTTTAAGGGAAACATTTTGGTCTTCTAGTTTATGGTATGACTTTTAAATACACTCGAAAAGACTAGTGAGGCGCATAACCCGTACGGGCGATGGTTGCCATCTCGTGGAGAAAATTCATCACAGGCTTATGTGGCTATTATACTTGGTACAACAGTGACCTTTCGTATTCTTTGGATGACAGTGAGTGTGGTTTAATGATGATCTCTTATCTACCGCTTACGGAAGGCCCCATAACCTATATGTGTACAATCGCCGCGCAATGGTGCACGTGCCATTCGAAAAAAAATGAATGTCCATCCTCTTCCACAGGTTAAACATATTATATACACGTCAGTAGTTTACACGTGATCCAGCCTGAACTCCCTCTGTAATACTTTAAAACTGAAAGTTTGCTTTAAAAAAACAAAAAACAAATAAATGAACAAAAAGGCGCAAATTCGACATATTTTTCTGAATAGGTGGTTCTAAACCACAAAAGAGTGTTGGGCTCACATATCCTTGAGACCTGTGTACCAGTACAATTTTGTTAACCAAAGCATTATTTCTTACAGGGGCACCACTAGCACTGGAGATGAGCTGTTCCTGGGGACCAAAATAGGACATATGAGCCCAGTTAAGTTCTATGCCCAATTACTTTAAAGTGGGGTTGGATGAGACCTGGTACCACTCCAATTTCAGTGGCTCAGGTAAGAAGGTGTTTGTGGGGAGGTGGTTACATATCACCATTTTTGGCCTGTCAATAGGTGGCACCACACATGGGGCTACAAGGGCTCACAGGATAAAGCCCCTTGAGCGCCTACATATTAACAAAGTTTAGAGATTCAGTGTTTCAGTGACCTGGTAATCACTAACAGAAATTTACTCTCAAGAAGGTTTTGGCATTTCTAGTCTGTCAATAGTAACAGAATAACAAATTTAATCTCAAGAAGGTTTTGGCATTTCTGGTCTGTCAATAGTGGTATACACACAAGGCCTCGTTGCAGTTCTTATGTGCCACTGAAATGTCATCAGCTGTGGGTCAAAAACGAGCAATTTGACTATTTTTCTTTTTGTCTGTTGCTGTTTTGGTGGCAACATACCATACATAAGTCAGATGCTTGATGCAGCTCCTTGCACTCAGGTGTGTCTGACCAACCCCAACCAATCTGTGTTCTGGAGGGACCAACACAGGGGGAGCAGTGTCTGGGGACACAATTCTACGATACACTATGGGCCTAATAGGGTTACATGGGCCGCACTGTATCAGACTATGATTAGTGGCATTGTAGGACGATAGAGGAGATGGCCAATGACGCCGAGGTCAAAGTAGACAACCCAAGAACATAATATTTCACCTTATCTGTATTGATGAATATTAGGAACAGAGTGAAATAAAAACAGTTATGTCATAGTCCTGGAAAGACAGATGACACAGGCCTAGCTTAAACATAAAAAAAAACAATAAAAAGAAACCCACAGACCAAGACCTAAATGAATCTACATGCCCATCGAGTTTCTGAATGGCCAATGTTTTGTTGTTCAAGGGATAGAAGAAAAAACAGAAGGGGGAACTTGAGCAAGGCCATGTCATAGAATGGGCTGGTACACTCAATGTTGGCTATAAAACCATTATAGTCTTCATAGCACTTGGTTGTTTGTGTAACTGATGTAAGCTTACCATTATTTCATATACAAAATAAACTTTAAATTTTAGTACCTTTTATTTGAAAATCTTCCCAGGTTTCCACATTATTAACTTGTATAGTAATTGTACACTGCTGGTTATGAGATAGACACAGGTCATAAAGATACAAGAAGTGTAAACAGCAGATAGAGAGAAAGTAATGAAGGGGTAGGCAATTCCAGTTGCTTTATTTGAACGACACTGATTAAACAGACAATGTCCTTGCACAACTTTGTCTTGATTGGTGTTTCAGTAAGCCTCATGGTGCCACAGTTCACAGGTACTTGATCAATTCACACAACAAAGACACGATTGCCTGTGCACATGTGACATTAAGACTCTTCACAAAGGCTTGAGTCAACAATCGTACACACAGTGAGGAATCATTACATGCACTGTTCTGGTGGCCTCTATAAAAACAAAGTATCCTCTGGGTATCACAAATAGGGCATTCACCAGATTTGTGGTGACCCATGAATTTAAATTCTCTCAGACTCAAACATGGACACAGGCATGTTGCTCTCTCTCTCTCTCTCTCTCTCTCTCTCTCTCTCACACACACACACACACACCCACACACACACACACACACACGGTCAGTAGGCATTAAGTTACTTACACATCTTGTTCCCATAGTTAGGCCACATCTTCAGTACCTCATTTCAATCCAGTTACACCAAAATGAGTAACAGTATGTTCATAGCAATCTATAGTCCCCCATACTAAATGAAACCATTTGGTTCTATTATCACATAAGAGCAAAAATCCTTCCTTAACTCTTTGTTTGACTGATGTTATCAACGGCATATTTTCTACTCTATAAAATACACACCAACACGCTCTTTTCCACAAAACACAGGGCAAAATCTTGCTCATTACTGGCCATAGATTTAAGACTTGATTGGTGAGCCAGCAATGCCATACTTGTCCATCTCTTTGTCCTTTAATTTAGACAGTCTGTATAGTCCTTACATGAATCACTGTCCTTGTACCATCCATATCTGCATTATGGTGCCATTATGCCTCAATGACGTGTGATGTTATCAGAGAAAATAAAACCAGGTCACATAACAAAACAAATTTGATTAATTTGTGATTGATTATTATTTTATGTCAAGTTTGGATATTACCATATTTATGATGTTCTATACTCCTACTTTATCGGCAGGAAAAAAAATGTTTTGGGGACAAAATGGGGTGTTATCATTTTGATCATGAATTGTTAGGTGTGGATGCTATCCGAGAAGGAAAAATAAGAACCAAAATAGCCTAAATATGAAGTAATGTGCAAGGCTGAGAGGAAGTAGTGGAAGGAGTTGCAACCGCCTGAAAGCAGAGCATTCCCCCCGCAGAGACCAATATCATAACATTATCATCTTCTTTAACATGGGCCTCAGGTCCATCCGTGATTTCAGACTCCGTTGTGGCAGGTGGAGGTACTGCAGTTTGTGGTGTGGGTTTGGTTCTGGTTCTGTCTGTGGTCACAGAGGCCTAAGTGGGTGAGTAGTGGCGGTCCTTGTGCACACATTTACGACTCGTGGAGTACCTAAGGTGAAAAATACAGAAAAAATAGAGGATAAGAAACATGATGCATGGTCCCCAGGATAAAGAAGGATAAGGTGAATTCGTTCTTCTATTTACCTTCCGGGCAAACTCAGGGAGGATGAAAGAAGCTTTGTGGATTTCAGGGTTGTAATACTTCAAACCCATGCTTTCCACTTCCTCTCTCGTCATCTCTCGAACTGGCTCTCTGAAATTTGTTTGCTGAGGACCAAGTTGTTTGTCGTTAAATAAAGGCTGCGGCGAACATTATTTCCACATTAAATATGTTTAGGAGAAGCAGATGTGGACACTCACAGCATTTTTACTGCACAGCATGAAGCCAATCTGGCCGCTTGGATAGGTGGGGATGGTGCAGTAGGCATAATCCACTACTGGGAAGAGAGTCTTGCAAAAGGTCTGCATCTCTTTAATAAGCTCCAAATGGAGCCACTGACACTCTCCTGTGAATGTTCAAGAAAATATGCAAAACTGGGTTGGAGGTTCTGCTAGGAAAAGCATAGCATGTACAGTATTTGCTAGTGACAGCATAGTGAAAGCACTGGTATGCGATATCGAGCTGAAGTACAAGGCAGTGAAAGAATATTCAAAATTATTCCTGACTATGGTGCCACTGCCGCCAGGATAAAAACGCAACAGTTACTATTACTTTTGCTCTTCAGGTGAAGCGAGCCATGGCTCATTGAAACTCCTTACTTATTTGCCAAAAATTACAATTTTATAATTATAATTATCTAGGAACCACTCAGAGTGGTTTCATTGGCTGGGCTTTATATTACATCAAATGAATGTCTATTTCTGTAGATGGTGAAACCAACTATGGGTGTATATCTGCCCCTGTGAATGGGAAATCACTCATTGGCAGAAGCCAGCTCTTGATTGGTATGAATCTACCGGCTAAACCAGGCATCAATGTAGCCATGCTAGTGCTGCCTAGAATGTCCTTTCAATATCACATTTGGCTTCAGCACAATCAAGGACCTCTCCATTAGCTTAGGTTGCCTTTGGCTAATGTTCGGGCAAGCCATCAGCGACCAACCAGTGAACGGCAGAAAGGCTATGGACTCAGGGTTTTGGGTTTTACAATACTTGATAGTTTGCTTGAGCTTCCTTGAGGCCCTGATTATTCAGGTTTGGAAGCTGTAAAAAGTTATATGTATGGCCACCATAATGGAGTCAAATCTGCTACAATGGGAACATAGTGAGGTGTATGTGAGTTGGTAAAGGGATGGGGTGGTGGGGTGTGGTGGCAGTGACACACTGAGTCTACGGTTGGATGTCTGAAGCATTTGGGCAGGTTCAGACATGGTTGGGAACAGGCATCTGTTTCCCAAAAGCATAGTTGCTAACCAAGTTAGCAACTATGTTGGTTGCAATGCAATTTCCCATTACAACTATGGTTTTGGGAAACGGACTAAAGTTTTAGTCTGAGACGGCTGTAGGATACTCTTGATTGGTTTGTGCTAGCCGTGACATGTTGCAGACGTAGCCCTTGTCCTAATGGTCTTTGGGAATTTATTTCCATCTGGATACATATATCTTGCTATCCAGCATCCAAAACTGTTGGTGGAGCACTCCCTCAAACTGTTCGTCAATTGTTCGCTAAACATTAGCCACAAACAAGCTAGAACAGGGGTTAGCAACCCCTTGCAGACATGCCCCGTATTCTCAGTGGCATGCCGACGATGGTGCTTAGCCATAGTTTTTGGTCATCTCATCTGCTGTTGAACACCCATTGCGTGTGTCAGACGTTATCTGTCCAACAAGCACTGTCATTTTAAGACAGCACAAAATTCTGTCGATTAAATGTGGCATAATTAGCATAATAATGGGTAGTTAACAATAACTGACCTGCTGACTGGACCACCATATCTTATTTGCAATAAATGCCAAAAAGGTTGCTGATTTTTGAGCTAGACTAAATTAGGCTTGTAAAGCTGCATTTTTAGCAGGGAAGACATGATGGGTTAATTTTTGAAAAACACAATCCTTTTACACATTCAGTAGGCTTTTTTCCTAAATGGGGAAGCTAAATTCCTTTTCCTTGCAGTATCCGATAAAAATGCATAATAGTTTTTGAAAGCATCTTTACTCTTCAACAATTCAGGAAACTGTACAGAATAAGCATCAAGATTTGGTCCGAATGAGCGGCTAAATAAAAATATAATTTGCTTGGGCAATGTAGATTTTTTTCCAGGAGATTTCAACATTTTACTCAATTTCGAGGTGTTTTCCATGACTGGAAAAACCACCTCTAAAATTTCAGGTTTTGCAGGACTTTTACACGATGGGAATGTCACTCACGCCCAGTACAAACCACAAGCGGTAGAAAAGACAAATAGTTTTAAAGTTTAAAGAAAGTTAATGCCCTCAAGGAAGTAACTCTACACCAACTGAGGGATCCCAGAAGCTTTGCACACTATGTGAAAGCATTTGGTAAAACAGGCTATCAATTCTTAGCCTGATGCATCAAACACTTTCACATTTCTTCACTTTGGGCAAAGCATCTAAAACCTCTGAATCTACTGCCATATGTTTGCTTCCCAGTGAGCAGATACTTTCTGCCTCAACCAGTTGCTACTGTTTTGTTGTGACGCGTTATGAGTTCGTCATCACTTTCAGCCCTTGTCCGTTGACTGGCCCATACAGCTAAGGAAATCTAAGTCTGCAAAATGACCCCAGACACAGTGGTAGAGTTTGATGACAAATTGAGCAGAAGCACAAAGCAGCGTTAGCCTGGTTAAACAATTCTGTACTTGTCTTGTACAACCACTTATGTGTATTTAACAACTTACCTTGGCAACAGAGAATTCCACCCTCCCGTAGAGCTGTCTTCATCAACTGGTAGTAAGACTCCTTGAACAAACTTTCTGCTGGACCTTTATCAACAAATTCAAATCTTTCATCAATTCAGTAGATTATGGAATCTGGCATACTGACAATATTGTCTCTCATCAATGAAGCATGAACCAACTTGAAACAATAAAGAACGGGTGGGCAGACCAGCTCTGTAGGTTATTAACTTTGAGATTAAGATAGTTGTGTGTTGCATAAGATCTTGGCATTGGCATTAATCGGAAACATGGAGTGTAGTGCACTTGTGTTTGAAGGAAAATGAACAGTGGGGTGGAAAACTTGAGAAACTCCACTAACCAACAGGATCAGATGAATCAGTGATGATGACATCAAAGGCATCTTGGTTCTGTTTCATGAACTCAAAGCCATCTCCCACATGCAGGGTAAGTTTGGGGCTGAAGAAACCCTTTGCCATTCCAGGGAGGTACTTCTTTGAGACAGTGATTACATCCTACCAGAAGCACAGGCCAATACTTAACTTATGATCACACTCTATGGGAGTGACAATTCCACACACACACACACACACACACACACACAACACTTGATAGCAAATGTGATGATCAGTGTAGTCTTTGGCTAAAGCAGGTGGATTACCTCATCAATCTCACATTGGACCACAGACTCCACCAAAGGATGCTTCACAGCCTCTCTTAAAACACCCCCATCTCCTCCACCAATGATCAGAACCTGGAAAAGAGAAGTAAAACCATGTCAATCTAAACAAATAGACAACCAAGTACCATCAATTCAACATATATACAAGGGTGGTGTCACAACAAGAGAACACAGGTACCTTTTTAGGGCAAGGATGACTGCACAAAGGTAAGTTGGCAATCATCTCCTGGTATGAGAACTCATCTCTCTCTGTGCACTGGATAACCCCATCCAATATCAGGACATTGCCGTACGTTTTGCTAAAAGCAAACATGACAGGTCACACTGAAAAAATGACTGACACAGACAGGTTTGGAACAGTCAAACAAGACAAGTTTTTAATAAGCTCTGTGCTTCAGATAAAAAGTAAGCTAATGTCAATTTACATAACGTTAACGTTACTCAGTTAAAGTAACGTTACTGCACTGTGCATAGTTAGCAGCCAACACACTGACAGGTGCCTTGGTAGACAACAGATGTCGCAACACACTCCAGCTTCTGGATGTCCAACCAGAGCTAAGTTAGTGGCTATCTTTAATGAACTTAAACAAAAACTGAACAGTCAAGAAGGCTCCAGGCATTAAGGAAACTCACTTAACAAACCGTTACATCGTCTGGATTTCTAACGTAGTTGGCAATATTAGCTGTAAAATGAAGGCTAGCCATGTAACAGATTAACCAGTGAGTTTGAGTTAATGTTAGCAGATATTGACTAGCGGGCCAAATAAATCAACTTTCACTCGCCAGGCACAGAGATTGACACTCAGATGGCTGGTGCCATACCTTTCCTGTGTGCTTCGAAGAAAACAAAGCAGATAAATCTCACACCCATCCACCAAATATCAAAGCAAGTCATCATGTATGGAGCTAGTGCTAACGTTGCAAATCAAAGCAGAAATCTAAATGTTAGCTGTTAGATTATCCTTGGCTACAACCTCTATCAATAAACAGATAACCCATGTACTTTTCTCCATTCATAAACGACATCAAATGTTTGGTTCGAAAGAGAGGACCAACCTTTTAAACACCATGACATCCTGAAATTGAGATTTTTTATGATACAAGACCTCTTCGACTTGGAGACTCATTGCTTGTCCAGGCCATAATGTACACGTTTCAGTAAACCAGCCATTCTTTATGCTATCCATTCTTTACAAGATCTAAAATACAAAGACTATATAGCTAGATAAAAAGCTATGTTTGAAACTGTAATGCCACAAATGCCCAGATCGGCAACGAGTACAGCGCAAGAATCTTTGCCACGGACTGACACGTTGGGCGTACTCTTGGTGCAACCTAACTTCTAGCGAAATGATCGACGAATGGCAGGTTGCATACGCAACACACAACAGTCGAATGTACCAATAGGAAATAAATACTTGCTGAAGGTTAGGTTGACATGCTGTCTACAGCAGCCCACGTGAGGCCGCCCGCAAAGTTGCGTTAGTGAAATACTGTAGCCTACTGTATTTCAACTTATTTTGGAGATAAATTTTGGCTTTCAATTAAGTGTTCCTCCAATATTCACCACGGAAACACGTAATAAAGTGGAGATTATTAATGAAAGGTTATAATACTGGTGATTTGTGCCACTGACAATCCAATGCAGAATTGGGTTGTACATTAACGCAGTGCACCTCCAGGGAACTTATGCAAAGTCAATGTAGGCAAGATACTCAACAGTGCTTATATTTGGATATCTAAATCATTTCCCAGTCTTGTTTGGTTTGGTGTGAATTGATGTTACTTGTGGATGTAGGCAAGGTTACATAATAATCTCACCTATCTGCAAGCATGTTTTGATTTCAGATCTATTCCAAAGAAACATCTAGGTGGAAATAGCATTGCAGTATATTATTATTATGTCATTCAGCAGGAATCGCTCACTTCATAAAGTGTTTAACAATAAATAAGGACTATGAAGGAAATAAACAGGCATGTGAAGAAATGAATAAATTTTATTTTAAAATCAATGAAGTGCTTCTCATAGAAGAAGCATTAGCTATTGTTCACTACCTGAGGGTGAACAAAACAGGAAAATCATGCATTAGAAAAATAATAGAGGAATCCTGGGAATGGTCTATCTCTTGGGCCAGTTGTGACGGAATCCACTGAGAGAGAGAGAGAGAGAGAGAGAGAGAGAGAGAGAGAGAGAAAATAAACACGTAAGAGTGATAAATTACATAACATCAATTTCAATTTTAATTATCCATGAAGACAGTATTTTAATTATCCAATTTAAACTTTAACTATCCGTATAGACAGTTACCGGTTAGATTTGCCAGCCATATATGAAATACTCCTGCCTCCAGCAGCACCTTGTTTATTTCCTTTAGGGTTTTTCTACAACAACAACAACAAAATGATAGTTAATCTTCTTCTTTACGTCATATACTCAGCATATCTTGCATTAAATGTTGATATTTGTGTAGCTGCAGTACCTTTCTGGAATCTTTCTTGGAATCATGAGTATCTCTATTGGGGTCAAACTGCCCTGAATCGTTTGCTTTGCCTCCTGGTGGGGAAAAAAATATGTATGTGTACACGCAATACTTATTCTCTACATTCATTATGAACAAAAGGACTTAAGAGCTGCAACCATGTACTCTCAGTTAATCTACATAACCCACATACCAGAGAAAACCTTGAGCTTTGACTTGCTGTAGTCAAAGGGAGTGAAGGGTTCGGGTTCAGCCGTTTGTTGGGTGTCTGCGTTTTGCTGTGCTGCTTTTGCTTTCTTGGCTTTCGCCTTGGCTACAGGAGCGAAAGGGACATCATCCGCTGTATCTGCAGGTTTGAGGAACTTGGCACTGGGTTTCGAGGTTTCCTCCGTGGTGCTGCTGTCAACCCTCTCCCTTTTCTTTCCTCCGGGTTGGCCAGCCTCCTGAGAGCAATTGGGATTTGGTACAGGAGAGTATTATATTTTATGGATGTAAAATTCTACACACAATATTCATATCACAACATACATCTAAAAGCTCAACAATGTGGACACTAATAAATAAAAAAAATTATTTCTCAAGGTATTGTAGCAAAGGTTTAACAAAAAGTCAAAAGCCCATTCAGACATGAGCATGCTACATCCAACAGCAACAACTCCCCTAATCAATTGTTCTCTAGATCTCCTAATCAGTGTATTGGATCTTTTCTTGGGCCATAGTTGCCTATTTCTTGCAAAGCTGGAAATACACCTAGACTCTTGGACAATGCAGAATTTTTTTCTTGATTAGCAGTTGGATTAGAATGTTTTGGGTGATTTTCTTGTAACACATTCATTCGTCCACTCAATTTTCTCTGCTTGACTGATGATGTTTCATTCCTTAGTTTATTTAGAATTTATTCTCTAGACTATGTTTATTATGCGCATTTTGACAAGTTGGACTCAATTTGGACTGTATGTAGATTACCCACCACTGCCTGCTGCCGGACAGTGGCAACATTTTGAAGTGACTCTTGGTAACTTTTCTTGGCCTTTATCCTTTCCTCTGGAAAATAAGAATAAAAATGCATTCATATTCTATTCATATAGCAAAACACAAGGTGTGTTGATTGTGATGAGAGGGTGCTTATAAGTATTAATGCACTGTGTAGTGTGTTTTGGTAGCAGTGCCACATTCACACCTTTTGCTTTTTTTGCCTGCTCCCTCGCTTTCTGCTTTTCTTGGGCCTCCTTTTGCTGTTGCTCAATACTGCGAAGCTTCCATCTATTGCTAATCTGAAGAGAGTAAATACAGGACATTGAGCAGCACTCTGCAGCAAACAACACCACATTTCCACAGAAAGTCACATTAGGCATATAATATTTTTTGCAGAATGTAAATCATTCCTGACAATAAAACAATTGCATACCTCATACACCTTTGATGATGGGTCATATCTAGCATTTTTGGATATATGAACGTTCTTTGATGGCAAATACTGGGAACAATGATGGAAAAAACAGACAAACAAAAAAACACACAGAGTTAGTATAGAACCAATTTTTAAAAAGCATCTTAAAGGAATTATCTGGGGTGAATCAAGACGTAGCCCTACTGTTTTTTAGTGCCAAGAGCTATTGATAGCCACCTCAATCACTGAATTCCATGCAACTCAGACTAAAATAGCGAAACGCCAGCTAACGATAACAGAATGGGGCATGTCAAAACCAAAGCAAATCGATTAGGTTTCGTTTTTGACATGCCTCATTCAGTTAGTGTTAGCTGCCGTTTCGCAAACTCGGTCTAAGATGCACGAAATTCTTTCATTAAGGTGGCTTTCAATAGCGCTTAGAAGTATAAAACAGCAGGGCTACGTGTTGATTCACTCCGGATAATACTTTTAATATAGGTGATGTATTACCATTCTGAAGGGGTTTTCGAATGACTCCAAGATTTTGTGGGCTTTCTGCTGTGCCACAGTTAGGTGATCAGGCTTCTTTTCAGCCACATCCTTTAACATAACATTTCAGACATGAATTGTTACATCAACAGTTTATGAGAACGCTTAAAAGGTCTTATGAGAAATGAGTCTAGTTTCACATGACTACCTCAAACAATGTGACTTTAGCCAACGTCATGAGCCCAGCCAGAGCCTGTGGAATAGGTTCAGCTTGGTCCTCCTCTTCAGAGAACAGGATTCCCCGTTTAATTGGGGTTGCTGTGATATGAATAAAAAGCGGAGAAAGGATTTCCTTCAGAAGATTCTCTCTTCCTGGTTGTTCAGTGTTCTGAGACCATGTTTTGTGGTGATATTTCACTTTAAATATCAATAAATTGAATTGAAATTGAAATATTTGCTGCGACACAGAGAAAAAGTGAGCGGCCCGTACCTTGCAGAGACAGGTCACTCAGGTCACTCTCAGAGATGTGGGATGTATCATGAGGAGAGAACAGAGTGGACTCCAGAGGCTACAGATGACATGGCAGCACAAGTGAGTTATCATGCTACTGTTTAAACATATAGCAATGAACCAAATCATCTGGACATCACAAACCTTTCTTTTAGGGGTGATGAATTTCTTCTTTTCAGGAACTATTTCATTCTGCAAGAACGTACAGACATCCAAATATTAAGTGAATAAGCCATCCAAGTTCAATCTCAGATGGTGGGGCTGACTGAAGACTTCTGTAAAGAAGCCCTACCTTGAGAAGTGGCATTTCTCTGGCTTGCTTCAACAGTTGGTGCAGTTCATTAATCTGCTGGCGGACCAAGGGAGGGACAGGATGGCAGCAGGCAATAATACCCTGTGGCTCTCTGGAAGTGTTACACAGAGGTTAGATGATGGTTCTAAATTAGAAAAGCACTCAGACAGCACAGACGTCCGCCTGGGCAATACAGCCGCTGAGGCAATACAAATTCTAGATGGTGTTCCGCATCACTACCAAAATTTCATCATCATCATCTGTTTAATCACACTGTCAACGCCAGTAAAAACAGATCATCTTTGGCAGAGGTAGATATTAGAGACAAGATGGAAAAGCAATGGGGTGCGTTGAAGTAGACTTACTTGGGTAACTCTTCTGAAATTTTCAACAGCATGTGATTAGGCAAAATGTACCTGAAAAGAAACCACACAACAGTTAAACTACACTGAAGGCTAGTGTAGTGTAGATAAAAATGCACTTTCAGTAAAATCACTCTACGCAGTCAACAGGCATTTAAATCACTACCTGTTAAGGTCTATTTTAAGACAGCAAAAAAACGTTGGGATAAATTACTTCCTTTGCCGGCATGGAGAATAAAATTACTTAAATGGCTTCTACCAGTAAAGGAATATATAATATTTTCAGTTCGTGGCATCTTCTCATTTGACGCCATGATAGAAACAGACCAGACCACTGATTAGAATAGTGAAAACATACCCAGTACTCTCATCATCTTCCCTGCCCAATCTATCCCTCCATCCATACAAAAGCCTGAAGGCCGTCAGCTGCTGGGTGTTGAAAATCTTCTTCTGCTTCTTGTACATATCCATGTAAGACTCCTCTGTGAAGATTGGCTTCACATATTTCTAAATACAGGTGAAAAATGAAGATAGATAAATAAACAAACAAACAAATAACCAACCATCAGTATCGCAAATACCTAAACTATATAGCAGAGGTTAGATGTAGAAAACTCACCTTTAAAGAAATCTCTCTGCTCCTTTGCCATACTGCATGCAAAGCAGAAGGCATGCCCTTGCCAATGTCTAGCAGGTCAGCTCTCAGTCGGTCGTAGATGTACAAAAGATAGTGAGTGTCTGCCCTGGCATACTGAAACATCTCCTCTGGCAGTGGTCTACAAGTCAAAGACAAAAATCACAAATCTGATAAAAACAACCGCCATAAACACAATCACAATCAACAACCATAAAAACAATTGACCAAGTGTGATCAAATGTGGCAATTGGTGGATAAATCTGTATGTAAAACACTGCAAATCCCATTTACCGAATTCTCCAGTCCGCAAGCTGGTAGCGTTTGTCTGAGTCAATGTTGCAGAACACCTTCAGGAGGTGATCTAGTGAGTTCCGACCAAGGTTGAGCGCACGTGATGCCTGATGCGTGTCAAACATGTTGACAATGTAGAGGCCAAAGTCTTTCTGTAGCCACTCGATATCGGAGTCTGCCCCATGAAAAACCTGAAAACAACCATTATAGAAAAAAAAAGTTTTCAATTTTTCAGAGCTGCTTGACTATTCTATGGATGTACATGATGATCCACATTTCACAGTTACCTTAACAATGTTGGGATCTGTGAAACACTCATTGAGAATATACATCTCACTGCGCAGTTCCAAGGTATCTACAAGAAAGTCTTCATCCCTTGTTGAGATCTGCATCAAGCAGGTTATGCCAAGGAAACTCCTATAGGAGTGGTGCTGGTGAAAAGAACAGTTATGATTGTTGAGGGATAGAAACACTGACATATTTTAATATCTGAGAGATCATTCCTTCTTTGAGCAGATCAACAACAAAGAAAACTTTAAAATTTTGTTTTCGTATGTGTACATTCATCATTACCTCCAAATCAACTGCAAATTCTGTGGTTTTACACAGCTTCTCATTCAGAGCAACCAAGTCATCCAACGTGTCTATGAATTGGCAGTTAGTCTCAGCCAATGGTTTGTACATCTGTGGGAAGACCGTGTGAAAAAGAAAAAAAAAATATCAGAAAATAAAATAATCTACTCATCTTTTTTTCCCCCCATTCAAGCTACTACATAAACATCCTGAACATCCATGACCAAAAGCAAAACAAACAGTACCTTCTCCTCTGGCCTACACGCCAGACTCTCTGGCATGGTCAGATGCTCAAGTTCATGCTGGTACGGGTGGGAGAACCTGTGAGAATGAATGTCAATGTTACAGAAAATCACATTTCTGTCATCTCAAAAGGCAACTTCATGAAGTCGGCAGGTCTTACATGTCCTCCATGTGCTCTTGTGTTCTCTGCTGGTGGATGAAGTCTGCCAGGGCAGCAGGGACATCCAGGTCCTCTGGCCGCTGCTTGTGAAGGTGCTTGTTGGTGAAATCTGAAAGAAAGGATCAGTTCAGCTGGGCTGTGTACTATATAGATAGATAGATTGTCCCATAGGGATAATCTTCTTCACACATCAGTCAGCAGCATTTGACATTCAACATACCCACAGACAGCAACATAGACATAACTTCTCACTTCCCCAACATTCCCATATGTACAGCCCACAAGCACTGCCACCCCAGTAATCAAAGAGGGGACTTTAACTTCACCATGCTTACATGTGGGCAGAGGTACTGTTGCGTTGGGCTTCACAAAAATTTTGGGGATGAAGGGTGTATTGCTGTTGTCCACTTTATCTTTGAACTTTAGCTGTGGCCGCTGGACATTTTTGGCATGAAGGAGCCTGAAGGTCTCGGGGCTGTGACCAGAGCCGCTTCCCTGTGATGTAAACAGTATGAGCAAACTTAGCATAATCATAATAAACTGGTCAGGTATCATGCTTTTCAAAGCATCACACATGTCTCACCTTGCGATTCCAGCTTGAGACTACTATTTTAGGAGGCTGATAGCCAGCTGGCATGACCGGCTCTTGGGCCCTGTTCACACCCCCAGCCTCATCCAGGAGAATACCCTTAGCAAATACAAAATACAAAAGTGAAACTTTTCCACCACCTGTGCTATACGTGTTAAAAATGCAAATGCAAGAATTCAGTGTGTTTGTTGAAAAAAAACCTAGAAAATATATATTTACCACTTTCTCCAGAATCACGTCGTTGGCATCCACCACCATATCAAACCGATCATCCAGTCCTGTCAGCTTGTTGCGGTCGCGTAAGTGTGATCTACAGCCATGGTGCTGCATTAGCTGACTCATACTGGAAATCAAGCAGAACACACAGGCTCAGATAAACACACTAAGCAAAGCAGACATCCATAATCCTATGGACAGCTTGCAACTGATACAGGTATTTAATCATTCTTCATAAACAAAAAGTATGACAGTGTTGAAAAACATGCTGCTGCATCTAATGCTTTACGGTACCTATGTAGAATCCTGTCCCCTTGAGTAGCGCAGAACTCCTGGAATCCTGGGAAACTTCTGTAGAAATCATATTCATCTCCAGCTTGCGGAAGACCTGCAGCTGCTTTTGTGGCCGCGACAACAGTCCCCAAACCATGCTGTTGAATCATATTAAATCTCTACATTAATCGTAGTGATGCATGGGATCTTCTACAGATGTATTGATAGTGCGTAACAACAGTTAGCATTTCAAAGCAACCCCCACCAACTTGAATGTTGTAAGGCACACGCAACACACATATGATTCGACTTAGTACATTTATTTTCACAAATGTTAAGACATTTTTCATGCTGTTTGTTAGACTGAAGAGTGTCAAAGTAATCCTAACTGTTATGAGAGAGCTAGCTATTGCCATCCACGTTGCCACATAGAGCAAGCATTGACAGGCTTTGTCGTAGTGTCAACACTACATAAACAACGAGAAGCTGTTAGTCATACCTTAACAAATGAATCGACATCTTTGAATCCCGGACAAACTTCTTTTGCTTCAGTCTCTGAGCCATCATTTACCGTGGAATTATCACTTTGTTTGCCTCGGCCACCACTGCTCGTGGAGGCAGCCATGTTTTTGCACTACGCTGAAATCGCGAGAGGCGAGATTTCACTGCGACGCACGCAACTGAGAAGCCCATGCCCATTGATGTAAAAACTAGCCTACTTTATTAAAATAAGAAATAAGAAAAAGATTATATACAATTTTGCATGAAACGGGTCATATCTATATATATCTATATGTAATAAGTTGAAAAATAGAGAAAAGTGGTTTGGTTGGTTGTGGAATGCTAAAATTAGTATGCTTTTATAAATGACCCACCCTAGAAATACATGTTTCTGGGCTTCTGTGACATGCTTAACTTGTTTTCCAGCATTCACTAAACTGTTCAAATATACAACACCACTAGTTCGTTGCATGGGCTATATGCAAGTCTTTGCCAACTGGATGTGAAAAGTCCTGAGAAAAATGTGCGGTAATGTACATTACCTACTCTGAACCTCGATCACCACTCTGTACAGAGTTTATGGGAGTTCTTCTGGCCTGACTCAACTCAAGGGCTGTTTGCTCATGTAGGCCTGTAGACACACTTACCCCAGAAAATTACTGCACATATTTGTGTACATACAGCATGCAGGGATCTAAAGGAAATAGGGACCTGCTGAGTCTCAAATTCTCTTCTTAGCAGCTGATAGAAGTGGTGCCAATGAATTCAGGGGCCTACAAAAAAAAGTTTATCCCTTAAATTAATAAATGGGCTGGAGGCTTATGAGTTCTCAAAGTTAATGCCTAATGCAGTGTTTCTCAAACTGTGGGGCGGGCCAGACACATGACAAGTGGGTGCGAGACATCTCTTTGCGATCAACCAATGGTCGCACCATGCCCCCCGAATTCACAGCTATTTGTCAGATATATGCGCATATGACAGTAAATTAAGCTTTCCTATGGTGTTATTTGCTAGTTGCTGTGATGAGGGGTTTGAGAGAAATTTGACTTTAAATTCGTAACATGAAAATTCTAATATTGACAAAAATCCTGTACTCGCTAAGTATTCCTCACGGAGATACATGAATTGTGAGCAAAATGAGTCTTCCAGGTGGGGTATGAAAATTCTCTGCCTTCCAAAGTGGGGAATGACAAATAGTTTGTGAACCACTGGCCTAATGTAAGGAGTTTTAATTGGGGTTTTGGATGTAAGCAGTTTTGAACAAATGGACTCATATTAAATGAAGTAATGGCATTTTAATTGTATAAATTTTGATTTGTTCACTTCACTACTGACAATTTAGTGGGAAGATTAAAATAACTGAATTTTAAGGTCAAAAGTAAGCCATGGTTATTGGTTAAATTCTAAACTTTGACAGTCTTCATTTTGAGCTATTTTGCAGTTGCTAGTTGAAGTTGGTTATATGTTTTCTGGCAGGTGATGAAGGCTGCTACTGTACATGAAGAGGCATTGAAGTGAAACTGAGATTTATTATTTGTATGACACAAAAAGGAGTTAAAATGAATGCAAAGACATTCAGTGCAGTCACAGCTTTTTTGGACATAAGATAGAATGAGATATAGGATGTGCAATTTGCATCAACACAGTGGAGTATGTAACAATACTGAAATGCTCCGGGAATTAATGAATGACATATCATTTATTCATCATTTATTCATAGTCAACACATGTGGAATCAAGTCTCTTAATTCATTCATATTGTGCATCAGTTAACCTTCAATTATGAGTTATTAAGTTAATAAAAGTTTTCAAAATGTCTTATTAATTGCAACACATCATCTCTAGTCTATAAAGCAGACTCATTTCTCCTGAAGAAATATGGCCACTGTAGAAATATTAGCAAAGGACAAGGACTGCAAAGCAAGGCTGTGGTGCTCTTCTACCAAAACGGACACCTGTAATTAGAACAACAAAGAACAACCATGACTGATCATATGACCATAATACATTTCAAAACACACATAATCTATACATGAGAAATAAGTCTCAATGATAAGCTGGAGTTATTGATAATACTATACAAACCATCCAATGTAGCATTGACACAAGTTCTCATGCGACGTAGCTTGCTTGATTAGAAGCTCCACTTGGGTAGGTACATCCAAGGTCTCATCGTGTGAAAAGTCCCGACCTGGTGAGTAAGAGAGCCAAGTTATGAATCATGAATTATGCAGTTATCATAAATGCAAAATTTGATATTGAGGCCTAAAATAGAGGTTGGACCAACAATGAGTCACCTTTCTTGAGGCGCTGAAAAGAGATGGAACTCACCTGTCAGTTTGTCTCGCACCCTGTTGATGATCTGGATGGCTTTTTTGTTCAGAGCCTCAGGCTGTACAAGGCCATCACCAACTGACAGGGAACAAGAAACAAGAAATCAATATTTCCATTTCGCTTAGTGATGGCACTGCAATTTCCATGGCAATTATTATTCACTACAGATACAGACTGGTTCATGAATTATGACCATGCCTAATGTGACTGAATGACATGTAGTTCAGGAATGGAAAGTTTATGATAATGGTTTAGCTCCAGCCTTTGCCTTATGACACAAATAAAAAGAGGCAAGTGTGAAAAGTTCAGACTTCCACTTTTCTTTTCTAAACATCCCTGAACACACTCTAGAAAGAGCATGACCATGGGTCATTCATATAATCCTATAATCCTCTCCCCAAAAAACTGCTTGTACTGGACATAATATGACAAATCCAAATGGCCGTTTAAAGGGTGTCATTTCTACCAAATTGGATTTATTGCTTTGAGCCACAACATCCCTCAGTTCTGGTCCCACTCCCCAAGGGGAAATAAAGATTGTGTGTATGCTCTGATTTAAATCCTAGAGTGATTCTGTTCCGCTGCTGTGGGTGTAGGGGGCAGTGGAGGATGGCCTCCCAGGCACGCGATAAGGAGTGTGTGCTCAGGGAGCCGACTCACTGAAGGAGTGGATTGATTCAGGCACGGTGGTTCCTGGCTTCTTGTGGGTGGTCTCGCCGAGGTCGATTCCATCAAGCGCTTCTGTTGGGGGTCACATCAAAGGGAAACACACACACACACACACACACACACACACACACACACGCACACACACACAAACACAAACAATCAGCAAAAGGCAACTACACACTCACTCATCTTGACAATCCTTCCTTCCTTCATATTTATCATTTGAATCTTCTGAAATTTCTATTGCAAATCCTCAGAATGAGTTACCTCTTTCAATAAAACATATCTTATCTGATATTTCACTTGGTTACCTCTTGGCATTGCTGACTCACCCACAGATTGTCCAGCAGAATAGGAGTCAGTTCTATTCCTGGAGCGCTTGTTCCCTTTGGTGTTGGCTGAAGAAAAGGGGGAAAAAAAGTTTAAAAAGATTTGTAAAGAGTGAGGGGTCAAATTTTTCCATTCAAATTTGTATGCATGACACATTAATGTTCAGGATTTGAACGGGTAACCAGAATAAGATGGAAAAAAAATGACAAAACAAGCAGGGTACGGTAATGTGGAAACATCAATGTGGATTGTGCTTGAATTGTCACACATAATAATAATCAGCCCCTCCAGGCGTAGTAATGTCACTTGATGAGGGCCAGGACGCTGGCTGCTAGCTCCAACCTGACAGCCAGGTTAGCGATGGGAAACAGCAGGGCTGATCTGAATGTCATGTAAGCAGCTGAACGCTCTGCTTGAATCCTCTCTGGCTGAACTAATGCTACTGCATCTTTGAGTGTTAAATGTCATGGGAGTTGCGCGAAAAGATGAAATGGAGAAACGTACTGTCCATCAGCCTCCAGTTGAGTAAGGGGTCGTACACAAAGGCCTCCAACACGGCCATAACGCTGTCCCTGTGTTCTCTCAAGACCTCCATGACAGTGTGGCACGTGATCCTGTAGTTCCCGTCTAGGCCTGTAACCTACAGAGAGAAAGACAGAGATAGATAGATAGATAGAGAGAGAGAGAGAGAGAGAGAGAGAGCGAGAGAGAGAGAGAGAGAGAGGGGGGCAGGGAAAGACAGAAGGAAAGAAAAATGGGAATCAGCTTACTCTTCTGAGAATCATCAAATCAATCAAAATCAATCAAAACATGACAAAGAACATCAACACACTGTCTTTCTTGATATGAAGGAGCTCTTAGACTGTTTATATGGTGGTGTCAATGTAAGAAAGCAGTCTCTACATGTTTTAAACAGCTCTATCTCCCACTTGTGACAAATGTTTATGCCAGTTGATTTTATTTGACAAGAGCCGTAGAAAACAGAACAAGTCTTACTTCCATGGCATTCGTCAGCATTCTGGTAAGTCGGAAGGGGATCTTCTCAGGGAATTTCTCCCTAGTCATGGCAACCTGTCAGATAAATAAAGTTTGCCACGTTAAATACAGCAATTACAAATAAGCTGTAAGCAACACCATAAAAATAGACAGAGCAAGAACACATAATTACCTCAAAACAATCCCCAAAGTCTATGTGAAGGATCTTTCCACTGAGCCTGTCCAACATCAGGTTAGACGGATGTCTAAAGAGCAAACATAATATGTTATTACCAGCAAATTCTCTTGACTCAGCTGAAGAGAGGTGGTTAGAAACAGGGGAAACTTTAAAATAGGTTTTCAGCTTTGTTCAGCAATAACTTATGAAAACATGCGTTTCCTTTCTCACCTATCTCCCAGCCCCAGGATGTAGCCCACCATGGACATGACGGCTAAGGAGCGAGTGTAGTTTGTCCGCCTGTCGAACCAGACCTAGAGGAGATCCAAACAGGTCAGACATTACACAACTCATCTGATGGAAACACAAACCTCTGACCACTAAGGACAGAAACGATCACAGAGAACAACTGAAAGCTATAGGATGAGGGTTGGAAAGTAGCCTGCCGCTAGGGTAGTCTAGATTTCGAGGCTAGTTGGAAAGGGGAATGATGTCAGATTTGGGTAACACTTTATTTGAAGGTACCGTCATAAGACTGACATGAAACTGTCATTAACTATGACATGACGTCGTCAAGAATCTGTCTTAAACTTTATAAATCGGTCATGACTTCTGACATACCCTAACCCTAACCGTAAACCTAACCATGACAAATACCGGGTGACACTTAATGACAGAAGTCATGACAGGTGTATAAAGTTTATGACAGATTCATGACAACGTCATGTCATAGTTAATGGCAGTGTCATGTCAGTCTTATGACGGTACCTTCAAAGAAAGTGTAACCCAAATTTGTCACTGATATTTAAGGTAAAAAAAAGGTATGACAAGCACCACAAGGTTTTTGTCATGTAAAATGCTCATACAGGGTCAGCTATGAGAAACCTGCCATCTTGAAGCACCAGTGACTATGTGTACTGTATGTGTCACTTATGAGTGTGTGTATACGTCACCTGTAAGTACCTGTATGTGTCACCTGAGTGTCGTTGGCATAAATGTGTTTGTTGTAAGGTGGCGCTGGAGGGTGCATGTTTGTTTGACATTTGCTAGGGTGGTTGCTGGAACAGGCCCTGTACTGTACCTCTGAACTGGGACTCTTGAGCCACAGCAGCTTGGCCAGGTCGTCTCCGGCCGTGTTGTTGACAGCGTGCTCAAACACCTCCACCTTCTCCATCAGGGTCAGGTGGTCGTAGTCAGGGGCCATCTAATCAAACCCAAAAGCAAACGTTTTTAATATGGAAATCACTGAATTCCCAACAATCACACAAAAACACTGCTCTACTAATAGTTCTGACTGTAAGTAATTCATCACAGGCAAATTCCATGGAAACTGGATAATGGAAACAGGATGGTAGGTATTTGTATGATGTGTGTGATTATAGGACATCTGAGGCTTAGCTAAATTCAGCTGAAATTAATAAATAAATTCAACATGAAAAGAATATTTTTATACAGAATATTTTTACAATGCTATCCATGCTGTCCTGTGTTCTGTCACATCCATGGTGAGATATTGCCCTTCAGACACTACAGCATAGCTCACCCTGAGCATAATACGGTGCTCGATGTTGAGCAGGATCTTCTTCTTCTCACGATAGTCTCTGATGAGGGCGTGCAACGTGTCACAGTGTGGTACCCAGCCAATCAGACCAGAGTTGGTGGACAGCGGGATCACAGCATACCGCTGGATGCTAGAAAGTGGTGGAAGAAAACAAAATTGACATGTTTACCGTTTTCAGAGAAATCATGCAGGTGTTCCTGAAATGTTGTGGGTATTTGTGACATTTTGTTGGCTGATTGCTTGCTCTTTTAAGCCAGTGGACTGTGGAACATTATCACCTCATAATTGTCACTAGTCTGTGATTCACGCTATGATTCAGAAATCTAATTTCCGAATGTTTACACCAAGACAAAGACTCTTTCATGCTTGCAGCTGTGTTCGGTGATGTGAGTGTTTCAGACAGTCTGTGTGCGTGCGTGTGTGTCTGTGTGTGTGTGCGTGTGTGTGTGTGTGTGTTGGGGGCTTAATGTACCTCAAGTTCTTGCGCAGAGAGGCTGGGTCATTAGCCAATAGCGTGTTGACGAGTCCAAAGAGCTGCATCACCCTCTCATCCTGACGCAGATCCTCGTGGCCCTTCAGTAGGAACATAAACTCATGCCCGTTGCTGCCTGTAGGGGGCACAAGAGAGCAACGGACACAATCTCACATGCTGGGTCACCACGAGTACACATGCACGCGTGGGTTTGTTCGTGCGCGGGCACACACACACACACACACACACACAGACACACACACACACACACACACACAATCATGTGCTTATACAAGCTGGAGGTGTGAGCCAAACCGTAAGCATAACTAGACGGCCACTTAGGGCGTCATGCTTGGATTGCATTACATATTTAACATGGCACAGCAGGGTCCACATGAGAGCACATCAAACCTGCACTTTTAGGGCCAGGAAGACCCCTGGAGTACCATAAGATGGGTTTGAGGGAATTAGATGGAACTGCTTCGAATTACATAAACCCATAAAAGCCCAGACTAATCATAATAGTAGTAGTGGTCCAGATTGGTTTGCCTATGGAGAGGCCAGTGAGTAGCCAACCCCCACAATGATAATATAATCTTATTTTGGGAATAATAAAAAAAAAAAGAGAAAAAAAAAACAAATCATTGGCCTGCTCCAATGTGATTTCAGATGAGGTGAACCGTAGAGCGCTAACGTCCCAGCAGGAACGGCACAGACAATGAACGTGTTCAGTGTCCCCGTTTAAGTGTTATAGCAGACCAGACGTCATGGAAAACTCTCCACTTGAAGGATCGCAAACGGCCATCTGCTTTGCGTTGCTAGGGAGCATGCAGAGAGAGAGAGAGAGAGAGAGAGAGAAGGAGTCTGAAAGTGCTGAGTGATGCTCAAGAGGCTGGAGGAATCGAGAGAAAAACCAACGTGTGGGTGTCCGGCCGGTGGAGTGGGAAAGCAATTTGGGTGGCAGGTCAGGATTAGGGGGAGTAAGGGTGCGTGTGTGGGTTGGGGTGGGGGGCGACTAAGCTTTGTCTTGACCTTGGACAACAGGCTACTGGAATGGAATAGCCCTGACTCCAGAGGGCTGATTCAAACAGACAGCCTATAAACAGCTATTAGAGAGGAATAGAGAGGAGAGGAGGAGAGAGAGAAGTGGAGAGAGAGGAGATGTGAGAGGAGAGAGAGAGGAGAAAGAGAAGGGAATGTACCAAACTCTCCCCCAAAACCGATGGACATTCCGGCTGAGCTGGAAGGGCTTTTTCCCTGCTCCATGAGAATCTCTCTCAAATGTTTTTTTAAGGACTTCTCCGTGATGTAACGCTTTGGAAATGGTGAGAGAGTACTCTACACAACCAAGCACCAGGGGCAATCAGTCAGAGCATCAGCAGTTCCACTCCTACTAGCCACTGACAAGCGCACTCATACTTAGAAATAATCAATTCATGATGTCACGTGGCTCCAACATGTGTGAGCATGAGGGTTTGAGATGATTGGATGCCACTGGGGGATTGCATCTCAAGAGGAGTATGTGTGTGTGTGCGAGTGAAAGTGTGTGTGTTTGTGTTGGGTCTCTTGACACAAATGCCTTCCTCTCGTCATTGTTGCCAGGGTGTCACGTAACTGTGGCAACAAGCTTGTCTTACCCATGATGGTGAGCTTGCGTGGGCGCTGCTTGGAGGTGATGACCTGCAGCGAGGGGGCGATGGACTGGATGCGGATGATGGGCTGGTTGGGGTCGTAGGTGCCTGGCACGGCCAGCTCCAGGTCCCGGCACATGAGCAGCTTCGGCGAGACGTACTGCAGCTCCAGCGAGGTGAGCTGAGGACACAAGATTGCGCACACGAACACACACACACACACACGAACACACACACACACACACACACACAAAAAGCCAGGTTTTAAGGACAGATGGGAAAGAGAAAGGGTGAAACATTTAACCGTAACTCTGCCTGTCACTCTGCTGTCTCGAGTTGGGACGCTGTTTGGTTTGGCGTCGGCAGGTAGCGCAACATGAAAAGCCCAGCAGGTGAAGGGCCTTTAAAAAAAAAGCCTCCACCTGAAATAACAGAAGTAAACACACATCATTTACGGGTTGCCTGGGAACCGCTGTTTATGCCATTATCCATAATAGAATGCCTTCGCATTGTTTTAGCAAATATCTGTGCACAACCCTGACACAAAATATGCGGCGTCGATTCCAGGGAGGGATAAGAGAAGGGCGAAAAAAAACAGACTGAAAACAGAACACCGAGTCCTTAAAATGAGCGGAAGCCATCAGCAAAAGTGGTTGTGAGGGGCCACGAGACGGCCACAGAGAGCCCAGCTGTGAGGGTGGAACCAGTTGGGACTGAACCCTGGACCATTGCTCACTGCTCGCTCACTCTCTCTCTCTCTCCCTCTCTCTCTCTCGCTCTCTCTCCCCCGCTGTGTGCTGGCTAACTCACCTGAGGCAGCTGTTTGGAGATCCTCCTAAAGACGTGGTAGTACAGGTCCCAGGCCTGTGTCAGGTCCTTCACGTTGCCTGAGCGCATGTATTTCCTGCACCAGTCCTGCGCCTCCATCAGGTCTCGGCCGTATGCCTGGCAACACACACACACAAGCAAACAAACAACACAAATACATTAAAAAAACATCAGGTCATCCCAGTTCTACCACTGACAATCACACAGAAACATTCAGACAGGTTTGACGTCAATCTAAGAAGCTTTTTCTGGCTGAAAATGGCACACGGCTGTATCCAAAGCCAAAATCTCAACATTCTAGTGCCAATTTGAGACTTTAATAAACAAAGAAACAATCAGAGAGAAATGCTTCCATCTCAGGCTGCCGTGATATCTGCCAATAAGCAGTGCTTTCCCAGCGGGGAAGTGAGAGTGAACCTGACCTGATTGAAGGAGGTTTCCTTGAGGGTCTGTGGGCCCCTCTCCATCATGGCGTGCAGGGGCTCCAGCACGGCGAACATGCCCTTCACGTTGCGCTCGCCGAAGTAGAGACGCGACGCCTCCTCCAGGCCCTCGTGCCACATCTCGTGCCACAGGATGGCTACACGGATCAGCTCTTCGCTTACCTGTATAGAGAGACAGGCACGCACACACAAACACACACGTCAGGGAATATCTCTTGTAGAACAATATTAAAGGTATTACAATGTGAGTATAAGGATGCTCGGTGCAACATAGCTACAGTGAGGCAAGTTGTCTATAATAAAACTATCCGTCCCACACACACACACACACACACACACACACACACACACACACACACACACACACACACACACTTGAGGAAAGCAGAGAGTTTTGTAGAGATATTTATGACAATTCCAAAGGGCTCGTACCATGATGGCCTGCTGGACTAATGTGTTGCAGTGCTCACACATGTTCTTCAGGATCTTATTAGCAGCATTGTGCCGCGCCGTGGTGGTGGACTTGGAGGCCACAGTCAGCGGATAGATCAAGGCCTTCAGGGAGAGAAAAGGAGAGAGGGATGGGGGGAGAGAGAGAGAGAGAGAGAGAGAGAGAGAGAGAGAGAGAGAGAGAGAGAGAGACCAGTTATCAAAGGCATGAAATAATGCAATGAAAATACATCCAGAAATAGTTCCTTTTCATATCCTTAATAAAAATCACAGTGGGCAAATAAACCGAGAATAAACACAACGGCAAGAGTTTTCAAATGTGCCAAAAATGTGAAAATGAAAAAAACTTCATGTGAATTCTCTCCCACGCTCCGCGTTTGAAGTAGATCAGGACAGCACTGCCGGCACTCGGTAGGGGTCCCAGCTTTGAGATAACGTGCACGTTTTCGAGAGCGTACCTGAGGGTGGTAGCGGCCGATGTCCGTGAGAAGCTGGTGGATGAGTCGACCGACCAGAGCCCTTGGGGTGTCGATACGCGCAATCAACTGTGGAATCACCTGAGCAGGGGGGAGAGGCAGAGTCACAGATATGATAGTCATGAATGGCCACAGGATTGAGAGGAGAAGGGAGAGCATACGAGAGGGAAAAAGACACAGACGGGTGAAGTGTGTGTGAGATTATGTGTAATGTGAATATAATATGAAAACTTCAGAGAAGAGAAGTAAAAGTGTGTGTGTGAGATTATGTGTAATGTGAGTATAATATGACAGGGGGAAAAAAAACTTCAGAAAAGAAAAGTAAGTGTGTTTGAGAGCATGTGATGCAGTATGTGAATATAATATGACAAAAGGAAAATATGTCGGCAGAGAAAAAGTGTGAGTACTTTTAAGACTATGTGTGATGTGAATATTATATGACTAGGAGAAAAACGGTTGAGAAAAGTACGTGTTTGAGATGTGCATGTGTATAATGAGAATATCACATGGAGGGAAAATGACAGAGAGTGACTGATAGTGAGGGTGAGATGACTTTAGTTACCTGTAACCAGGTGTCAATTTGAATGGTCTTGATTCCCTCCACCAGGGCCTCGTTGACCTCGGGCCAGTGGCCGTAGTCGAACCACAACGTCAGGACTCTGACAGGACCGAGCACACCATCATCATTATCGTCATCCATTACACGAGCGTAATACATTTAGCACTGCAGTGTAAAAGATACTCTAGAGATTCTGGGAACTGTTTCTTCGACACTGGCTCTATGAAAAACACATGGGGCTGGTGGGGTGGGGAGGAGGAGGGGGAGTTTGGTTCAGATTGATTACTGTATGCATGCTGGGTCAAAGATGCCTGCGGGAGGAAAAACCAACAGACCAGTTTACTTTGGCTCAGCTAGGCCACAGGGGGTCACTATTTCTGCACACGCGCACACACACACTCCACACACACACACACACACACACACACACACACACACACACACACACACACACACACACACACTCCGCAGTCCGCACACACACACACACACACACACACACACACACACACACACACACACACACACACACACACACACACACGTGCACATCTCTGTCATTGTCAGTGTGCCTGGTCTCCCGTGTACCCTGGTGTGTCTGGCTATATTCAGGAGGAGAGGGTTGGGGGACATCTGTGTGGGTTGGCCTGAAGAGTTTGTGGCTAACGCTAATGATACTGCTAGCGGCTAACGCTAACGTGACGTACCTCAGCGTGTCCTGCAGGTTGTTCCCACGGGAGAGTGAGATAGAGCGGAAGAAGCCCTGGACAGCAGGCACCGTGTACAGCAGCAGAGTTTTGGAGAGGTCCTGCGGGGGGAAAGATGGAAAACACACAAAAAAAATCAAGATTGATGAGTGACATCGGGGCCCAAAACAAGCACATAGATCCAGGGATCGTTTGCTGGCTACTGAGAGACACGTGTCATGTCAGGGATTGTGATTCATGACACACAGATTGGTTGTTGGACTGTCAGAAGTGTCCTGTGGGATGACGGCTACTTTAAGATTTGAAATGGAGGTCTGCTCCAGCAACACAGATGTTGTAAGAGGGCTTTCCTTCTTCCCCACTCAATAAGCCAGAGCTGCTCCATGCACTTGTGCTTTAAGCTGCTTAGTGTAAACAAAGATATAGACACACAGGAGCTGAAGCGCGTCTATGCATTTCACATTCTTCTTTGACACACACACACACACACACACACACACACACACACACACACACTCACACACACACACACTCACACACATTCACTCACACACTCACACACATTCACTCACTCACTCACTCACTCACTCACTCACTCTCCAAATTATACTCCATCTTAGTTTATTTTTCCAGAATACTAAAAAACAGAGTATAATACTTGTTGATTGTCAAATAATAAACAGTATGTGGTTATGCAATAAATTGGATCTTATTGAAAAAGATAACAATGAGGAAAACTGATTTTTTTGCCCGTCATTCCAAACACAGTGGCCTTGTCTCAGTGTCTACCCTTACAATCTCACAGATTTAAATGTGCGCTTAAGCTACTAAATTAGCAAAGGTTTAGTGAAACAATATGCTTACATGGGAGACTTTATATCACCTTACAAGTTCAATGGAATGAGAGAATTGTTAAGACCACTCCCCCACCCATAGCAGCCAAGGACTCTTAGTTGTCATTTTTCTTTAAGATCCAGGGTATTAAGTACTCTTGTTATGATTAAGTACTCTTGTGATGTTTTTTACTGTTATTTGCATTTGATTATTCTGGAAATATTTTGTCTTGCAGTGTTTATTCATGCAAGTATGTCATGGTGATTGAAACATAATGTGTGTGTTGGAGTGTAAATGTATAATAATCTTGTGAGTGCCTGATTGTGTTTTAGGCTGGAGCCCGGACTGAGACTGACCTCGTTGACCTTCTTCTGTCCAGGTGAGGGCACGGGGCTGTGGTCGGCGCTGTCCGCCTCGCTGTCGCTGTTGCTGGCCTCGCTGGCTCCGCTGGCGTGCCGCAGCTTCTTGCGCTCGTCACGGCCCTGGTTCTGGTGCTTGTAGTGCAGCACCGCCTCAAAGTTCATCACAGCCCACGCGTGCCATGCCTAGAAAACACACACACATGTACAGTATGTTTAATACACACACACGTGCACAAAGACACACGCGCACACACACGCGCCTCAAGGAGAGTAAGGCAAATAAGTGGTGATGCTAACTTCTTTAGATTCGTTTATGAGCAGAAGTAAAATTATGAGGGCAGAGGTTCTGAACCATAAATGTCTACAGCCGGTTGATTTGGCCCACAGGGAGAGAAAGAGCGAGAGCTCCGACACACTAGGCTCACTGTGTTGGCTTACTAAAGAAACAGTCCTTTTCAAATGTGAATGTGGCCTGTATGTCTTCGCTCTAACCTGACATTCACCTACTTTGGGGAGATTAAGACTATTACATATAGTTAATAAGTGTGCTTGCCCAGCAAAGAAAACAGTTAGGGCCCCAACGTCTGGTCTAGCATTGTGCCCTGCAATCTCTGCCAGGGCATGACTGTATAAATGAGTTTGCAGAGAGTCTGCACAAGGTCTGTTTTCACACTGAGTGCTTTCGGAGCTTTTGTAACAGGGTAAACAGTGGCGGTCGAGCTCACCTTGTACCAGTTGCGGTCGTGCTCCGTGGAGTGACTGTAATACTGCAGCACTTTGGGGATGGTGCTCTCGTTGATGCCCTGCAGACTGAGCTGCCACTCTCCCAGCTTCAGGAAGCACCTGCAGAGAGAGAGGGAGGGAGGGAGAGAGAGAGAGAGAGAGAGAGAGAGAGGGAGGGAGAGAGAGAGAGAGAGAGAGAGAGAGGGAGGGAGGGAGAAAGAGGGAGGGAGAGAGGAAGACAGACAGACAGAAAATACAAAGAGAGACAGGGAGAAAAATATGGAAAATACAGAGAGAGAGAAAGAAAGAAAGAAGTAAACAAGAAAGAGAGAAGTACAGCTAAGTCAGTGGTATGATCAGAGAAAGGCATGAGACCAATGTGGCGACTACGGTATGTGTTTGGGACGAGCCCCAGTATGGGCATGGTGATGCAGAAGAGTGTCTACCGGGGAGTCAGCAGTCAACAGAGCTCAGGAGTAATAAGCACTCCAGCTACATTCTTGCATATCTCAGATATTTGTGTGTGTGTGTGTGTGTGTGTGTGTGTGTGTGTGTGTGTGTGTGTGGTCCCCATCAGTACCAAAGCTATCAGTTCCCCCTTTGGTCTCCCCCCTCAGTGTCCCTCCGGAGCCAGTGTGGCAGACCGCAGCACCGGAGGTCTCCACCGCTGTGACAAGTCTAGGCCGCTATCAGGACTTCCATCGGAGGGAGACACGGTAAGTCTAGACCCCATGTCCTAGATTCTTGAGGAAGGTTCCTCCAAAACAACCTACAAAAAGGCCTCTCATTTTGACCAGTCAGACAAACAAACGTAGAATTACTTTCGTCTGTGGCGCGGAACCGTTCCTGTAAACGACTGTTGTTAATAAACGGTGCTGGCATTTGCTGTTACTATAATCGAGTGTGAGAGATGAGTATATTATTATAGTCATAAGCCGCAAAAGATTTAGAGGGTTTACTTTCTGACTGGGGAATAAGTAAGGACTTGGATCAGGGGGCCAACATCTATCATACTTAAGCGACATTATTAAATCTGTGGAGTGGAGAAGCACTGGAAACGCTCCTCAAATGCACGCAGAAAAGAGTACACTCTGTTACTGTCAGAGAGAGGGATGGGGAGAGAGAAGAGAGAGAGAGAGAAGAAAGAGAAGAGAAAGAGAGATGGCCCAGCGTTGCCAAAGAGCAATGTTTTCTTCCTGAACCGATCAATAATGGAGAAAGTGCGAAGGCGAAGGTGTTTCCGAGCAGCGCGACTCGTCCTCGGCTGTTTTGAGTTTCCCTGGCTGAAGGAGCCATGTGTGTGTGTGTGTCTTTGTGTGTGGATGGAGAGAAAGAGGGGAGCGGGGGGGTTGTGGTACGCTCTCGGGGTCCCCGGGGAAGTGACAGCTCCTGCCGGGCAACCGCAGAGGGCGGGGGCAGCGCGCCAGCGGGCGAGTCACACACTCCGCTCTCATGCTGGGCTCTGGGCAGCTCCCATCAGGGGAAAAAAATGCTCGGCAAAAATGTTATGTAACCAACACCCCAATTGCTTTTCAAACTGTGACAAAGAGAGAGAGAGAGAGAGAGAGAGAGAGAGAGAGAGAGAGAGAGAGAGAGAGAGAGAGAGAGAGAGAGAGAGAGAGAGTCTGATAGGGATTTTTATTTCTTCTCGGTACGTGAAAAGTGACCGTGGAGCCTGCTGTTTCAACGCAACATTTGGGTTCCATGGAAAGTGTGAGCGCTGGTGGAACGCTGGGCTGAGTATTGCCTTGTAGTCAGGCCCTATTGAAAGCAATGCTGACTTGTCCACAGTCTGATCCAAGGGGGGTTGGGTGGGGGTGTGGGGAGCAGGCTCCTCTTCTAAGCAAATGAGGGAGACAGAAATAATAGCTACTTTTCAAGAGGAGGACCGTCACGTCATCATGTCACCTCGTTGTCAAACCAGGTGTGTGTCATTCCCGGCCTGAGTGAGGTAGGGGGGTGGGGGGGTGGGGGTTTAAGTGTGTCAGCTTGTCTGATGAGGAAGGTGGTGTTGGAGATGGTTCTGACAAGCCACACTTCCCTCCTCGCATTCCGCAGATGCTGGGAAACCTTGACGACACGCAAGGTTTATGGAAAACATAACACCTCCATGTCAACCGCAAACGCGTGCTTTCTTTCTTCTTTTCTTTTCTTTTCCCCGAGTTTCAGCTCCAGTGCCAAATGGGTATTTACGACTCGCTGCCTGAGAAACTTAATTGCTGACTTTCAGGTTAGAGGTGAATTTGGACAGGAAATTACGGTGATTTATTTCCTTCTTTTTCAAATGTGTCTTTGGCGGTTCCACCGATGTACTGTACATCCAGCGTCTGAATACGGTGCCAAGTCATGTGTGAGCCGACATGACAGAGTGGAGCTGGCCGCGGTGGGAGCGTGTCATTGCACACGCTCCAAAAGCTGCATGCACACACAGCACATCCATAAAGCCCTTCACTGTTTATTAGGAGTAAATAAACATAAGTCACACAGTGTAATAAGCTCCAATGTTAGACACAGTAAATCCCCCCCCACCCCCAAAATCAGCGCCGTCTGCGCTCTCTGATTTAAGACTCCCTGGAGTCCGGCCTCGTTTCTCTCCTCCTCACGACGGCGGCGGTTGGGGGGAAACGAGAAGGCTGGATCTGTGGGCCCTTTATACATGGAATTCCTCGAAATTAATGACCTAATCGAGAACAACAAGCTTCTCCTCTCAGCGACGCATGGACCTGGTGAATTCACCGTGGTCAGCGTTACGTCCTCCTCTCCAGCCGAAAAGCATAGCTACACGATTGCTTTTAAGAGCCCACTCATATATGAAGAGTAGCGTAGCGTAGCAGCAGCAAGTAGCAGCAGCAGCAGCAGCAGCGGTTAACGGAAGAGCTGGCAGGCAGATAGGCCAGGCGTGTTGACAGAGGCTGGGCTCCAGGCCTGGGCTTGAGGAGCTTGCTTGTTGTTAATAGGAGTTGCAGTGCTAATGGATGAGGGAGCTGTCTGGAAGGTGTGCTGAAGGGGGTGAACACAAACACACACACATCCAACAAGCAGGCGTGACTGGGACCAGTGAGTGCTGTGGGCTCCGCTGTGTGCATGTGAGTGCTTGTGTGTGTGTGTGTGTGTGTGTGTGTGTGTGTGTGTGTGTGTGTATGTGTGTTTGTGTGTGTGTGTGTGTGTGTGTGTGTGTGTGTGTGTATGTATGTGTGTGTGTGTGTGTGTGTGTGTGTGTGTGTGTGTGTGTGTGTGTGTGTGTGTGTGTGTTGTGTGTGTGTGTGTGTGTGTGTGTGTGTGTGTGTGTGTGTGTGTGTGTGTGTGTGTGTGTGAAGAGTGATCACTTCAGGGGCTTCCAGAACACCTGGAGTGCCCTGATGCAAGCCAAGCCAGTTTTATACAGGGGTAATTAACCAAACTGTACAGGGCGCACGTTATCCACCAAAGAGCATCTAAAGGGCTAAACGACTTTTTTTTTTTTGACGTTGTTTTTGCATCCAGCGCCTCCAGTGCTTGATTGCACTCAAAAGAGGTTGCGAACCCTTCGAGGGAATGCAGGGGCGGGTTCAAGTGACCTGGCCGGGTTCACGGTCAATGGAAAAGAGGGAGAACACTCTGTTCGCAAACTCCACTCGAGGCAAGGCACGAAGTGAAAGGCGAAACCTCATTTGACTATAAAAACCCTCCAAGCGAGCACATACACACAGCGTCTCTCTCTTTCACACACACACACACACACACACACACACACACACACACACACACACACACACACACACACACACACACACACACACACACACAATCCTCACACTCAAAATAAAACTACCGTGAAACAGGCGCAATAATCACAGCGCTTGTAAACTGTTTACCTGATCGCCATGGTTTCAACAACAACCTGTGTGGCATAGCGCATTTACAATAATTCTGCCAATTCCAAATGCTTTGGAAATGATGCGTGTTTCATTTTGAATGGACAAGCGGCCAGTCACTGCCAGTCTCTTTTAGAGCACCGTAGCTCAATCTTTATTGTTCGGTCTTGAAACAAACATGTTTAGACAGCATGATGACACGTGGATGATTTAAGGGATGTTTCTACCCACTGAAATAAACAGGTTAATACATCATCTTTGCGAGAGGAAATGAAACGTTACTTGTGGAACAAAAAAATGCGGGCGAGCGAGAGACCTATTATGTCATGCGATATTTATGATATTTGATATTGCGGAGCTGACAACTCTTGTGTAAGTATTATCAAACACAGATGAACCTTGACCAGCTGCTTGGCCCTCGAGTGCAGGCGGCTGGCAGAGGATCTTTCGTGCTCGACTGTGTGTGTGGGACTGATGATCAATGATGCCGGGCTTATCGGTGATGCAAGGACATGGAAGAATGCTCCGCTGCTCACATACTGTACACACCTCAGTGTGGAACTCAGCCAGCATGTGTTTATGTGTGTGTGTCTGTGTGTGTCTGTGTGTGTGTGGATGGGAAAGATTGAGTCTATCCTGCAGAGATGGGGAGAGAACGCTCGCCTCACCTGGCCTTGAACCTGGGCGTGTGGGGTGTCAGACTTGATTTCCCCGATTTCAAAGCCAAAGAGCCACGCCTTGGGTGGGGTGACTGCACACTCTCCCTACACTAGACACCCTTTCTTACTAATGTGGACAATTCTGTGTATATGTATGAGCTCATATCAGTGTGTGCGGCAGTGACTGTATTTGATTGTGTTTGTAGACTGTGTGTGTGTGTGTGTGTGTGTGTGTGTGTGTGTGTGTGTGTGTGTCGTGCAGTCGGGCGCTTACCTGGCCATGAGTTTGTGCACCTCCAGCTTGTGCTGCTGGTCCTCTGCGGCGATGGCGTGCTGGGCCTGCTGCTGCATGGCCTGCACAAAGTGCTGCATGTGCTGGAAGGCATCAATCTGCAGCACAGCACAGGACAGAGAGATGCACTTTCTCAAACATATACAGTATCCACTGCATCTGTAGCTGTATTCTGCAGTTACACAGTTACATTATGTCATACCAACAAAACAAGAGACAGAAAGAGAGAGAGGGAGAAAGAGGGAGGGGGGGGGGTGATGGACAGACAGCTATGTATGCCATTATTAACTAGTTGGCAATGATGGCGTAGTTATTGCTATGAGTGGAACAGTTAGCATTCGCACGCTCATGCAATGGAAATGACATCTGGGCTCGTTTTGGATGCGAGGAGTTTGGGCTTGCAATGAGAGGCGCTTTATTCTGGTGGCTGAACAATGCAGGCAATTCATCTTTATACAAGTTGTCATCAACCTTGACGGTTTATACATTCACAGGCCATTGGTGGAATTCTATCACACAAAGCCTTGCCAGTCACTGTACCGCTTTGTCTACTACAACATTTTTCCTGTTTATACGTTACGTGACTTCAATTCAAAGCTACAGAAAATATTTCAACGCAATGGCGAAAACAGCTTACATATTATGCAAGATTTACTTTCACTGGCCATGTAATAGCTTTAACATCACAACCTCACAACAGAATGAGAGAGCAAACCTTTGAAATGTGGACTTGTTTTGTTTACAGTACATTTGTTTTCTGTGTGGGCTTTTATGAAAAGGACCATCTACCTTTCTATCTTCACAATGCAAAATGAAGTTAGAGGTAGAGGAAAGTTATGATAGGTGAACGATGCGGCTGCACTTGAGTCGAGACAGGTACTTTGAAAGGAGGCAGATATTTATTAATGTCTTATGGCATCGGCTCCTACAGCTCGACTCTCCAGCAGCCGTTACTCGAGATTTAGTTTTGTTGTTCCACCGTAAGCTTTTATTATGCAATAATGACACGGCCTTGATCTCTGTTACCAAAACATGCCCTGAGTGGTTTCCATGGAAAAAAACGGCATCCAGCCGCACGTTGAGAGGAGCCAACTTGTGTCCTCGAGAGTTGTGGTCCAGCCAGACCTTTTCCGGTCCTTATCTAACTCCAGCCTGTTCTACTGATTGACTCCAACTCGATACGATACGAGGGAGCTTGGTGGTGGTGGTGGTGGTGTGTGTGTGTGTGTGTGTCTGTGTGTTTGTGTCTGTCTGGAAAAACTAACGGTGCAGGCAGACCCACAGCATATCTTAAGAGCAGAGGGGTTTGGCCTGGGCTCTGGACTGCCGTAATCACCTCTCTCACTGCTTGAGACACATCTGGGCCTTACTTGCTTGTTTATTGGGAAGGGGGGAGTGGGGGGGTCAGCAAGAGAACAGCTTTGGTTTACAATTCCCATGGAGTGCCTGCATTTGCATGAGGAGAGAGACACAAGCAGGGAAAGAGAGACGGAATGAGAGAAACAGAGAGAACAAGAGCTGAGAGTAGCTAAGATGGATGGATGGATTGGGGGCGGAGGAGAGGCCCAGATGCTCCTTTGGCTTGGCTTGGCTTGGCTTTGACGTGGCGTGTCTGTCTGCCTGCCTGTCAGTTTGTCTCTGTCTGTCTGTCCGCTCGTCTGCCAGTCACTCAGTTCCCAGTGACCTCAGCCCTTCTGCATGTGGGACAGTCCCGCCACGGCAGACACGCTGACACATGTGTGTGTGTGTGTGTGTGTGTGTGTGTGTGTGTGTGTGTGTGTGCGCTCTCGCTTGGACCCTGTCACTTACGTAAGCCCCCGCAGACATAACACTTCACTAATGAGCTCGAGGAGGTGAGACTCTCACAGGCAGAGTGATGGAGAGACACAGTAAGAGATGGAGAGGAAGAGAGAGAGAGAGAGAGAGAGAGAGAGAGAGAGAGAGAGAGAGAGAGAGAGAGAGAGAGAGAGAGAGAGAGAGAGAGAGAGAGAAAGGGACACAAAAAAATAGACGGAGAGGGAGAAACAATAGCAGGAAAAGATTGATCTAAGAAGAGGAGGAGAAAGAAAGAAAAAGACAGGAGGAATGCTTTCTTTCATTCTTTCCATCTTTCTGTGAAACTGCTGGCGGGTTGATGGGCCTACCTTGCGGGTGCTCTTCCACATGTATTTCATGTAGGCGTAGGTGACGTGTGGGTGCGCCATGGGCAGAGGATGGTCCAGCTGCTTGGACGGGTCAACTCCCAGCAGGAGCACCAGGGTCTTGTGGGCCAGGGCCTAGACACGGAGAGAGAGAGACACACACAGATAGGTGGGAGTGAGTGTGAGTGAAAATGAGCAAAAGATAAGTGTAGAAAAAAATACACCCCACAGGAAACGTAGGAAGGGACGATGAAAGGACAAAAGCAAGCGGGAGATGAGAGAGAGATAGAGGAGAAAAAAAAAACATTTTAGGGTGAGGTATAGGTCGCTGCCTCTTATCCTTCAAGATCAACCCATCCATCCATCCATCCATCTCCCTTTCCATGCATCCATCCATTCATCTGCCAGTGCAGGCGTGGCTCACAGGCCTCGGCAGGTCTGTCTGAACCCTGGCTATGTAAATAAACAGCGGAGTTAGCGCACCAGGTCTGCCTGCGGCTGTAATGTGAGCCCCCTCCCAACCCAGACCCCTGAGAGAGAGAGAGAGAGAGAGAAGCGAGGTGGAGTGTGTGTGTGTGTGTGTGGGGGGGGGGGTAACAGGGAGTAGGTCCTCCACAGCACTCCAATCACTCAGTCTCTCTTTCATCCCTCTGTTAGGAGCTCACTCTCCTTCAATCACAATTCTCCCTCCGCTTGCAGGCTTCTGCAGCCAATTCTCTCTCCCTCTCCCTCCCTCTCTTTCTTCCCTTTCTCTCTCTCTCTCTCTCTCTCTCTCTCTCTCTCTCTCTCTCTCTCTCTCTTTTCCTCATACTGAAGTCATATGTTTCTGAAACAAGAGGATGGAGACAAAAAGAAAGGATGAGGGAGTGCTGAAGTGACTGGGGGAGGGGAAGGGAAGGAGGAGAATGTGTGTGTGTGTGTGTGTGTGTGTGTGTGTGTGTGTGTGTGTGTTTGAGGGGGGAGGGGGGCATAAACCCAACTTTCCACTTAGCATGGATCTCATCCAATCAGTTCTAATAATATTTATGCCAAATGCCGCCAGCGGTAATGGGGACCGGCGTAAACGGACAGCCGTGTTTGAAGTGTCTGTTTCCAAACTCCAGCATACAGTGTGGATAAAACCCTGCAACTTTGGTCTCTCTCTCTCTCTCTCTCTCTCTCTCTCTCTCAAAGTGTCTCCTAAATGCGACTGTACTCGCAAGCTCAAGTCTAAGTCTAATGGGACTTTTATGTGTTTATGCCTATTTAACAAGTAGAAAAGACTCGCTCATTAGAGCATACTTTCAAGCTTACCCAAACCGTGCGATTTGTTACTAAACTCATGGACTTAAATGGTAACGAAGCTGAGAGAGAGCCAATGGAAAAGCTATACATCTTGTTTTTTTGGGGGAAAAAAAACAATCTTTCCCCAACATGGTAATATTCTGCAATGCTGTGTCTCATTTATTCTCTGTTAATAACAATATTTTGTCACGAATGTGTCTCTAATGTGTTCCATCGCTTCAGGCATACAGCAGGGGAAAATAGTGCATTTGGCCAGCGTGCTGTCTCAGTCCATTTGGCCCGGAGGGAGTCCCTTCCCTCTGACGTGGTTGTGCTGATGTCCACTCACCAGACGGCCGCTCTTGCCGCACAGGCTGGCGTACTTCAGCCAGGTGCGCATGTCCTCATGAGGATTGATGACCAACGAGCGCACCATCAGGATCCGCTGCCAGTCCTCCACAATGCGTTGACAGCCCTGTAACACACACACAAAGACACACAGACACACACACACAGAGTTCAGTCAAAGCCCTGTAGTCAGCAACACTGAAGTTCCATTCAGTACAATTTCATCTCCACAGCACCGTAACCAAGGGGGCAGAGTATTAATGCATCCACCAAGTCAAGGGCCCTAAAAGGATGTTTATGGTGCCAGTGGTGAGGACAAAGTAGCCCACAGAGGACACTCCACGTGTCTTTGGCTGCTCGCTGTGCGTTAACTCTGATAGGAGATGTTTTGAAATCGCTGGACATTTTTCTCATGTCTGTGAAATACATTGCAAGAGAAGCCCCTGCAGTTTGCATATAGGAAGTGGGTGGGATATTGGAATGCCATAAATACTGTACACAGAGAGAGAGAGAGAGAGAGAGAGAGAGAGAGAGAGAGAGAGAGAGAGAGAGAGAGATGTCTTTCGTGATGTCTTTCACGTCGACTAATGGTTTCTTGCAGTGCGTGCGAGTATGTATGTGGGTATACGTGTGTGTGTGTGTGTGTGTGTGTGTGTGTGTGTGAGAGCCTGCATGCACTGCTGGCTCCATCCTGAGAGGACATAATTCTTTCATGGCACACAGCTCTCACGTGAAGTGAAATGCAGGGTACAGATACTCTTGCTGACACACACACACACACACACACACACAGAAACACACACACAGACAGAAACACAGACAGAAACACACACACACACACACACGGACGCACGCACGCGCACACACACACACACACACACACACACACACAAATGCAGATGGAGCACTAATGCTCTGTCCTCAAGAGAAGAGAAGTCTGGACAGAAGCAGACGTATGAGATCAGTCCTATAAATCAATCTGGAAAGGAGTGCTGTCAGTAATCTCTGCTGTGGTCATCAACATCTGTAAGTGGCCATATGCATAAGTGTGTGTCTGAGTCTACAGTATGTGTGTGTGTGTGTGAGAGAGAGAGAGTGTGTGTGCTCGTTCTCAACCTGACTGGTGGCCTTATTATGAGTGGAAAAATCTGGGACAACTGGGTTGGGAATCAACTCCAGAAAACTGCAGGCCTGAACACATTAAAACAAAGACAGACAGACAGACAGACAGGCAGAGAGAGAGAGAGAGAGAGAGAGAGAGAGAGAGAGAGAGAGAGAGAGAGAGAGATAAAGAGAGCAGGAGGAAAATAGAAAGAGAAAAGAAAGAGTGCAAACCAAAAGAGCCTACAGAAAAGCAAACATGTCCGTGTTGGGGCCGGCGGGTGTCTAGGCAACGGGACGAGCCGTTCTCTGTTCGACTCCGAACAGGCCCGTAAACGTCAGGCCACGGGTGTGCCAGATGAGACAGGAATGCCCCAGAGACCCCAGTGCGGCTCCGGCACGCCATACTCCCGTCCGCACCCCGCCCCCTCCTAATGGCTTTTGAATGTCTCAACCATTCGCTTTCAATTCACCACTGGATCAAGGAACAAGGCATATTGTTGAGCCCTAACCTCTGACACACGAGACCACGCCCGATGTGAGGAACTCGTCTTCACTCTCAAGCTATCCATGTGCTTCCCGGGTGTCTGGCTTCCGTGTTGCGTTTGATCATGTTCACGGGGGTTTGGTCGTAATCCGGCTTTAAAGCGACGGAGTGGAAAGCCCTGTGGGGCCAGTTGTTGGGAGCGCGGCGCACAAAAGGCAGGGAAGCGGGGGGATTGGTTAGGAGAGAGAGAGAGAGCTCTCTGGTCCAGGTGGATTTGTGATGTGGAGCGCTGCAGGGAAACAGGTGTCAGCGCCTTAATGGCCGCCTTCAATGGGCCCGTGTGCTGTGTTGCACTAGGCTTCAGAGAGGGGCGGAGGAGAGGCTGCCAAGCATTTACTTCACATGCCTGAGTGTGTGTGTGTGTGTGTGTGTGTGTGTGTGTGTTTGTGTTTGTGTGAGACAGAGGACGACTGAGTGTTTGCGTGAGAGTGTGTGTGTGTGTGTGTGTGTTTGTGTGTGTGAGTGTGTGTGGAAATGTTTGTGTGGAAGTCGATTTAAGTAGTGGATTGAGGCTTTGCCAATTTCTCCTCTGCCCCTCGAAATTCTTAAATCCCTTCCCGAAACCCTGCCATCTGTACCCGGCAGCCCCTAGGGGCGTCTGACTGAGTCGTTGGCACGGGGAGCGGTGAGAGGGCGCACGCTAGCCTGTCCACCGCACGGAAAACCACCACATCTTCAGCTGGTTTATTCAGCAACACGACAGATAATCTACCATTTAATAAGCCATTCAGTGCCCCTGCCGTGGGCTGATGTTGGTGTCCAAGGTTTTAAGTCAGAAATATAGGCCTCTATGAAAACCTCTAGGCCATGCCTCGCCAAAAGAAAAATGGACTAAAAATATAAAAGTTTTTTAAAAGAATAAATAAATAAATAAATAAATAACATTGAAGATTTAATATTTTATATTTGTGACATTTTGTGTATTTCATTTACAACACAACTGCGATGACAAGGAATTTCAACAAGAAGAAAATAAGGAAATTTCCTTCCTTTGGCAGCAACCAACTTGAACAGACCGCTGAATGTTTTTAATCAAGTCTTTACTAATCTGTGCACCAGTGCATTTCTGCTTACCTGCAATCTCTCCCACCAGGTCTCTCGGATGATGTCCCGGCGCTCGGGCACCAGTTTGTACTGTATCACCTCCTCCAGTTCTGACAGCATCTGACACGACACCATGGCCTGCAGTGGGGAAAGAAAAGAACAAGCCCAAACCACCCTTTCATCAGCCTTGTGATGGAAACTTGCGAGAGACTCATACACACACACACACACACACACACACACACACACACACACACACACACACACAATCACACACTTGCCCGAGCAGCCAACCTCGCTGAGTAATTTTCCAAACTGCTGACAGCTAGATAGGAGCTGTGTCTAACGCAATCGGGCACAATAAGTTATGGGCCTGGTTACCAGCAGCTGCGGCTTTTTCGCCAAACTCTTCCCTCATAAATACAACTATTAATTCAGGCTTTCTCTTGGAGAACACAGAGAAACCGACGACTGAAGCCACTACATCCTGTGCCCATCTTCAGAAACTTCAAAGCAGAGACAGATGAGCTTGTCTGTCTGTCTGTCCGTGTTTGTCTGTCTGTCTGTGCATCCTCCTGGACCTCTGGTGATTGTGTCCGTACACACATTCACAAACAGGCTCCGTGCTAGCACACATCTGCATGGGATAAACCTCCTGTGATGTGTTTCGACGACTGGAAATGGAAGGATCTCGGTTACGTAAGTCGGGGCATTAGACAACTCGGGGGAGGAATCGTGAGAGAACTACGAGCGTCTGATGCAGACGGATGGGTAAATACGGCCCATGTGGACACCCGCGGGGATCGGGGTTGTGTGTTTTCCACCCCTGTCAGGGGTGATGTAGTAGATGTGTACGTCCAAGGCTGGGTGGGGGTCCTGGGTGCCATCCAAACCGGATGGGCAAAGTGGCTTTGAGGTCGGTAAACTGGATCTTTCTGTGGAGTGTGTTGTGCATGTGGGTGGGTGCACGTGTTGTATGTATGTGTATGTGTATATATATATGACTATGAGTTATCTTACCCCATACGCACGACTGTAACTCTCCCCAGCCATGGCGGTCAGCTCTGCATCCAGTAGGTCCCTTGCCTTGTCTATGCACTGAAACACAAAACAGACACACACACACACATACAAATGAGCCCGGTTGTCAATAACACTTATGGCTTTTGGTGACATTTTCCACAGTGGAACATTATAACAGGATAGGCAGCCCAGTCGACAGCGAGCCCCGAGAAAACAAACATCGGCGGCTGGTTAACAGGCCACTCCGCTGATGGACATCTGTCATCCACATGCGTGTTTACCCTCGACACAGAACTTTCTAGAATTTTTCCACCACCCACTGCTCCTCACTGATATAATGGGAGGTGAATGTGTTATTTCCTCTGAGAAGAAAGGAGGGCAGGGATGGGGAGAGATTGGGGGTGGTGGTGGTGGTGGGGGGGGGCAGGGAGTCATCAGTGCTTACATTAACGCTTAACGTTTAACGGTCTTTCCCCTGTTAAGGCAACAAACAGGGTTTAATGAGGCCCCTTGTGATGCAAGTGATGGGCAGGGGTCCACCATCCTCTTCAGGTGTGTGTGTGTGTGTGTGTGTGTGTGTAGAACTATGCATCTGTGTGTATGAATGAACGTACTGTATGTGGTGTGCAATTGTGTGTGTGTGTGTGTGTGTGCGTGTGGATAAAAGCTGGCTGAGGGCAGGGGGAGTGGGGGAACTCGTTACTGACTATTCCTCTGAGTCAGCTGCAGGCCCCTTGTCTCCCACAGACTCTGTTAATGATCTGCATTACTGTACCTTACCTAATAAACCTCAAGTTCAACACAACGGCAGGAATGCAGCCAACACACACAAACAAGACAGACCAACACACACACACACACACACACACAGACAAACACACACGCTTAAGCAGACACACATGCACACAAAGACACAGACAAAACAAAAAAAAAAGAAAAAACACACACCCACACGTGCGCACCCCTGTGACTGCTTGCCAAACTTGGCACCTTGGGCTGCTTTGATAAGTTGACCCCGCCTGCCTGTTAACACCAGCGAGGGTGTCTGCGGGCACAGCTGGGCGCCCACCCAGCGCCGACGCCACTGGAACGCTGCGACCCCGCATGCCCAACCAAACAAGAATGGCTCTGTGTGTGTGTGAGAGACTGTGGATTGGGGGGTGTGCGTGGGAGGGGGGGGACCTGTTTACGGCCGCCTATTATGTAACCGTGCTTCTAGCCACCACCAGTGACAGACATCCTCCAAAAAGGCCTGAACGCAGCAAAAACAAAGAAGAAGAGGTTCTGAGCGTGTCTGTTCAAGCTCCGTCTGCTCGGGCTCCAAGGGAAGCAGACAGCAATGCTTCAACAGGGGCCAACTGATTTACGGCCTTCTGAGGGGGAAATGGCTGTATTCCCCAAGTCATAATAATAACGGCGGGGGGATGAAGACCCTCTCTCTCTCTGTCTCTCTCCGTCTCTCTCTCCCAGAGGCCCTGGGACTGTGAGAGGCAGCTGCTCTGGGAATCACTCCTGAAGTCTGATGAGGTGCCACAAAGCATGTGAGCGATGTGCGGACTGGGAATAGGCTAGCCACACAGCGGAGTCACACACACACACACACACACACACGCACACACACACACACACACAGAAGTGCTGATAATGCAACTTCATTGCAGTGAATAGCTGTGGACATCAACTGTGGATATCAAGCTGTGATTTCTCTAGGTTAAACAAGAAAGTTGGAACTAGACACACAGACATATAATAGTTGTGGAATACTTGGTCTTGTATTGTGGCCTCGGGCTTTTCGAGGGATTAAAAAAAAATGTTTTTTTTTGGTGGATTGTGAATGTATCTGGAGTGAGTGACGCACTTAGGAGGATTTTTACAGGAGATCTTTACTGGTCCAGGCTTCACCTTGCAGCAGAAATGAGAGGCTGGAGCCAGGAGATGAGGTCAGATTGTCCACTCTACTCGTCTGGCCATTGAGTGGGGGGGGGGGATAGGAGCCCCAGGATAAATGGACGTAGTGCTCCACTAGACCTGGCCACAGCGCCGCACAAACACCGTCGCTGCTTTGGCTAAGCCAGGGCGTTATGTCCATCCATCAAAATCCGTCTCGCTTTTCCAGGCCCCTGGTCCTCAACGCAGACAAAATATCATCTTCTTTTTTTTTTTTTAAGAAAAATAAATAAATAAAAAAAGGGTGTCTTGCGCAAAGGTGAGATTCTCTGGGGGAGCGGTGGGATTACCAGCCATGTCCGGAAGACACGACTGAGCCCTGACTGATCTCTTGAGCTCTTGCCACATCTGGTTCCTATTGCATGTGGACAGGAATAACCTCCGTGGACTGGGGGGGCTGCTGAGCCTGGACCTGGGTCTGATTAGACAATTACAAGTCAGGGTGGTGGTGGGGGTGGAGGTAGGGGAGTTGGGGGGGAGTTTGAGGAGTATGAATGGGAGAGATATGATGAAGGCCGTCCTGTTGGTGACCTGCCACTCGCCCCTGTGGAGAGTTGCCGAACAGGTGTGCTGTCAGCACCAGTGTGATTGGAGGCAGTGTTGACCAGCAGTCCACTGGGATGCTCCATGAGCTCATCACCACACACACACACACACACACACACACACACACACACACACACACACACACACACACACACAGCACACAAAGCACAAAGGCCTAATGTCAAACGCACATGCCATTGCTAATGTTGTGAGGAAGTGCACCGCCAGACCTCAGTGACACCACAGCTTGTCCAGCTCGCTTTATTCTCAGCCTGCTGGAGTCCAAGATTTATGGTGGGCCGGTTACATAACCGCAGTTGTGGAGATGCCACAAGTGTTAGTGGAGCGCCAACACTGGTTTGAGTCACTTCCTCGACTAGCCTTCTCTGCCATTACTGCTGACTAACAGTCACACTCTTTTAGCTCCAACTCTTAACCGCACATGGTTAGTCACTTTCCGTGAAAAAGCAATTATTAGCATAGCATTCAAACAAATGTGGCTTGACGCATTATGTAATGACAAGTCTCCCCGGTGTAGAAACTTTCATTCGTGGCTCTCTATGTGAAATCTCATGTGTGACCTCTGAGGCTGATTTGTTTGTTTTCTGGTTCTGTTTGCGGTTGCTGGGGATCTTACCTGCTGGGCCAGGGAGAAGAGGTCCTGGTGTAGGGCCAGCACGGCCCGGTAGAAGGCCCCGTCGTGGGTGTCCCTGGGAATCATGCAGGTGTATTCCTCCATGCTGTCCCAGTGGCCTAGGAGTCAGGGACAGCACATAAAGCCTTCATTACATCAGGCATGGCTGAATACATCAACACAGACTGTACGCTAACGCTAGAGCCTCAAAGTCGTATTTCAGGGCTACATTCAGCACTTTCAGTCTAAAGACAAGCCCATCTGGTCTTAGTCAAAGGGGCTTTAAGGTAGAGCAAAAATGGAAAAAAAAAAAAAAAAAAAAAACCTGGACTGATATGTGTAAATCTCACTGTGCACTACCTGGAAATGATAGTACACAGTAAGATTTACACATTAAATCATTTCTGTTTTTCCCTCCTGAAATCTGAAAACTATCATGAGGACGTGTGAATCACTACAGTTATTATGCAGACCTCTAAATTCTTGGGGCTGTCTTGTGTCTTGTTTTTTCTTTTTTTTTTTTTTGGTCTTTTTGCTGATAAACCGAGAAAAAAAGCACATTGGTGCTGTGGTTCGTCTTGTAGACATTTTCGGCTCCTGCAAATGGAAGGCCAAAGCCTAAACGTCCACACTGAGTGCCCCAGTTGGGACTCCACTTGCCCCTGTAAGGAGTGTGTTTATTTGCTCAGCTTCTCTTGATGGACTGTGTGAAGGTGTCCACACACACCGAGGGCCCCCTTTGCTTTGACTGCTGCGGCTCAGGCAGATTTGGAGAGGGTGTTAGATTAAGGATTAAGGTTTCAGCGGGAGCTCCAGGAGTCTTGCTCATTTATTTACACAAAGCCGTGGAGTGTGGTCTGACAGGAGGGGAGGGGATGGGGGGCGGTTAGTGGCTGCGTCTTACGGGGAAGTGTTTTTCCGCCTCAGCTAGAGTTATGATCAGGTCTTCCCCAAGTGCTGATGGACGTCAAATTGAGCTCAACGCAAGGTAGTTATTATTAGAACCATCTAATAAAGGCTATATGGAGAATCTTTGCCCACGGTGCACTTTTTTCCCCCAACTTGTTAAGTCAAAGCCCATATAATGTATCAATAGCTCTTTGTGATTATGCACATACAATAATACAATGCATGCTGTTGTGCTAAATATAAAAGTACAAATGGGTACACTTTGTACACTGTTTGAATTAGTGAAAAAGTTCTCAGCCTATAAATCTGCACAGTCAGGTAGTCAGGCTGCCGTTGCACAGGTTAATAATGTGTACAGTAATAAAGAGAAATGCAGTTTCTATGTGGCAGGCGTAGGTGGTGTTGCTGGAAAAGGGTGCTGAGGTTTTACAGAGGGTCTTACCCAAGCCCCAGGCAGCGGCAGCAGCCATACGGGCCATCTTAGCCTGGGTCTCCTCACTGACAAGGGTCCACTCCTCACAGCACTGCTGGTGCAGCTCTCCCCTGAAGAAACACACACACACACACACACACACACACACACACACACACACACACACACACACACACACACACATAAAGAGTACGAACATGAACGCCATCAACCTTCTGCTTTGAAATCAAACAAAATTCCAAGAAGCAAGCGCAATTCATTCAAGCCTCTGTGAGTAAAAGTGTCTATGAGAGTCATCCAGCAAACGAGAGACCATTCTGTAAAAACCACCGGTCCTCGCCGACAAATCGCCCATTGTATGAGCCTCCGAGCGCTCGCCCTTTATTGAGTGGGGTGGAGAGTGCATACCGCAACGCTTTGGAGGGCCTGCTGAACACAGATGGCAGTGGGCTATTGTGCGTTTTACAGTGCGCAAGGAAGTGGGCCCAGCCGTCTCGGCCACCGCCACCGGCGTGATAAAACGCACCAGCATGACGTATCACGAGCGGGAGCAGTAAAGAATTAACTCCCTATAACTGCACTGTGATCGCTGGGGCTGGGGTGTGGGTGGCTCTTTCGAGCGTGTCTCCAGGAAATCGCGAAAAGGTGCCCGCGACGTCTGAGTGCAGTGAAGGGGGCACACTGCTATACGAGCGAGAGCCAGCCTGGGTATATTTGTGCGGCAGGAGAGAGGATGGGATTGGTCGGGAGCGTGGCTGAATGCTTCCCCAGCTGCTCCAGCTCCAATGTATATGGGGGTTACACAAATAAAAAGGGGGCCTCCAGCTCGCCACGGAGCGCCAGTCACACACGCTGGGCTCTGGCGGAGGGGTGGGGGGAGGGGGGATTGGGCGGAAAAGGTAGCTCTGCTACCGACACGCCACCGCTACTCGGCAATCACGTGGCCCCGGCTTCATGGGAGACGTTATGAATGCTATAAAATAACAGCGTGCAGAGAGGGTGAGCGAGGCCGCTTTCTCATTTTTGGAATATCGAGGAGAGGAAAAGCGCACACAGACTCTCACTGTGACCCTGTTCCGCCATTCATTATGTTCTGGTTGACGTAAAGCTAAGCACTCGCTCGCTTGCTCTCTCTCTCTCTTACTCTAGTTGCCAAAAACAGAGGGAATGAGTGAGATCCAGGAAAACTGGGAGGAAAAGGGAAAGCGAGCAAACAAACTGTGCCCTCATTTACAGTGGGCGAGCTTTGGAAAAAGCCATCGTATGAACCGTGTGCAATCACGTCAAGGGCATCTGTCACTAACACACCCACTGACAATTTCTGACATCTCTTCCACTCTGTTGGACAGACTTGCTTGAAATGTGGACTCATAAATATGATTGTTTGCCAAAACTGCCGTTAGATAATTCACTTCTGCCGCACAATTTGGCTTTTGTTCTGAAACGCGTTATGGGGCTTTACGAGTTCGCTCTGGTGACTGACTTGGACTCAAACTCTCGTATGAACCTCAGTCACTCTGGAAGCAATTGAATAAAGAGCCATTGTAGCCTCGCCCCGAGTCGAGTGGCTGCTTTCCATACGCTCCTCTGTCATGGCGCGCAAGGAATGAGGTGTTCTTGTTTACTAACCAAGATCAACTTTAATCGGCCTTCTAGGACTGACACTGCGAGTTCAATTAACCTTACAGGGGGAAAACGGGGCCTGAGCCTTAAGGATATGACACACTCGGTGACAGTGTTCTTCCACTGATGCAAGATGGCGCTAATAATTTCTGAGAATTGTGTCGGCCAGTTGGGGATGGCAAATAATAAAAGGGCTTTAAATGAGTGTTACAAACGAACGCTGAACCATGTTGTGAACGCTATGATCGTTGTGACCTGAACGTTCTGTATGATGGAAAAAAAAAGAGAAGAAATCATGAAAGGTGTGTTTAGAATGGATAGAATGTGTGTTTGAGTAGGAGTGCAACATCAGATCGTATGTGTGGGTGTTCATCTAGTTTATGAGCTCTGGGCCCTAAAAATGTTTAGACAAACTGTCAACTCTTTGATTAGAGTGATGATGCCCCGTGCTGGAAAGGCACAGCTCACAGTCCTGCCATGCCATACCGTCCCCAACCAAAGCAACTTTCCCAGCAGCACTTGCACTTCTCCCCTTACAGGAAACATTCACTTTTTCCCCGTTCTTCTTGCCCAGCCGTCAGAATGCACAATGTCAGATTCCATCAGTGCAGCCGGCCAGAGCAGAGCAGGGCAGAGCAGAGCAAAGCAGGGCAGCGGCCAAATAGATCCCAGAGGGGCAGTGGTGTGGTGGTGTGGTGTGGTGTGGCAGGGCCGAGTGACTGAGCGTGCCAGCACCCTCTCACCTCAGTGCTCTGCACTGCCATCCGTCTCCTCTAAAGCCACACACTTCACCAGCATTAATCCCCTCTTGTGTCCACTTGCTCACACTATCAGGGGCTGAGATAGCGCTGTACAGTCTGTGTCTGTGTGTGTCTGTGTGAATATATGCATGCATGTATGCGTGTGTGTCTCTGTATGTGTGCGTTTGTGTAAAGTATGGTTGGGGGCGTAAATGATTACATAACTGGACAAGTTCTAAAACAGACCCCTGATGATCACTGAAATTACACGTTTTTCCCCACCCAGAAAAAAAATCGATTTGTCAGACTGTGACACGTCCCAGGGCTTTTATATAATATTATCCAATTGTGTTCTTTCCCTTCGTCTGTTTTTCCCCTGCTTTTATCAGTGGTCAACCAAGAAAACGTCATTGTAAGGAAGATGGACTAAGGAGGGAGCTTTCCAAGTTCGTCTTTCCCATTAACAGCGCACACTATCAAACCCAACTGGTGGAAGAACTAGGCAACAGCCAAGTTGCCATAAAACCACATGCATCCAAAGCAAGATCTGTAATGGCGCCGACAAAAGAAAAAAAAAAGAAAAAGCAAAGGCCCTCTATTCAAAGTTAAAGTCCTCAGTTACAGGAAGATTCTAGGCACCTCCTCGGAAAAAAAAAAGTTGTTGGGTGCACGGCCGACACGAAACCCTCGCCAAGTCTCCCAGGTGTGGATGAGAGCAGTGCTGATATGGCCTGGCGAGGACAGACAAGCAAAGCGCTCAATGGCATGTACATCTGCCCCCCCGCCCCCGCCTCTGCCAACACTCACAAAGCACCCCTGACAACAGAGTTGGAACCGCATCCGGCGAGAGCGCGCAGGGTGAACCGGGGTCAGGAGCCAGGAGCCAGAAATGCCAGCGCGGGTGCCAGAGAGATTGATGTCCTTCAAAAGGCCTCCTGGCTGCCCACCAACAGACAAATTCCCGTTGTGTTTGGGTCTCGCTTTATTTTGTAACACAGGATGTGATGATGCAAACAAGCAATTCCACTGACAAAGCGATTCCCCCCCTCATCTGTTGTGTACTGATCGGATAAATGATTGAGAGGTAGACATAAATATGTAAAAATAGCCTGACTCAAGACGCCCTCTCTATGGCAACGGCTCTCTGCCAGCCTCATAAAACAAAATAGTTTCGCTCTGGGATTCCACTATGAACAAGTCCTGTCTGACTAATGCACACAGACAGAAACTGCCCAGCTCATAAAAGTAGATGGCTTCTGCCTGGCAGAGGAATGTCATGCGGTGTGTGTGTGTGTGTGTGTGTGTGTGTGTGTGTGGTGTGTGTGTATGATGTCTTCCTTAGTGCAGCTTACCATTCTCCCAGTGCCTCCAGACAGCGCATGCGGCCCAGGATGAGCTCGGGGTCTTCCTTGTTTAGGTCGATTTTCTTGTTGTACGCCAGCAGGGCATCTTCCCACTCGTGGAGCTTCTCATACCAGGTTGCCTGAATCTCCTGTGAATGGGGCGAGAGTTGTGGACAAGAATAATGGTTTGAGAGGTCCTTAAGGTTAACACAGAGGAAAATATTAGCCCACACTTTGACAGTTTATTAAACTGATCGCGCTCTGAATCAGCACGTTCGGCTGTTTCCACAGCGCTGGCATAACACTGTCTGATACTTCAGTCTACAAGAGCATTTGGTGTTTTAAAGGATGCCAAGTCATCCCAAAGTGGCCATGACAACTCCTAAAAGCTGCACTTAAAGGAAAACTGTCCTTGAATTCCTTCTCCAAATTAAAGTTAAGAGAAACAGATGTTCTTTTTTCATGGCTACGCAGTGATGTCTACCGGTTAGACGTTCCAAGGTAAACTCATTTTCATAACACATTGTCAATCCTTTAAATGGACCTGAAACTGCTGGTGCTCAACCAGAACGCTCTACCGAAACTATTAAAACGCTCGCCGTGTTATGCAACAAGTTGATCGTATTCGCAAAAACTCAACACGTGTGGGTCTTTTCCCTTCACCCTGGGAACCATGGAAAAGTCCAATGGTGACAGATTTTTACGTTCAATTATTCTCGCCACCACGCCACACATATGCACCTACGCACGACATTGGAGGTGTCGAAATGCCTCTAACTGGGAGGTCTAAGATCCCTGCAGACCTCTGACCTATCAGGGCTTTAGAGATGCCTACCATTGAGAAAGACAAGGACAAATAAACATGCAGACAGTGCTGGCATCGCAGCACAAGCCTCCCTAAGCAAAGACACCGATAACAGTTAGTGTCAGCTCCGTTCAGAGGCACAGTCAGCGATAACAGTTAGTGTCAGCTGTGTTTAGAGGCTCAGGCGAGGACTGATTCCGTGGTAAACAACACAAGATTTTCTAGCCGTCCAGCAGGTGAAGTCAGCAACACTCAAACTCCTTCCAGGAAGAATCATGTAAAGGGACTCACTCATTGCATTCCTCATTAGCTGTTGGTTTTTAACAGATTCATAAAATTAAAACTCCAAATGTGAAAATGAGGGGGAAAATAAAGTGTTGTGCTTGTCTTGCTGCGAAACACGTGGGTGCATGAGTGCTTTCCTCCATCTGGTGGAATAAGCTATTGCAGAGCTTTCATCTCTTAGGTGGGTGGGGTTGAGCCGGAGCTGGACAGTGTAGTACTGTCCTGTTTTGACCTGTAACCACCTGGCGATTCGGCTGACTAGCTGAGCTTCAAAAAGGCCCAGGGCTAGGAATTTGGGGGTTGAGACAGTGGTGAAGGTACATCCAGCTGCATACACTTTGCCAGTGATTCACCCATAGCTCGTTGCCTTAAAATTCATGTAACGTTTGCTGTTATCGGTGGTAATTTTGTCTTTACTCGTAACATTAACATTACATGGTCTCTTGTTGCTAGTGTTTTATGCTGGAATGGGGCTTAAGGCTGCTTCCTCAGGATGGTGAGAGGAAACGCGAGTGTGAGAGCGGTGGCTTGCTGACTGGCGGCTCATCTCGGAGGGCTTCTGGAAATCTTCGCCTGACACTTCCATCAACCGCGCACCAAGACGATTACCAGAAAAGAAAAAAAGAAAAAAAAGAAAAAAAAAAGGCAGCTGGCCCATAAAATCAAAGCACCAACCTGTGAAACAGCGGGAGGGCTCACACAGTGGGAACTGCTCTGAGCTCAATGCAGACACTCAATAAAATAAATTGTGCATAAAACGTTATTTAAATGTTCTCTTCAGGCCACGCACTGGTATTTAAATTGCAATTCACACCAGCACAAGAGACATCTTTTCAGCTCACAGACTGTGTTCTTTTGGATTGATAACTTAATGATGACGTGTGGCTGACTATGCTGACGTGCCAAAATCGAAATGTCACGCTGCACATCTATGTATACAACAGAGACGTGATCGGACGGCAGATGATTGCTGGATAGCACAATTTACATCTTGCTACAATTAAGCCAACATGGGGAGAGGCAATCACAGTCATACAAAGAGGTCCATTCTGAAGCCTTACGCAATGGGATGTGAATAAAAAAATAAAAAATAAATGGTTGTCAGTCCAGTCCAAGACAAGTCTTGTGTTTATGAAGGTTAGTTCATATCTGGAAGACATCCCTCTGGAGAACATGAGACATTCTGGGGGAATAGCAGAGGGAGTACAGAGGCACCTGTGGTTACGCGGGACAAAGCGATTGCCACATATTACATAAAGAAAGCGTTGTCTGGATAAATGCTGTTCGTTCAAAGGAGGAAGCGTGCTCGACACTGCACACCCTTCAACAAGGGAGCAACATCATTTTTATGCAAAGGGGAAGACGATCTATTCCACCAATAAATTCCCGTGAAGGAATCCAGTTAGCTGTGTTGTCGCTCAAACAGGAAGCACATTTGGAGATTTATGCTGACGACATAATAACAATGTCCACTTTAGATTGGCAATTTACATGAATTACAATAAAACAAAAGAAAACAAAAGCTCTTGCCCTACTTGTCAGCTGAACAGACTAAGAGGAAACAATTTGCACTATCTATACTACAAAACTAACAACAAAAACATCATCCCCAATAAAACACTGTGCCCCCCTACAGTTTCTGCCCGGCAATGACCTTTGCAACAGTCCAATTCCACATGTGCTTGCATGCATCCACGTGTGTGTGTGTGCATGTGTGTGTGTGTTAGAGAGAAGAACAAAGTGTCCTGGGGCACGTGCATAGAACTCATCCTACTCATCTTGTGGCCGATGGGAATGTACTTGTGTGCATGTGTGCAAAAATACAGAGAGAGAGCGCAAGAGAGAGGGAGGGAGGGAGGAAGAGAGTGATTCCTTGAGGTCTATTAAATGGTGTTTTAGTATTATCCAAGAGAAAGAAAGGGGCAGAGATGAGGGGAAGAGGGTTGGGCAGAGAAAGAAAGGGGAGTGGAGGGGGTGGGGAGGAAAAGAGACAGAGAGAAGGGGAGGAAGAATGGAGGGATGGGCTCTTACCAGTTCACCAAAGTGCTTCATGGCGTACTCCAGCACCCCTGATGCTGCCTCTGGCTGCTGCAATTTGTTGTTGATACTGAAACAGAGAGACACAGAGGGGTCAGACTTATGGGGGGCCATAACGGAGGTGACCTGAAGGTGGCTGGCGGCTCCATGTGGCTCTGGGGAGCACCATGCCAGCGTGATGGATGGCCACTGACGTCACCCATACATACAGTCTGATTCTAAGCCAATGAAACAGAAACAATGACTTTCAGACCATGCTCTCACTGGGTGAACGATGGCACCCCAGACCCCTTTGGGAGGAAGAGAGAGGAGTCTGGGGTGTTCTTTTTTAAACATATAACACGTGTTATTTGGTGCTTTTGAGGAAAACATGAGCCTACCAAACTCTCAGAGGCCTGGGTGAGTCCTGACAACAGCCACGGCTGTAACTACTGACAACATAAACAATACTCTGCTGACAGAGTTAGTACTCTGTATCAGTCATGTAATAATTTGTCTAGGAATCCTCCTTTGGCCCATTTTGCCTGGCTAGTGGTCATATTTCAGAATTACTGGCTGTTTTGACAGAGACAAGCACTGCACAAAGTTAAGCACCTTACATAAAAAAGAGCAAAGGGTGGTGGTAAATCAGTATGGTTCAACAAGGCATTACAACAGATTTCATGAGCCGTATCGTTGCAAACTTCACAACTCTGCAGAGACATCCTACTTATCACAAGTTAGAGCAAGACCCTATCATAGCTGTTAATCACAGTCTATCATTAAATCTCCAGCACCTTTCACTACTGAAACGATTTATTGAACTTGAGGTTGTTTGTTTTGTCCCCTAAAAGGTGCTCATTAAAACTCCCCCGATAAACACTGGAGCGCAGAGATGTATTGTGTAGCCTGGGAGTGGAGGGAGGGTGATGGCTTCCCAGATAAATGGCCCATCATCTGTATTTCTGTCATGTCTCCTGATCCCTCTAATGTGTGTTTAGAAACTCCTCCATCTGGAAGCATTCATCTGGAAAGGCAGGCTGCTAGCTCTCCGCTAGCGCCAGGGCCTGCCAATCCATCTGCTTAAATGCAGTGCTTGAAGTGGAGCAAAGGAGGTTGGGAGAGAGGGGGGTGGGGGTGGGGGTGGTGAGAATCGTCTGATGAAGGGTATGGGACAGGTTCGGCCTGCTGTGTGGGGTGCCAGACAGAGGTGCTGCTGCTGTGGCTTTGAGAGGAGTATGATGGATGTGCCCCCGCCACGCCATTGCGCTTTTCCCTGACAGAGGCCCTAGGAGGTAGCCGAGGTGATGACAAACCCCCCACATACACATGCACACACAACCACAGAGACACAGAAACCTGTGCACTTTATAAACCTTAACAGACCTGAGAACAATGACCTCCCAGGATGGGTTTGCACCTTTATGCACAGAATAGACACCGCAGGAGGGAAGAGGATGTCTTGAAAAGGATGCATAGGAAGCCCCTGAGCCAGAGAACAGTTCTGCAAAGCCCTTCAGAGTGGAGGGTTCCATTAGATTTTTTTAGAACCGTGAAGGAATCTGCTTTATTTCACAGATGGCTTGATTGGTGGTTAAACATTAAAATTCCATTACCCACATCATCTGTGTGATGAAATGTACTTTCAATACAGGTAGTCTTTGTGCAAGCATGGAAGAAGAGATGATAAATTGTTAGTTCAGCACCATTCAGTCATAGCCCTGTTGTATGGTCTTGCAGAGTGAGAACAACATAATTTGGACACAGACCTAATGGCGAACTGGCAGCTAACACAATGGTGGCTGCATCGCCGTGTTTGGTCTATGCTGTGCCAAATTCTTCTGTACTCCTCGCATTCCCCAGCATATGACAAGGCTATGATTGAATCATTCTGAACAATCAGTTTAAGTAACACAGGGAAAAAAAGCTGAATTTGGATTCCCTGTGGAAACCCCCCCCCCCCTTCCTTTTTCAAGTACAGACCTTCAATTAATCACCCGCTTGAAGGTTTCAATGCAATGTTTTTGTCAAGGTGCCTCTAATCTCTCTAATAAGTGCTGAAAGGAAAGAGGGTCACACAGGACATTCATTTTTTTGGGAGCTGTTTGGGGGTTTCTCTTTGAAGGTGCCTGTAGTAGAACCTGGCTCCTCTGTAGAGTCTTCTTGAGGGGTGAGATGGAACGTGGCCAAGAATCAACTAGACAGAGAGCAAACAAACCCTTCAAAAACACTGAATCAAAGGGGACTGCACACCCTCTAGGATTGTTCCTCATGATAACACCGTAAGTGACAAAACATCTGCAGGAAATGGAGAGCAAGACCTATGCATGAGGTGTGGTGGGAGAAAGTGCTAGAATTCACCAGAGCGACTAATAATAAATAGCTGCGATGCAGCTATAACCAAAAAAGAGGAGAACTGCTGAAGTTGTTCTGCAGCGTGCGAGCACTCAGCGCCGCACTGAAGCGAGGAAACCAGAAATAAGAGAGAGCATATCCCATCATTCACTTGAGGATATTGGCCTCTGCCATGACCACCAGCCAACTGGAGGCTTTTAAATGCATCCTGATGAGCTAAACAGTCTGTCTAGCTCTGCACAGCTGCAGCAGGATCTTCCAAAGAAGACTAAGTATGCCAATCAGCAGGCCTTAAGCCTTATCACACGCATACACTAAAGTCATGTTTTAGGCTGATTAGGACGGCTTTGTACTGGCAGGTGGCTTACTATTTTTGGTACAATCCATGTAAAAAAATGTTGAAAAGATTTAATGTTATTAATATTTCCTGCAAACAGCCTCTGATGAGAATTCATGGTCTGGGACAGTGGTGACGACACGCTTGGAAAAAAAAAAACGATCAAGGAAACAAACCAATAAAGGATAAATAAACTGAGCAGAGTGAGAGACTGAAGATGAATTAATTAATCTGCGATGAACATCTAGGGGGACACTATGACACATGGGTGAAGCATCCATACCACATACCCAAAGGAACTCAGGTTCAAAATCAACCCACAAAACATCTCTCTACCATTTGCTGTCAATCTCCACTGTACGATTCAAACAAAATAAAAAATGCCCTAAATATGCTCCAAAAATCACATCTAAAATGTAAAAAAAAAAGACTGACAGATGACAGACCTACTCTTCTGTAACTGTAGGAGAGGAGTGATGACTCCTTACTAGTCGAGATAAACCATTCATCCTTCAAGAAGGAATCAATCACTGGCTTAGCCTTCCTCTACTCCTGCTTCTCCTCTCCTGGCCTGGCCTTTCTGCCAACGTCTTCAAACCTACATCAAAGTAATAAAAGTAATAAAATTGGGCGTAGAGGGCCCTCGGGCCCACAGCCAGACGTGTGCAGTAGTACCTGCTGGTGGGTTAATGCCAAAAACACAGGAGCTGCCTGGAGAGTAATGTTCTTTCATTCCTAAAGTTAAAAAAAAAATCTGAACATGTGCAAGTACTTGCAACCATTTCTAGGAGCACATAACCAGGAGACAAAAGGACCATTTCTTCGTGAGCTACAAAAAGAAAGATTAGTCTGGAAACTCAGTGGTCAAATATTCGCCTTCAAGTGTGTTACATAACCAAACCAGGCAGGAGAGGCAGGAAGATAGCCGACAGGGGCGGAGGGAGTTTGGGGATCGGGTGTGGGGTAGGAGTGGGGGTGCTGTGAAAGAGAAGGCTGATGAGGATCCAATCTTCACATGTGGTTTCTGGTTTTAATTCACAAGGGCACCCATTCCTTGGTTACATTTTGACTCTCCTGAAAAAAACAAAAAATCATGACGCTTGCCAAACAGTACTGAATAGCCTTGCAGAACAGCTCAATCAAGTCTTGTGGAGGGAATGCTAGTGATCTGTATACCTCCCAACACCCTGCGCATACTGACTGATACAGCCACACACTCACTCACACATACACGTGTGTACAAACACACCAAGTAGAAAAGTGTTCTGGAATTCCAGATGTGTTGCTCGGAGATGACTAATGGGAATACGAAGGCTAATGAAGTCTATGTGAACCCAGGGGACTTCTGTCCCTATGTTGAGGCCATCTGGCCTTGAGCTCCAAACACACATCTAAACACAAACAGATGACAGGCTTGCACACAAAAATTGCGCCCGCAAAACCAACGTCTATCCCATCTCCTCACTATCCAGTATCAGCTAAATAGGGACCACTGTGCCATTCTGTCACTCTTGTGCCCAACACTGTTGTACCAAATGCAGAAGGGCCATTGAGGACAAAATTAAGGAGAGCTGCTACTTGCATTTTGCTTTATGGCACGGGAAATATGCAGCCATATTTGCATATAACCTGAAGTTTGCCCCTAAACCCAAAGTGCATGTATGCTCCATCCTGAAACCACATTCATTCCATGCAATTTTGGCTTGAACAAATGCCTCATTAAGAATGCAAAATGTAAGCAAACTAAAAAACTTCATGCCAGATATGATGGCAAGCAACTGAAACAAATGATAATAATAATAACGATAGATCTCGCACATGCCCCATATGCTTCATATGGGGCTTAACTGATTAACGGGATGGAAATTTCTACACATGACACTCAGCTGACAGGCGGGTGAAAATCAAGGTCGTCCCTCCACCGGCATGTCCTGTCCTGTGGCTTCCAAATGGCAAGGCCTACTCTAATGCTAATATACCCTGACATTAAAGTAATTGTCCCTCTAAGACAAAGACGAGTTCTTGAGTGTCCCCGCCAAAGAAAACAAGGGCAAACTGCCCTTAAATATGAGCTCAAGCCCCCCACACAATCACCACATGACTCTGGTATTGCCTTTCGGAGGTCTGGCAACTTCAAACACACTGTGGAGGATCGTTGTGAACCACAGCGCATTAGGCTCTGGCACTGGCCACAGAAGCAGGCTCTGACATGGGCAATGTGACGGATATTAGAAGTTATGAGGCTCTCCGATCGGAGCTGCTGTTTGCTTGTGATTTCTGCACCAAAAGGAAGCAAGGGGGAGCCCAGGCAAGGAGAAAGGAAACCTAATGCTTGCTTGCGTGAGAGAGCAGCATTACGGGAGAACTTCTGCTTTGGCCTGACAGACAGACCTTTTCGAAGGAGAAGATACAACAACACAGAGGATGCAGACTAAACTGGGACTCAGAGCCAACGCCTCCAGTCTGAAAAGTGAAGAGTTGTTGTTGCACTGCTGCTCAGCAGATTGTAATATTATTGTATTGGCTGTGAGAGGACTGAATAAGAACCTCCATTGCAGCACCAATCTTTTTCCTGATCCTTGTTTTACAAACAAAATTTCTCCAGCTTTCTGTACTTAAGTGGAAATCTGTATGCTGATTTTTTTCTTTTCTTCTTTTTCAATGTTGACATTAGGTGGATTTCTGGTCATCAAGGAAGGTGGCGGGGGGGGGTCATGTGATGTATATGCAAGTTAGTAATCTTCCTGCGGGATCACAAGAAAAAATTATGGGATGCAAAATGAATAGACTCACTGTTCAAGTCCTTGATCCATCGCAGCTCATATGAACCCTCAACTGCTTTTCCTGCAGTACCACCTCTATATTTAGTTCCCAGAAATACACATACTGTGAGGCTTTCACCTCTGTTAACCTTCAAGTGGAAGCCAATTTGACTCGTTCACATAATTCTACCTGAGTTATGGTCAGGAGATTTCTACTGAACCATCTAATTGGTCTGTCTGATTTACAATGGCAGGCAATATTCAGATCGTAACTCTGTAGGTTTTAATGGGTTGCATGGCAGACCAGCAGCTGAGGAAATAACTACATGGTCAGTGTCTATGCACATGTCAAAAACAGTGCAGCCTCCTCAGGTCAAACCCCTGAGGGGAGTGAAAGGTTTACCTTTTCAACATTATTAGGTTACAACTACTTTGAAGGAATGGGTTTCTGGAGAGTTCATCAGTGTTTACATTTTCAAGTAAATGAAACAATATTTGAAAAATGTAATATCCCACGCTAGATGAAAAAAAGGACTTTGTCAGTCTGATTTTTTATTTTTTTTTTTTTTTTAATATTAAAAAAAAAAAAAAAAAAAAAAAAAGTCATGGACAGAAAGAACAAAACAAGAGCTGAAAACATTGTATAACAGCACTCATCGGGAGAAATGGAAAGTTCATGCTTGACGCAGGACTTTGGTCAACAGGCAATGACGGGCCACTGAAAAAATGTGTCCGTTAAAACCTTTCAGGTGTACTTATTTTGCAAGAATGTCTTCATTTCTTTCCAAGAAATGGAGACAACCCAAATAGGCACATTGCAACCATCCAAGGGGACAGACCTGCCAACCTCCCTCAGCCTTCTCCAGCCACTCCCTGCAAGCCTGCACATGTGGCCCCACTGCTAAACACTCCTCCTCCACAGAAACCAGTGCAGTCTAGCGTGCAGCACGCCGAGAGGCTGAGGATGCTGAAAAATGAGAGCTGCTCTTCTCCTGCTCTTCGCTCAAACCTAATCTAATCTGGAAAGTAGACTTGTTTGATTCTTTTTTTTAATGCCCTCCTGCCTTCCAAACACATGGCTCCAGTCCCTGGTGTCAAAACCAGACGGCTAAATGATACTGGCTTTTGAGTTGTGGCTCAGAACATTGCTGAATGAGTCTCAGATATTACACAACATTTCAAAATTACGCTTTCGGGAAAGTTTTCTCCCTTTTTGTGTGTGCGCGCGCACGTGTGTGTGTGCATAAATTTGGTTTAGTTACAACCATGTGTTTGTTGTGCACTTAACAGATAATAATCTGTTCAGCAAGCTTTACATAAAGTCTGTGAAGATTTTCCTCCTTTTCTTTCTGCATTTTTCAGCTCAGAAATTGAATTGCTCCCACGGACAGTCTCCCAAGTCTCTGTCTTACAACAGTCTGCAGAACCCATCTGGGCATTGTGGGGGGAAACCACTTTTTAAATCTGTGTGTGCGTGTTGACACCACATGAAAAGTGTGCATGCACATGCTCAAAGTGTGTATGCTCCATGCTGCTGCAATTCGACTGAAATGACCGTAATGACTATCCACACAGGTCTGAAAGGTGACAACACATTTCCGTCCCTAACTTAATTGTGATAAACAAGCCAGTACTGCAAAGGGTGGTGAGAGACAGGCTTGTGCATAAATGCAAGCACGTGTTGACCACATCTGACTCAGTAGCTGCTGTTAGTCTGCACCGAGGTGTGTTTGTGTGTGTGTGTGTGTGTGTGTGTGTGTGTGTGTGTGTGTGTGTGTGTGTGTGTGTGTGTGTGTGTGTGTGTGTGTGTGTGTGTGTGTGTGTGTGTATGAAGAGGTAAGGTAACAGGTCTGTGCAGCAGTCATTAAAGACACTCAGAGTGTTCAAAGCGTTCCACAGCAAACAACTCCATCTCTATAAAAAGAGATGCCATAGAGTGGTGGTGGTGGACGTAACACACAGTCATACCGAGGCTGTTAAAAGTGTTTTTATCTTGGAGGTTGCCCCTTACCGACCTCACTACCCTCTGGTCAAGGGTGGTCCACTTTAAGCATTGAAAAATACCATATGTGTGCGTCACAGTACCTACACACAAACACGTCATCAGAATGCATGACGGCAGAGGTGCTTCTATAGCATTTTCACGCAGGGAACATAGCCTAAAGCTACGGTAGGTTCTCCAGCAAATGCAAACCAGTTAGAACAGAGTTCGCATTCAGTCATTTGCCAAATTCACCACAATAGAGACTTGGTGGGATGACTCAATGGAAAAGCCTGATAGGGGAGAGATAAAGCAGGCAGGACTTGCCGGGGTCAGATAAACACACATCCCCATGAGATAACAAAACAACCAGACTTGTTCCTTGACTCTCCCAACCACGTGAGCTGAAGTGAGACCCCATATGGAAGCGGGTTGTACACAGTGGAGCATGGAGTACCATCAAGTCTCCAGGCGTGTGTTTTTGTTTTGTGTGTGTTGTTCCTTTTTTTTTTTTTAAATTGGGAATGAGAGCAGGGTCTGGTGGGTGTGCAGAATGGCGTGAAATGCCACTGAACCAGTGAGTAATTATCCAAAAGCCCTGTCAAGGACCACAGCTGTTTGGAGGCAGGGAACGGTAGGTGACAGCCCAAGGCTGTGGTGTTTGACATGGCTCAAGCTCTCAGAGAACAACCACTGGCTTGTACCAAAGCCTGATTGCAATCAAAGAAGGGTAGATGGGATTAGTGCCCAGTGGTAACCACCCAATTTCTGCATAGGGTGCTTGCTTAAAGGGGAGAGACGCTTTTTCCATCCCAAATAAACCCAGCCCCCCATTTCTCCTGGTAGGCAGCCTCATCTCTCCTCTAAGTCTGAACACTGGTGACAGACGGGGGCTGGACGAGGGTTGACCATCTTGACAGCAGCAGTCTTAAAAGCTCACTCACAGATGCATCCAAAAACCACTTGCTTTGATGCCTAGAGTTGCCTAGTTGACAGGACACAATCAGGCCTTTGGAAAAGCTTTCTAAAGAAAAAGATGGAAAACTATGCGATAGAACTCATCGTGTATGACTTCATCCTTGATGTATGAGGGATGGAACGGACGTGAGTGTGCGTTTGCCAAGTTTTGCTGGTTGGTCCTGACCTCAGAACCAGGGGCTCGGACACGATGCATACCTGTGGCATCGCGCTGAAAACACAGAAACCTGAACCACAGACCACAAACCGGCAATAAAGTATTAGTCAAAAAGGCCGCAGAATTTTCCAAACTAACAGCCCCTGCAGCCTGGGGCGTATAAACACAACAGTCTGACAGGAGTTTCTCTAACATGTCTGTTGACACATCGATTGGAGCGTTTGAGATCAGGCCTGGGCAAATGGATACAGCCCCAAGCAAAATCCAGACATCTTCAGGTAATGGTAAAGAGGAAAGAAGTAGGAATCTAGCACTTAAATTCAAGTATGCATTTCATAACACACAAACAGTCTGCCATTATCAGACTGAAAAGGACCAGAATTAGAACATCATTTTAAACCCTTTTGAAGCTCAGCCAAAAACAAGCTAAAGGTTTGGTCCTGTCTGCTTATCATCCCCTAGGATTTTCACATCCTAAAAAAAAACATTCAAACTAAACATGCTTGATTAGCTGGAGACAGCAGACTATTACAATGGAATGGCAACTTACCTGAAATGATAGGCCTCAAAAAGAGAATATGCCTTGTAAAAACAGTAGTCCACTGCCTCCTGAAATATCATACACCAGCCCCATTTGGTGAGACTAATTTGGAAAGCAGATCATTTTTCAAATTCACCACATCATTTATTAGCGACATACCATAGGCCATGTCGGGCAGAAATTCAGAGCACACTTTGTTTGCTTTTGTCTATCTGCAGGAGGGTGGCTCCCTGATTCATTTGGGAACTGAGCCATTATAAAATGATTGACCAATAATTTGACCCAGAACTTTAAATTGATGGGACAGACAGCTGAGAAAACAAGCAAGCCTAGATGAAATGAGAATACAAGCCAATTTCCGAGAAACAAGAGGGTTCAAAGACAAGAGAGGGATGTCTGTCCAAAATGATTGCAGGTTGTGACAGCTCTTAGCGCAACTGATTTTGGTTTCATTTGACATCATTCCTTTCAAAGGAAATATTGACAGATATCGATGACAAACCTACTTGTAAAAAAAAAAAAATTAGCGCTGATGGTATAATTTCCTTTTTAAATTTTTGCTCAGAGGCTAGAGTACCTGACACAAAAGGCTGACTCTGACCTCTGACAAGGGATCAGCAATTTGACCAACAGACAACACTGAAACCTGAGTGCCACTCAGGAACTCCATGCTCATCACAGGGGCTGCGAGGCTTTTGAGAGATTTGGGATCTTTAAACACAGATGGTTTTCAAAAGGACAGCGCAGCGTAGGTGATATACTTCAGACAATATTATAGACTTGAATACTTTCATTTTGTCTTGTAAATGGGTAAATCGAAGGAATCGAATAAAACACATACATGTACAGTATTTACATCAAGTGTAGCATAACTGAAAACAGATCTGTGAGTGACAGAACAATACAACTCTGCATGAGATAATTCTGTGCAGTTCAAAGTGCTAAACTCTTTCATAGAGAAAGAATCTTATCTAGCTCTGAAATGGTCTATTCATTCAAGCACAGATGAAGCGCACGACTAAATCCCTTACGGCCAGTTTGTCTATCAATACAGCATGGAGAGTTGGAAGAAATGGACCCACATTCACTGAGAGATTCTTTGTTCGATCAGATTACAGTAATAAGCAAACAAAAAGTCCTAAACACAAATCCATTGTGCCTCATTTCAGGACTCATCAAAACAACAACTTACATAATTTTCTCTCAACCGCACACAGGCATTTTATTAAAAAAATAAAATGTTCAATCTTGTTGGCTTTCCACCAAAAATCCAGCCAAAAGGTACACACAGACTCAGGACAGACTCATTAGGGACCTGCAGTTTTAATGTTTAATTTAACGGTGATTAATGAAAGTGCAGCTTTTTGCATGAGCAATTTTGCACAAAAAACTTTCAAAAAGGCTGTCTTGGCAAACAAGAGGTCAGCTGGGACTTCTCCTGGAAAGCGTGCGCGGTGCGCGCCCTTCGCCATTAACGCGTCCAACTGAAACCGCAGTGGGATTAATGTCTTGCTGAGGACCTCGTCACCTCTGGGTCAAGGGGCCGAAGGGGAGCTCCCACGAGGGTTTCTGCCGAGCTGATCATGCCAGTGACTGCTACCTCTCTGGAATGTTACGTCACTGCTTGGACGAGGGTATGGAACAATCTGCACCACTTTGGGACAGCCCTAGACCTCATACATGCTGATCAAATTTAAAAAGTGAATTGTAGCTGCTGGACATCTGTTTCGTACTATGGGGAGCTAATTCCTTTTTTTGATCAAATCATAATCAATCAGAAAAGCTTTGCTCCTTTGCAGAGTTTTGTATAACAGCTTACACTTATGCCCCTAGCCCATTCCATAACAATGGAAACGGGCCGAATAGCTGCTTGCACTATGTCTTTGACTATAAGACAACTTCTATTTGGAATGCAGACAGGCAGACCTGGCAAGTACTGTACAAACTTCAAAGGCCTCTCTGTCCTGCAGGAATAATTGTCTGAGTTTTACTCCTGACCCTGAGAAGGGTACAAACAAAGAGCTGAAAGAACCCTTTTCAGAAGTCCATACGGTGATCATTACCACATCCGTGCAAAGAAAAAAATGTCCCAAGCTAGACGGAAGAGAGAGACGCACATTCATGAAAACATCCTTCGAGTGACAGCAGAGTCATTCTAGGCGGAGTAAACGTGGACAAGCTGACACATGCTCTCTAAAAGTTTTTATGTTGACTGAGGTCAACACAACAACAAAGCAAAAGGTGAGCCACTGGTTTTATGTCTGCAGTGGGGGGCTGGAAACAACAGTAACAAGGTGTTCCCTTCGCATTGTCGAATAGGCACATGGTGCACACACACTGGAGAGTAGATTTAGAGGAGAAAAGGCAGCAAACAGTCTCGTCTTTCTTCTTCCGTTTTACCCTCTGGTCCAGCTACTGTTCAACGGGTGGCAGACAGCGCACCTGGCTCCTGTCCACCGCATTCTAATCGGTTCCACCTGGTAACCACGGCGACCTCGGCGAGAGGAGCACGCAATGGCACGTAGGGACTTGAGCTTTTCATCCCAGACGCTCAGTTAGTGCCAGGGACATGCATAACGACACAACCCATTAAACAAAAACAGCTATGGGACTTTTAAACTACTGATGTGCTAATTTGTATTTCTAAGTCTGTGATCTAAAATCCCGAAGGAGTGGATATTATATAAAACAAAATATCTCAGTTATCTTAATAGTGTTGGCATGCTTTAAGCAAACGTAGCACTGAAACGTAATGTCATAAAATTGCGAATTAACTTGCATGGTCCTATTAAACAACGGTAGTGGCTGCAAAGCAGCAGTCAAATCACAAAACATTTGTGACAGGAAAGAAAGAAAAACTTGACAAAAATGGCCAAAAAGTGCTGCCTGCCTCTGTTCTATGGGGTATGAGAAGTTAAACCATCACTCTGAAAAATCGTGTTACCGCCATGGGTCTTGTCAGGGTGTCATCACATCACCCTCCCTTGCCTGTTTAGAGTGTAAACAACGAACACTGCTCCTGAGAGACTGTCGCTCCCCAGGGATCAACAGAAATCCTTCTCCCCTTTCATCCACCCAGAGACCACACAACTACTACATAACTCTGCGCTCAAACCACTGTCAAAACTGACACTAACCGCCAATAGTACAACTGGCACAGGTCACATAAACATTTTTCATTTGTGTATATGACAAATGAAAACACAAGTATAAGCAGACAATTCCTCTTGCATCCCATGAGTTCAGTGGCTCTCGAAAACCATCCCCAAAATCGACAATGAAAAGTTGCCTTTAATGTTTTGCAGAGTGTCCACATGTCCCCAAAAGTCAGGAAAAAGCCAATCAGAGAATGCAGAGTCAGTCTGGAGAGATGAAAAGGACGGAACAACAACACATCTACCCGCGGTCATCCCTATGCCCTTTTCCATGGCAAGTGATAAAAGAGAAGCAAAATTTGTGGCGGCTGTGCTGCCTTCCTTCTCTTACAGAACCTCAGGCAAAAAAAAAGAAAAAAAAAAGCAATAAAGCTTATGTAATTTCGAGCGGTAGGTTAAGGACCTGATGCATTCTTTGGCTCCTGTTGCCATCCACCTAATTCAACCCATGAATGGCTCCACTGGACCTGACAGCTTGGCACACTTACTGGATATTTTGATTTTCGAACGGTCTGCCCGACTTCTACAGGAGACATCTGGCATGAGCCACGTCTGACACAAAACGCTTGTATTGACTAGTCTCCACCACAAATGGCACCAAGGATCACGCTGAAGGGTTATTAACGTTATGTAATCTCCATTTTTACGGAGTCAAAATGTTAATTGATCATTTTACGGGACGAAGATGAGGTAGCTTGAACAAACTCCACTACACACATTCGCTGTAATGTAACAATGTGGTTCTTAGTTACACCCGCACCAGTCGCCAGGACCAACTGGGAAGCTCGCTGGGAGAGTGGAGAGAACACTGTGGAGAACACAGCAGGTTTGAGAGGGGGGTCGGGGTATGAGTCAGCATCCAGCTGGAAATAACAGAGCCCACGCTTCATGATGCAGACCAGACCTGTAGATGAGGAAGTCCTGCAAGGACAGCGGGTGACTCAATCTGGCTATACCAATCAATCAGCTGATGTTTTCTTCCTTGAAAATCAATTCAAACCTGTGAGTGATAACAGGCAGAGATCATCTCTTCCTGTGAAACACATGGTAGCCTATGATGTACTCATCTGTCTCAAAACGATTACATTGTACACGTGACAGTGCTAAACTGGATTATTTGAGGGGCCTATGGAAATAGATGGGCTTTTAAGATGCGATGACAACAACTGGCCTTCAAGGGATGCACTCAGCATGTGGTGCTAGCCACCTTGGCGCTTGTGGTGTTTCTAGTCTCTCGGGATGACAAATGTGGGAGACGCAAGTGTACTGTTTGGATGTCTTAATGAGGCACACAGAATGACAATGTGACACCCCTCTGGAGACAGCCAGCCAGTATAAAAACAGAGTCTAAATTCAGAGAGGAATCTGAGCAGGGTGGCACTTACAGAGTCAGAGGTGAAGGTCTAATAATGAAACGTGCTGAGAATTAGTCACCGGCCAGTTGCTCCTCCAGAACACAGTCAAAACACCAACACACCCAAAGGCCAAGACAGAAGAACCACATTTGTGTGGTGGTGGGCAGCCACCAAATGGTTATATTTATCCCCATTTCAAATTTTAACATTTTGGGTTGCTCTTTGCTAGAGGGAACAATAACATGAATTACATGAATATCTTTCAGAAATAAGGAGGGGGCCATGGCCATGTGATTTCTCGCATGAAATGATGAATACGAATGTTGACTCATCCTATAACCCTCATCAACTTAAAATAAAATAAATAAATAAATAATGCTTTAAAGGTGAGGTCATATCGGATGTGCTGCTTCCGCTGAGCTAAACAAGCCACCTGCATGTGGGTGCAAGAGGGACACTAGTACAACACAGCATAAGGGAGCATAAGGGAGCAATAAACCCAGCTGCTAGTCAATCAGTCCAACTAGGCACAAAGGAAATGTGCAGATGTGCATTACAAGAGGGAATTACACCTTGCGAAATCCTCCAAGAATAGCTGCTGTTGTATATTTCCCAACAATGCATGTTAGGTCTTAAATAAGCAGGGGAAAAGTGTGCGCACTCTATGAGGCAATACTACTATTTATGTCCAATTGGCATGAGTTAATGCCATCTGGACCTGACAAAGGCAGGGTGGTTGGATTTCAGGAAAGGAGAGATCTAAACCGAATCGATTTAAATTGACATTAAACAGTTTACAGTCCAAAGTCTTTCATGCTACACTGTGATGATTTAACTGTTCCTATCTGGAAGCAAAATATCTAATCGGTTCAAGTATCTCTTCAGAAGCCTTCCAAAAGCAACAAACCGTAGAGTAATAAAATACTGAATTCACAGTCTGCCCTGGGCATTCGCAGTTCTTACGTTTTACACTGTGGATATGCTGAATAAGGCCTTATCTGAAATAAAGTTTAATATTGTATATATTGGGTAAGGCTATTTTTAAACTTACCCTAGGAATGCTTAAGTACTTGAAAGAATTGTGTTGTTTACATGAACTAATCAAAGCCAGTCCATTAAAACATTATGTTACTGAAGAGACAAATTCTCTCTAAACAAAATAATTATTTACATACACTGAATGGGGTATTTCGTTTCTCATTTCAATCCCCGGTGCTTATTGTGGAAGAGACAAACAAGGCTATTATTGCAAGATGGTCAGGATGGAGGGAGGGAGGGATGGAAGGAGGGAGGGAAGCAGTGAGGGGAATGACTGCATGAGCAGAGCACTGGGCGGACAGAACTACACTGTTTGTGTCCACGGTGAAGTGCCCAATATGCACCCGTGGATAGGATAGTTACCTGTTAAACAGTTGCCATGCACCACCGTGCACTGGGCTGGAACCTGTGGCGACGGGGAAGAAAATGTTCATCCAAAACATTCTTAGATTCCGGAAAAATGACACACCAAAAGGGCCTTTTAAGACTTACATAAGAGCTGGGCTGGTTAGGAGACATCCTTTAGTAAAGGACCAGTGTGTGCTACCTAGAGGATGATGTTAAGCAGAGACCAGTGTTTTTCTGACCCAACGGCTCAACCGCCCAGCCCTAGGCGAGCCAAATCTCAGAGTGGAGTCCAGGAAACCATATGTCCAAGGCAGGTTCCAACATCAAGGGTGGGGTAGTTAAGGACTCCATGTCACTTAGGATTCCCCCCCTGCAACGCTGACAGGGTGAAAGGCTAGAGGTCAACAGAACGATGAGAGGCGTTCATGCGCTCATTTAAGTAAATATTGGCTTTTGTTTGCCAATAGGCTCAAGTTTCAGGCCAACAGATTTTGGTGTGTTTTGATGTATTTATGGAAACAAACAATCCCAGGTACAGAGCTTTTCATTTCACACAGCTAAGGTAAAGGTTTCATGAAACTCTCTTGGAGAGAAAAAAAAGCTACAAACAAACCCGGACATGGAAATAAATTAAATACACTGTATGCACATATTTCATACATGTGCTCACACATTTTCATCCAATACATCTCTTATGCTTTTCAGTACATAATATAAATTTTATTTCAGAAATTAAACCTGCTGCCCAGAATAGCGCCTCAAATGGTTTTAAATGAGCCTGAGGGAAAGGATATTGGAGGGTGTCTCAAAGGTAATGGAATGAATGCTAAGAGGGTGAGGGAGAGAGTGAAGGAAAGTAAAAGGGGAGTTAAAAAAAATAAAAAAAAAATAAAAAAAAAATACTGTAGCGCACGGACAGTGTGTATTAGAGTAGAGTAGCTCTGGAGAGAGCAGCAGTGTGTTTCTGGCAGCGGATAATAAATCTCCAGGGACAGACGCTTTGAAAGTGTTTCCTGCGTTTACCAGACATAGCCCACCTCCTCTAACACTCACACACACACACACACACACACACACACACACACACACACACACACACACACACACACACACACAAGCTTTCCCCTATTTTGGAGGACCCGGTCTTCACACAGTCATTTTCCACAGCGTGTGTTAGTATTATGACTGTTATTAGTGTGTCCTCCGTCCAAAACAGTTTCTGTGGGTTTGCAACCCACCCTCCCGCCAACATCTGTTTTCTTTTGTTTGTCCCTACAATACGACACAAAAGTGATTCCGCAGGCGGCTTACACCACGGGGATACACGCACATCAAGAAAAAGATTGAGTAAGGGATTGAGACAATGATGTCATCGGCATACTTTATGCATGGGGGCGGCCAGCCATCCCTTTCTGGCAGGGTCACTCACAGAGCAATCTACAGTAAGCCACGAGACTTAAGGTAAAACCTACTCTTGGCAAAACATAATTGAATCAACCAGCTTTCTATCGAATGCGATGAATGCTTTTCCTCCTCCTGCGGCAATACGGGAATAATTCCACAACACATCCAGAGAATTTCGGGCACATTTTTCCAGCTAAAAACAGAGCGCTGCATGAGTCAACACATCACCCTCCGTGACCAGAAGACAACTTTGAGTGAACCATCCTGCCAATGTTAGTGCCAAGTGTTAGACACCAAAGCTATGTTGGCAGCAGACTAATCATCCTGATTAAAAGTTAGTTGGAGGCAATTAAAGGTGTTTGAAAGGCGCGGCTTCCTGCTGATGAGTCACGCTCTCTAATAAAACAGTGCTAAATAGCAAGGTTTTTTTTTCCACAACTATAGGGTTAAATGCATGGCAACACAAGCAGAGCCTTACTGGAAAATAATGGGTCTTTGTTTGTCAGCCTTGTGTGTGTGTGTGTGTGTGTGTATGTGTGAGAGAGAGAGAGAGAGAGAGAGATGTGTGTGTGTGTGTGTGTGTGTGTGTGTGTGTGTCCCACAAAACTCATCACACCTGACGGAGGGGAGAGCCACTGGGTGGGACCTGACGAGAGAGTGGTAACCAGGGAGAAAGCGAGAGCAGGCGGAGGAAGGGGGAGGGAGGTGGGAGAGAGAGGGAAAAAGAGGAAGAGGGGGTGGGAAGGGCCTGGCGCCCAGGGGGTGGGGGGGGTCAGTGACTGAGAGCCCAAACCAAAAGGGGAGGTCCTCTATGCATTTGGAGAAGATATTTAAGATGCCACCACACCAGGCCACAACCAAAGAGTCAAGATCGAACAGAGATCAGCTCCTCACTGAAGAAGAAGAAGAAGAACCACCCTTACAAGATCAAACTTCTGCTACACAACCTGCGGCAAAACTACTCTTCTTCTAAACTTCTCCACTCAGAGAAAGAGAGGACCACAAGCAGACCAAGGAAAGACAGACTTTGAAGAAGTCAGCAGAGTCAAGAAACAAGCCAAAAGCTTATCTTGTAAGCTGTTATCAGTTTATCCCCTTCATTTTTTTTTCATCTCCGACTGAGACCACCATGCAGAAGTGGGTGCTGGTGAGTGTGGCTGTGTTAGTGTCATGTCTGCTGCTGAGCGAAACGTCGGCCCAGGACTCCCTGAAGAAACGCTTTGCCCCGCCAAAGCCCTCGAAGGGTCAGTGCTGTGACGAGGTGCGCTCGCTCAAGGTGCAAGTGGCCAACCTGACCAGCATGCTGGATGAGCTACGGGGCAAGCAGGAGGCCGACCTGATGAGCATTCTACGCCAGATGATGGAGCTGGCCCAGCAGGGTCGTCGCCAGGAGGAGCGGGTCACAGAGGCTGAGAGCAAGTACTCCGAGATCAACAACCGCGTGGAGATCATGCAGATGCAGGGTGCTCAGGCCCACACACGCACCTCATCAGGTAAGACACACAGACAGATACAAACACTCACACATCCCATAACAACTTAGTGGAAACTAATCTACAATAGATATCCAAATAAATGTTTGGTGATGTGTTTTGGGTAAATGTAAGTGACGATGGAAAGGATGGAGATGGTTTGCAATGCTGCCCTTAGCAAGCGGCAACAGTTGACAGGCTGAAAGATATTTCTATAAGATATTTTAAAAGACATTTGTAAGGGCAGGTTTCCACTGTTTTTCTTGCCCATTTTCAACCCAAATGTCCAACCACTAATGAGCTTGACACCTTGGACAAAATTGACCCTTAAGGTGATTCTGTCTTTGTAGAAAGTTGAACGATATTACTAAATTAGTGCTGACCTTAAGACCTTGACAAGCAAGACAACAAGCTGAGACCTCAATGACCCCCCCACCACACACACACACACACACACACTCTCCCCCAATCCCCACCAACGTTTGACAGACGCTGTGTGACTTCTGTCCAGGTGTGAAAGCCATACGCCAGGCAACAGCATAAATCACTGTTAAGGTCTCTGGCACTATGCTGTCATCTTTCAGCCACAGGAAATTTGCTTCGCCTTCGATTTCCTCACCCATTCTCCTCTTTCATGGGCCTGCTGCTTGAGTGAAGTGAACGGTGAAAAACTCTGCTGATCCGCCCTCGCAAAGGCCCTGAATAAAAGCAGCTAGATACCTGATCCCCTTTCTTATTCCAAATGGACAAGTCAAATGGTTTTAACAGTCATACAAACACGCCTGCTCATTATCCATGCTCTAGTGAATGGAACTTTTATCTGAGCAGTGAATAGGGGAAACATTAACTGAATGACTAAAACTTCACTGAAAAGGAGAGAGCAATAAAAACTCAAGCTCTTTGGTTACCTGTCCTAAATATCCACCCAGCTGGATCAGATAATAGATTAGAAGGATTTTGAAGGAAGTTTGCTATTCAACAGGATGACATCAATTCTCAACCCCCTATTCTTCAGCTCCACCCCTACCAGGAACATTGATATCCCAGGAATCCCAAGAAGCACATGCATCTTTGATTCAGCATAACCTGTTAACATATTTTGGGGGTGCTTTTAAACACTGTAATTAGGCAAGGTGCTCTCCAAATTCCCAGGCAGGCAGCCTGGAATTCCGGATGATTACAGTCTCCAGCCGTCTGGTACACAGTAGCTGTCCGTGTCGCACAAGCCGTAATTTGTACCCATAACCTGTAGCCTGCTGGTTTGGCCATGAAGTGGAAGCCCATCAAGCGGCAGTCATTCCCCCGGAATGCCATTTACGTGAAACAAACTATTAATCATTTCCCGTCAAAAAAAAAAGCTGCCATTAAACGAACCGTGTCGCAATGCTGCACTTTAATACCCAATTAGCCAGCCGTCTAGGGCCTTGGATGTCTGCAGAGTTATTTCTCTGCTGCTGGCGCAGGGAACACAGGAAAGCTTTGTAGAGGAATTTGCAAATTACACAGAGACAGCCGGGTCCAAGCGGCTGAGAGGAAAGTTGGGGGCTGATGGGTAAAGCTAACAATCTCCTAGCTACACTACAGCCATGGAAGCTGACAAGAGTTTGTCTGTCTTGCATGGGCTGGAAGGACTTTTCCAGCAGAGATTTCCTGAGTGGTCTTGATAGCATCACTATACTCAAGATGTTCTTTATATCCTTGAATGAGCACAGCATGAACTAGGAGACCAAATTTGCACTTCAAAAATCTCTTTGAGGGGTCCCCCTAGACACAACATTAATTGTAGACTTGCATCAATACAACTCTGCTAAGTTCATTTTATTTTATAACCAACTGCATCTGTTTTAGCAATCCTCCCTGAATATTTTTGCTTCTGTTTGTATTTTTTTTCAGAGGCCATCTATGACTGCGCATCACTGTACACCAGAAACTACAAGATCTCAGGAGAATACAAACTGCCCGCTGATGACTACCTGGGCACACCTGAACTGGATGTAAGTCAGTTACATCAAATTGAAACCACACCAACAATTAAATACTAATAATTAAAAAACTAAATTAATCATTCAATTTGCCAATTTCCTCTGTAGGTGTTCTGTGACATGGAGACAAACGGAGGAGGTTGGACTGTGATTCAGAGACGCAAGGTGGGCCTGAGCAGTTTCAACCGTGACTGGAAGCAGTACAAAAAGGGATTCGGCACCATCCGTGGGGACTTCTGGCTGGGCAATGAGAACATCTTCCGCATGACACGCCAGCCCACCGTGCTGAGGATAGAGATGGAGGTAAGGGGGAAGGGAGGAATGTGGGAAGGGATTTTTCTATTGATGGGAAAGAATGTAGGCCTAAGACAAAGACAAAGGGAACCAAACTCTACTACACACACACACAGGACATCCAAGGTCAGGGAGTTCAACAGAATAGGATAGAGCAGGACGGGCCAAACCTGGATTTAGCACAAAGTGTAAAGCAGAGCGCTGACTGAGAGACATCTCTGAATGTGAAAAACAAACACAGGTATAATCTTTCGATCACAGAGCGCTGTAACGGGTCCAGTGGGAGCATTGTTAGTGTTTCAAATTACTTGCACATTTCATGTAGGCTTAGATAGCACCTTTGAGGAATATTAAATCAAACTTCAGACAAGCTTTTGGATGACTCGTATGCCTACATTTTCCTACTTTCAGGACTGGGAGGGAGAGACACGCTATGCTGAATACGGCTTCTTCACTATCAGCAATGAGCTGAACAGCTACAAGCTCTTCATCGCCAACTACAGCGGCAATGCCGGTGACTCACTGCGCTACCACAACAACACCAACTTCAGCACAAAGGACAAGGACAATGACAAGTGCGTGGATGACTGTGCTGCACTTCGCAAAGGTACGTGAAAAAAAAAACAACAACCCATCAACAACCTTACACAACTAGAAAACCTGGGCTTGTTAGATGTCTAATTTTTCACTCTTATTTTCCCTCTACCCCCTCTTTAGGTGGCTACTGGTACAACTGCTGTACTGACTCCAACGTGAATGGCATGTACTACCGCTTTGGTCAGCACAAGAAGCACAGCACAGACGGCATCACCTGGTACGGCTGGCACGGACCCAGCTACTCCCTGAAGCGCATGGAGATGAAGATCAGACCTCAGGGGTTCATGCCTTGAAAGACTTTTAAGAAACACGTCAAACATATTTGAGCACAATGCTGATGTCAAGGGATTTCTTCACAACCTGGGCAACCAAACATGCCGCTTTCTTCCACTTCTGGAATTTGTTTTTCCATGTTGTTGTTGTTGTTGATGATGATTGCAGTACTTCCGGGTTTGACTGAATGTGTGATGGACCACGTTTGATTGTAAATGATAGGTGATGTTTTGTATTTATCTTTAAATGTATTAAAAATGTTTAAGCTTTTATGAAAGCATTTTTTTACCACTGTTCTATAGAAGAAGGTGAGATTTGCCTTGTGTTTATTGCGTCTATTTGTTTGTCAATTTGTTTGTTTATTTGTTTGTTTTAAGCAACTAGGTTGTATTCCTCAAACTAAGCCATGCTCAGAAGCCACACTTATTATAAGGCCTATTTGTTCGATTAGCAGCAGAGCAGGAACGAGCAACCTTTGACTGACAGGTACAGGACAGATTTTATTTTGTGTAAAAACATAAATGTAGTTTAAATGAAAATTGCATTTGTAAAATGTGTACAGCTCTTTATGGTATCCTAATGGATGACAAATCTAAAATAAAACTGTATTTTTAAAATCAATGTCTCTGCCTCTATTTTGAGATACAGTCATATCAGTACGTCCACACACAAACTTTATGTGGCCATGAAATAATTTTCAAAGAGAAAAGTGATAAAGTTTTCCCCCATTTTTCTTATCCTATAGCCTCTCTCTAGTATGAAGCATGTGACGGAATCAAGGTCAGGTTATCCTGGCTCCTGTCACATGTAGCTGTAAAGCTGGCTTTCTATGGGCAAGTCACATTGCTAAATTCCCATGGCAGTTGACATGAGTAGACCCCTTTGTGTCCCCTCTCAGTCAGAAGAGTGCAAACCAGACAAAGGTCAAGCCATTTGGAAAGGCATTTCATATTGTTTGCTATGAGTGGCAGACAAGACGAGCCACCCACAAAAACTAATCAACAACAGTTAGTTAGGAGCTTAGAACCTTGACTGGAGGCTTAGTTCTAAGTCCTCCATCCCAAATCCCAGAAAGTTCTCCATTCCTAATGAGAACGTTTAGATGTAACTCCTCAGTTTGGTGAAAACTCTTTGTGGTGCCAAGAGAAAAATCCATCACTTTACAAGAGCCCAAGGCCCTTGGCTAGAGCAAAACCAATTCCTCAAATCCTCAAATGTCCATAGAAAAATAAATTTGCATGCAGAATGTGAAAAACACCTTAGGATCATGCATTTGTGAAGACATTAAGTAGACAGAGACTAATAGGGTGAGTTTGTTTTGAAACTGAGACCAATGAGTTTCTCCAAAGGTGCTTCTTCTATGTCAAAAGATCTCTTCACAAGACTGCAATGGCTTCTACAGAGGGCTATGAGGCCTCGATGGTGAATGGTTTCAGGTCGCAAAGGCAGGAACTCTGTGGCCTGGGACGACCTTTCAGTGCCACGTGTGTTTTTGTGTGGACATTCTGCTCGTCCCTGCCAGATGTGCTTCATTTATCAACTCATCCCGGTCTGCTGAAAGGCTTTTATGCCAGTGAGCATGGTGGGGGATCCATGCAGATCCACCCAATGCCTCTGTCATTAATTCAAGTTACAGGATCAAGGAACAGACCTGGGATTTGTCTTTATTTTGTTGTAAAATGTCTATCTTTAAAACATATGCAGGAAAAAGCATTTTGCAGTCGAGCAATCACTCCAATCATTTTATAGTTATTTTCAGATGCAGTTGAGCAGAAAGTATTTACTCATAAAACATGCATGAGTCCAGGTTTCGTTTGTTTACTGCTTAGGGAAGTTCAGCGTGTCTGGAGATGCAATTAAATGCTGACACAATTGAGCATTCATACGTCTAGCGGCTTTCTATTGATCTCATGAGAAAGAGCCTATGACAATTAAGCTATTTGTCTGATGCTAATTGAGGGCATCTGTGTGATACAGAATGTGAAAATCAGCAGTAAATATTTACCGAGTCAGAGAGCATGGGATGACCTAAAGGGGTGAGACATTTCCGAAACAACCAATGAAGAATCACATTCGGTAATTTAACATGTTTTTTGGCCAAACTCTTTTTGCCACTTCATTTAACCAATGGTGGCTCATTTGGTTTTTGGACAGCTTGTTTGTGACAAGAGGAATCATGCTGTAATTAGAACCCCAAAAATGTTCTGAGTATTTGAAGAGATCCTCTGTGTGAGTCAATGTGTTTAGTCAGATAATTAACTATTGCCCAACAACCATGATCTCAATTGAAGTTGTAAAGAGGTGCTATGAGACAGAAGGATTTTGTGAGCACCGCTCATGTGACGTTCAGAATTTGTTTTGCTTCTTGTTTGTCTTGTTGTGGACACGAAAGCAAAATTCCATTGAACCAAATCAAAGCAACTTATCCTACATGAAAACCTGAAACCTGGGAAGCTTTCATGCAAGCTGCGGATGAAGCCTGTGCTGACAGGCATGGATAAGGAAAAACAGTTTTAAAAGTACTGAAATATTTAGAGGCCACGGGCCCTGTGTGAGACACACAACTGTTACAGTAGGAGTACTTCTCTGTGTTAGGCTACTCCACATGAACTCCTACATCCAAACTCCTTTAGTTGACAGACAGCCCTGGCCACCTTCCAATTCCAGTTGTCTTGCTGCATGCAGATATGATTTCTGGAGGGGCTAAGGAGCACTGCCTCCATCAGGAAGATGGTTCTGATGCAGGAAAAAACTCTTTTCGAGCCCAATACCTCTAAGCATACCAGAGTTTATTTAAAATTCCATTTCATGGCTCTGGGGCAATGATTTGAAGATGCATTTACTATAGACAGATGGTAGTATACAGGGGATATACACCAGCGAGATCTGAGCCAGGTCGATGCATCAGTGCTGGAGCCCTAGGCCGCATATTTAAGCTGTAAATAAAGCGTTTAACAGTGCTTTAGAATACCAGCCCCAACTCCTTCCAGATGAAAATCAAAACCTTCTGCCTGAATAAAACAGATTCACTTCATTGAGGGGAAAAAAATGGAGTCATAAAATCGTCACAGATTCTTTTTAAGAGGGTCGAGTCTAATGAAGGTGCCTCATTTAATAGACAGCCAATATCCCTCTGATAGAACAAAATAGGTAACTACTGGAGTTTAGAATCTCAGCACTGGGCCTCGAACCCTGTGAACTCGCCCCAAATTTGTTAACAGTATCTGGCAGCCCGCTACACTAAAATGTCGCTGTTATGACAAATTCAATCCATTCTGATCGACTGCCAGTAGACACACTCAGGTGACCCACGTCTGAAAGTCTTTCGATCCGTCTCCGTCCTTGCTATACAGTCACTCTCATTCTGTGAGCTGGGTCAATATTACCTGGTTATAAGCCAGTCACCCATCTGTTTCAGTCATCACAGCTCTCCTGCTGATCTCTAGCCCAATGGACTCCGAGGCTCAACACACTGCCCCCTCTCCAATCGGTCCAGCCCCAGTTCCTGGACAGCTTGTGACTTGCTCATAAAGCTACAGAATGGCTCGGCATCTGGAGATGGTGTGGAGGCTTCCAGAGAAGTCCTTCACCACGCTCCCCTCTTGCTACCAGCTAAGGAATGCGGGAAAGTGTGTATTTGTAACGCGTGTTCCGACTGATAGGAAATCGGCAAGGCTGTGTGCTGTGTCAAATGCTGATTCACAGGAAATGGGAATAAGATACGCGACACGTTGTACACAGCTTTTGGTGAAAGAGATCTGATCTTCAAAGTTATGATTTAAAAAAAAAATGCCATAGAAGTCCCTGTATAGATGACTCTCACAAGGCACAATGGCCATATTTCAATATCAACAACTGGCAGTAAGACTGCAGAATACTAATTGCCATGTCGGAAAGTCGGTAAAGACAAACAGTTTGATCGGATCATCCCCTCTTGAAAGGAGGAGATGGAGAGGAGAATCTGAGATGGACGTTTAAGTAGCATTTATAATCTAATCACGAAATTCTCTCATTAAGAGTGGAACATCTTCTTAAAGCTTTATTCCGCAGCAAAGAAAGAGGGATTGAACAACATTAAGTTCAATCACTGCGCGACTCTCGAGAAGAAAAGGCCTTCTCTGTTCCATCCTAGTTATAGATGAAATGTCACTAAGTAATCCTTAAAATGCACTCAAGCTCGGCTTACATCAACACAAGCCCTTTGGGATCAGAGAAATGGAAAGAAAGGGACCCAAAAGAGACAGAGAAAGTGGGAGGGAGCAGCAGCTTTCTAATCATCAGATGACATCAACTCAATCTACCACAGAAGCCTAGGCAGCACCCAACCATCTGATTACAGAGAACTCAAATGGGTAGCGTCTGGCCCATGTTTAGATTCATTTACAGCATATATGACGTGCGGCTCTACACACGGTGGTTGTGGGTGGATGGGGGGTGTCGGGTGGGATGGTAGGAGGCGTCTCAGAGGAGAGGTGAGGACCAGATGGACGGTTTGAGAACGTCGCGCCAACTGGCTCGCAACAGGAGGGCTTGATGAAATTGAAAACAGGCTTTCCTTGGTTTGGTCCGGCCCAACCGGAGACGCAAGTGTGTGCGCACACACACTCACACACACACTCACTCACACACAATGGATGAAAAGAGGCACAGGTCCCACTGTGGGCCTGTGAAACAGATCTCTGTGCACAGCAAAAAAAGAAAAAAAAAAGGGTAGGAGGAGGGTATGGAAAGGATGACTGGGAGTCAGAGACATGAAGGTGCCACCTAAACAGGTAGTCGGACGCCAGGGCACCCGGGCTGAGCCCCTAATAAAAATCAGAGCTTCTGACGATGAGACAAGTTTCCTCCCAAAAAAACAAATTTCAATCGAGACGCACCGACATGCAGCTGAAAAATGATCACAGGCTGGAAATTAAAGTGTAGAAAGATTTGGAGGTTTGGGTGTACAGAACGGGTCAGTGCGTAAAATGTGTTATATAGGGCAATTTTCTATTAAGTGTTATTCCTGGCAGGGGAGAAGCAATCTTTCCACTAACTGCTAAGACTACCAGCGCAAGGCCAGAATTAATCAGACAACTCTTACACTGTATCATAAAACTCTAAATGCATAATTAACTCAAAGGCCTGGTGAGTGAAAAATTAGGTTATTTATAAAGGTTCACTCCATTTAATATTTTCCAAAAAAACAAAGACTACGCTAGTGGAAAACACTTTTCTAGTAATAAATTCATTGCTCACATACTAAGCGCTCTAGAAGAGAATGTACTATAGACCGCAGTACACTACACACCTACGGTACCATCTCAGGGAAACCCATTAGGAGACACGTCTGTGGTGTGTCAATGCGCGTTCTCTGAATGCTGTCTGAAACCTCCACCCTTAATGGAAATACAGAGGATGTTGAGTTATGTAATCCGCTCACTGGCGATGTTTACACTTCTTCGCCATAGCAAAATGAAATGACCTCTGCATTGGCCTGACTCAGAGAGACATTAAGTACCTGACCACCTGGACGCTCCGGTCCAGAACCATGACTGACATCCCACCTAAACATTTGCGGTGGCAGCGGATCAAAATCCTCGAGGAATGGTTTGCCAAATAAGAACTATTTAGTCAATGCACAAACCAGAAACAATGGAATCCCCCAATGGGATGGCTGAACCCAAAAAAACAAAACCTTACAGGAACAGAGAGGAATGTTATATTTCCCAAGATTTCACAGATATTTTCCACCCGCTACAAAACCATAGAAGACATTGTCGTAATCACTGAGTGGTGCAGGTAAAAATATGCGTACGCGTCTACGGTGTGTTGAAGCAGTGAGATGTGGGGGTGGGTGAGACCCTCTTACCTGATGAGGGACTCTAGAATGAGAGGCGAAGGGCCCTTCTGGAACTCCAGCTCTTTGTAGTGCAGGGCTTTAGCGTAGGCACGACACTTGGCCGCCCTCTCTCCCAGCAACACGATGCCATTGTCATCTCTCAGGGGTAAAGGACCCTAGGAAATGATGCAGAGCAAACGCAGATTGAAACCAAGAGTGTTTGTGCTGGGTTTGGTCTCTGTGACCATACCAAATCTGTCACAGAAGGTCATGACATTTGAAGAGAGGCTTTTGGACTTGTCACACAAGATTTGATACACGTTACGTGGCTGATAACCACATTTGCACATCAGAAATGTAGGAGAGGAAAGGAAAATGTAGGGAGATCCCGTAGTCTTGGTGCCTCTTTGGCAAAGGGGTCGGCTAAATAAGCAGCTCGTTTTACTCAACTTTAATTTGCATTAAATCTCAAGGTGCTTAGGATATGCTTTAGTTTCAGCGATGGCTCAGCAGAACAAATAAGTTGGCAGGAGGACACTGGGAAAATAAGCGTGTCAGCTGCAAACCATTTTCCTCCTCTTCCTCTTGAAGGTATTAAATTCAATTCAAATTGGTCTTTACCCACGGATCCTGCAACCAAGCTTTCCCCAAAATTCTGTTTAATAATGTGGTGGTTTGAATAAACTCCCTTTTTTCCAAAGGGTTTTCAGCAGAAGTCTCTCCAATTAGCAGAAAGGCAAACAAAAGCAAGGGCAAAATTAGAAGCTTGAAGAATGAGGATTGGTTCCAAGTGGATGAGTTTATGGTAAAAGTGGTGACCCTTAAATGTTGAAACAGAACATTCTGCATTTGAGGAACTCTAAAGGCCAGGAGATGCTATAATTTACATTACTTTTCAACTCTAAAAATAACCAATCCTAGAGTTCTTCAAAACACATCCTCAAATTGTTGGAAAAGACAGAGTGAGTCGATGTGAATTTATGCTGTAATGTGAGAATGTGAAAACTCCAAAAAACGGCCCAGTGTGGAGCACATCTATCATTAAATTCAAGTGATGGACTTGAAACAGAATACATAAGAAAAGCATATGCTCTTCTTCAAGCTGTGTGAATGCAGTCATTTCCAATGTCCATTTGACATTGTGGTTACTATGGTTATATTGATACTGCATGTGTGCAATAATTAAGTGAGAAGGGATTGAGCTGTGTGTGTGTGTGTGTGTGTGTGTGTGTGTGTGTGTGTGTGTGTGTGTGTGTGTGTGTGTGTGTGTGTGTGTGTGTGTGTGTGTGTGTGTCCAGAGTTGGCTGTCCCTCACCTTGTCGCTGTGCTCCATGAACTCAGCCAGATTGAGGAGAGTCTGTGTGACCTCTGCAATGTCCTGCGAGGTGAGGGCCAGCTCGATACTGCGGATAAGCTCGTCTTGTTGGTCCTCACTGAGCTCTGACCAGCACGACAGGAAAGCTGCATTGAACAGGTCCCTACAAAGACAATCAGAAATATGAGTTAGAGGTGGCTTTGGAGAAAGCAGAGGCCTGTTACAATACAGGGCTTGCAACAATACAGTTCAGAAATCTAAAAGCTGAAAGGTTGCATGCAATTAGCTAAAAGCAGAAAGACTGCAGTTCCAGATATCAGGTGTTACAAAACCTGGGGTTAACATTCTGTGCCTTCAATGATGACTGAATGTTCAAAAACATATCTATGCTGAAGGCTGACAGAAAAAATTGATTTTGATTACCTGCCTCATGTGTGAAGATGAAGAAAAAAAAAGAGGGGGGGGGGGTATACATTGAAGCAACAATAAAATGAGAGCTCCGACAGATGGTGCGCGAGAATCTTAGTTAAAAAAAAGGTCCAGGGAAGACAGAAGGGAAAAATAAAAAGGGGTACAGAGGACAGGAATGGGGTGGGAAGCGGTAGGGAGTCTGGGCTCCAATTCCAAAGCAGCCAGGCATATGGGGTGAGGGGCGAAGGCACAGCATGACTGAAAATAATAGAAACGGAGGGACTGGCAGAGGGACTGAGTCACAAGACACAGAGACAGACTGGAAAACGTACAGGCAGACAGACAGACAGAAAGTCAGACTGACTGACAGACAGACAGACAATGAAGGGAATGCTGGTGGTTGTGGTGCTGGGGTTTGGAGGCAGGGTGTGGGGGGTGGCTTCACCTGGCGAGGGGGATGTAGGTCTGCGCCAGGGACCAGCAGGATCGCAGGGCGGGCGAGGACGACTCCTTCAGCAGCACCACGCTCAGACGCCGCAGCCACTCCAGCCAATCGTCCTTTGACACCTTCCTGGCAGCGCCCCATGCCTTTGGCGCCACCACACACACACACACACACACACACACACACACACACACACACACACACACACACACACACACACACACACACACACACACACACACACAGACACACACACACACACACAGGTTATTACCATCATTATACAAGAGGCCACATCGCCACAAAGCTGCCTGCTGTGGCCATGGCAGTTCGGTCGGGGAACATACAGTAGACCAGAGCATATAATGGAGACATTTTAAAATATGAAATAAAGTCAGGACTAAAGATAAAGAAAAGACAGCAGAATTTCAGAGAGAGAGCGAGAGAGAGAGAGAGAGAGAGAGAGAGAGAGAGAGAGAGAGAGAGAGAGAGAGAGAGAGAGAGAGAGAGAGAGAGAGAGAGAGAGAGAGAGAGAGAGAGAGAGAGAGAGAGAGAGAGAGAGAGAGAGAGAGAGAGAAGGATAGAAAAAGAGTCACTCAGCAGATTCCCAGCTTTTTCCTTCAGGCCCATAACCTGAAAGAGTTATATGTAACCTGACAAGCACAGACAATGGATTTGGAGAGCGTCAAAAGAGGGGGTGGGGGGGCGTTGGACGTGGAACAGTGGCGCGCTCGGGTGGACAGACGGATGAGTGGCCGGACAGACGTGTGGGCTGCCTCACGTGTCCCGTAACTTGGGTAAGGACAAAAGCAGTTACCGTGGTCACAGGCGAGACAGAAAGACAAGGGGAGCCGCAGCAAGTGTGCACACAGCTGAGGGAACTGCTGAGGGATGGTGTGGTTGGAACGCCACATGGGTGGGTTTAGAGGGGTGGTGGTGGTGGTGAGAGGCTTGCCACACGTGTGAATCCATCACACATGCTCACTAACGTGGACCCAGACGACACACACACACACAGACACACACACACGTAAAAGACGAGCGGGACCACAGTGCCGGGGTACATTATAACCCAGCGGGGATCCATTGCGAAAACACTTCGCAGAGATCACGCCTCGTTTAGCTCCTTCCAGCGAGGGGTTTCGCCTCACAATCCACATTGGGGTCGATTCATAGAAAGCCGCCGCTGTTTATCTGGGCACTGCTTTGGGCTTCTTGTCTGCAATACGCCATCAGCCCACGAGCCAAGGAACCTTTTAATTACAATCCCTTTCAAACTGATGGCTCTCTCAGGGCATCGGCTCCAGAGCTGAGCGCTCAATCCCAAAGTAAACCTGCTTCTTTTTCTCTTTCCAGCAAGGGATTTTTCACAGGGTATTGATGATGTTGACGGCACCAATTTTGCACGGATTCCGACTCCATTTGTTACAAAGCAAATCACCGTCCAAGCGGCTCTAGAATTACTAAGTCCACTTCGCCTTGGCCTAGCTGGTAGAGCTCAACGGAACATTGTGTGCTGAGTCGACTGCGTGTCATGGCGGGCTTCAAACATGACTCTTAACACCGAGTGCTTCTGAGGGTGGACAAACTGCGGGGTGAGGAATTTGTCCAAGCGAGGCTTGATAAGTCCAGATAAGCCTGGGTGTTTAAAAGAAGGTGGCCCGAAAGCCAGCCCCGTACGAGACCCGATGCCAGGTTGGCAGGGAGGGAAAATAAACTTCTGTCAGAAGCACTCAAGGAGAACACAGCGCAGTGGCCGTGCCAAAGCCACGGCTCCTTTTAAAATGATTACATTTTTTTGCGCCACGTCCTCAACCCAATCCTTCATTACCCCCCCAACCCAAACCTGCCCCAAGTTCCTCCTCGTTTCAAGCTAAAAGTAACAAACAGTTCATATTTAACTAAGAAGGATGCTTTTTCTTCAACAGCAACTTTTCTACTTAATTTAGTGGGTTCTGCATAATTCTCGGCTGGGGTCTTGGCCAGATTATTTCACTGGCTGAGCGACAGAGAGCCCAGTGTCAATCTCCAACAGCCCGTTCTCATTGATGGAGCCGAGAGCCTCTAATGGTGTGGCAGTGAATGAAAAGAACTGGGACTGAACTAAATGTTCCCACAGACCGAAAGTCATAATGAAAGCGGAATGTTACCAATAAGAATGTTTACAGAAGGCCAATGAAAGGCAGGGAAAGGGACGAGACAGATAAACGTAAACAGAAAGACAGATAGAAATACAGATAAGACAGCCAGACAGACTGACAGTCAGAGAGAGAGAGAGAGAGAGAGAGAGAGAGAGAGAGAGAGAGAGAGAGAGAGAGAGAGAGAGAGAGAGAGAGAGAGAGAGAGATTAAAAAGGGAAGAGGTGAATTAGGAAGAGAAAAAAAAAGAAATGATGAATGGGGAGAGAAAGATGAGAAGGAAATGGAGAGAAATGGAAGACAGGAAAGGAGAAAGAATCTGTGGGAAGATGGGGGCCTGGCTTGAGAGACAGAGAGTCAAGTTAGTTGTTTTGGACTAAAACAGAGACAAAGACTGTTATCCATCTCAGAGAAAAGGTCTAGCGTTCATTAACTGCTATCCATGTTAAAGGAAAGGTGTAGCATTAACATTCCTTATGATATGGGTTAACTTATGTCGGAATGATCCTTTAAAGTAGCAGACATCTGAAGAATTTCAACTCTAAGCTCTGGCAAAATTATTGCAAAATTATTTGGCATTAAATTGGAATTTGAAATTGGAGAGAGAGAGAGAGAGAGACAGGTAACGGTGCCCACCTTCTGCAGGGCTGTGGTGCTAACGTGCAGCTTCTTCATTGGGCCCGACTCCACCGGCCCGCTCACCAGCGTGTCACCCTGGTTACCCCGCAGCTGCCGGTGCTGGAAGATCAGGGGGTCCTCCTCTTCTTCTGCCAGAGTGTACCCCTAAAAAGCCAGCAACAATAAACAAACAAATCAATAAAAACAATGAAGAAATAAAATACAGTTCCCACTATTTGTCCAGTCAGGCTAGCAGCCCACACACATGTAGCCAATCAGGAGGTCTTAATTAGGGCAGACCTGTGCGGGGCCAAGCTAAATGAGAAAACCTGCATTGGACGGGGGGGCAAGCCAAACTCTAACAAGAGCCCTTTTGTTCTAGCCAGTCCATACAGATGAGATAAACCTGGGCCACGTCTTTTCCTTCATTTTTTTTTTAAGGACAGGGGAAAAAAATACACCATTGACTTTGCTCTTCCCTGAAATGGCGGGGCGAGGGGGGGTGAGGTGGAATTGCGGTAAACGGGTCAAGTACTCTATGTGCTCGTGGTGTTTGTTTTTACGAAGACTGTCTTTGACAGGTGGGGGTGGGAAATATCATGTCCAGTGTGTGTGCGATTAAAATGTTCTGGTGTGGAAATGGGGGGCTGTGCACGTTTGGGGGCCAGGATGAGTGGGTTGGCGTGTCGGGGAAACGAGACGATGAGTAACCGAACGGAAAAGGAAAAGCCGAGGTCCTACACCTCCACACAAGAGCTGGTTTGTTTTCGGGGTGTAGGAACCCCTTTCCTGCAGCAGACGTCGAGTGACATCAGACCTACTTTACTCCACTTACCGATTTTTCTCTTTTCCTTCAGGAGAGGGCTCTTTTCTCGTGACAAACTTGGAGCTTTGCCAAGATGGGTGTGTGAATGAAAAGAATGACAGAAGGACAGAGAGAAAAAAAAGAGGATGGACTGACCTTGACGATTCGACAGATGAGGACGTCATAACGCTGGTGGTTGATGCGGTGCTTCAGCATCACCTTATTCACCATAGGGATGAAGATCTGGTACTGTGGGCCACAACAAACCAGAGAGAAAGGGAAGAGGGGAGAGAGAGAGGAAGGAGAGAGAGAGAGAGAGAGAGAGAGAGAGAGAGAGAGAGAGAGAGAGAGAGAGAGAGAGAGAGAGAGAGAGAGAGAGAGAGAGAGAGAGAGAGAGAGATGACCGCATTATTTACAGTTCATAGGCATATGCAAGTGACGTAATGGATGCTACTTAATCCACGGATAACCTTCTGAGATTTCTTCTTGGCTTTGTCATGTGAATGATTCAATGTGTTCATCAGCCCTGATGGTGCATTCACAGACGACTTACTTTATGTTTTATTAACAAGTGTGCAGTATTTGTGTCTGTATGGGAGTGAATGTTTGTGCATGAATGTGTGTGTGTGTGTGTGTGTGTGTGTGTGTGTGTGTGTGTGTGTGTGTGTGTGTGTGTGTGTGTGATGTCCTCCCCTCCATGTGAGTGTGTGCAGCACATGGCATGGAGCATGTGTACCCGAACCCAAATGACAGACTAGCCATGCACCAACAGAGGCCAATGGCCTGCCCTCGACCCCGCCCCCCATTTCATCTTGGGCTGATGCTTTTATGTCTGAAGCCAGACGGCTTAAATTGAGCCCTGGTGGTTTGGGACTTCTAAGGGGGGTGGGGGGGGGGGGTAGATGAAGGATTGGGAGGGCTGGCAACTGATGACTTCATCTCTCTCCCTTCTCCCCACTTTCTCCTTCCTCCACATCACCCCACTCCCCTCTTCCCTTCACACACACACTCTCTCTCTCTCTCCTTTCTTTCCCCCCCCCCATTCTCCATTACATCAGTGCCTCGTGCATGGGTGCATCTGGAGAGAGCATGGAGCAGGAAGTGTCTCAGCATGGGGTAGGTAACCTCAGCATGGACGACCACTGCAGCCCTCGGGGCATGCGCCTCTGGTTCCACTCCCCTGGCCTGCTGCTCGCTGGAAGTGATGTGTGCTGAGAACAAGGCCCAGCTCCGTTGGCCAGGTGTGTGCAGGGGAACACCTCAAACACCCACCTTTTTGCCAAGCTGGAAGACCAGCGAGGACAGGGTGTCCATGGCTGTGGAGCGCAGCTCGGGGGTGCCATCCATGGTGCGAACGATGGGGTGGATGATGCGAGAGGCGTAGTCGGTGAAGTCGAGAGACTCGGTGAGCCTGTCCAAGGTCTCCAAGGCAACCCTGCAGGGGGAAGAACAAAGTGGGGGAAAACATCGAAACAATCGTGGCATTAGAAAAACATTTCCTGGCACATAAGGCTCATCATTTTCACATCTCTTTTAGCACCAAACAAAATAAAACAAGAAAAAAAACAAAAAAACAAAATTCAGTTGGTAAAAGGATAGAAACTCCAGAGGTCATTTCGGCACAGTTTTCCTTGGTTGGCCAAGGGAATTTTGTTTCCCCGCTATCACCACCACATGCTAGTCTGTGGGGAGGCAGGCCAAGGAACACTATAAAACTGCTTTTGGGGGACAAATAAAACCATGCTAAATGAAAATCACATCGACCAGCGAAACAAAAACAGCTACTGATGCTTAGTCAAAGCCATGTGGAAAACGGCTCACACAAGCAAGGTGGGTATCGGACGGCGGTCCGGCCTGCTCATCACGCTGCGATGACGGACGGCGATAACAGCTACCAAACCCCGCGCCTGTTTTGGAAACGTCTCGCTCGATCCCTTTCGTTTTTTCTGTTGTCCCCCTCCCAAATAGATTTAACACATTTGCTGTTAAAAGGCATTAAAAAAAGAAAAGAAAAACACACTAGCCAAGATCAAACCAGACTCCTGCCTGTGCAAAGTGTTTTTGCTGGGAGTAGGGTACAATACATTGGAGCCGACAGATGAGGAGCCAGCGGGGATCTGCTCCGTGCATTAGAGACGTGATCAGCCCCGTGCCTGCTGCCGCGCTCCCCGTTTTCCTGACATCCGAGGAGCCTCGTCACATGAGCCTGGCTCCTGTCAATCCACACCTCCGTCGATTTCTGCCCACTCGTTAGCTCGAGCGACACACCGTGCTGAAACACGACTCTGTGTGTAAACGAAAGCCAACGCCATCGTCGCTGGCCCTGGCGCGGCCGACCTAGCCCAAGGACCCGAGCAAGCGGGGCCTGCTCCCTACTGGCGGGTTGGAGAGCACCCTTGGCACGGCCGCGCCGCTTCTGTGTTGATTGGCATGATGCACAGCTGTCTGGGAGGAAAGACTGCAGTCTATTAAGCCATCTGTCTGCAGAATCTTACATTTATTGAGTGCAAGGGAGTGGGCAAAAAAGTGGGGGGAAAAACCTTTGTAAAGTATAAATTAAATTAGCGCAAAGCGATCCTGGTAGACGTCGCAGAGAAAACAGGCCTGCTGTGGTTTGTTCTGACATTTTGCAACTGATGACTGGCCACCCTGCTTTCACACCAAGAGCACAACGCTGATCTCATCCTCCATCTGAAACGTTAGCCAAAGACCCATCCCTGGAGCAGAGCAACTCAGGAAATATGTGGGAAAAAAAGACAACAGCGATGTCCTCGCTGAAGAACCCTGGGAGGAACCAGTCGTAAAAATCGGACTGAAAAGGACACTTACTTGCGAGCCTGTAAGGGAACATCCGGTGCGTCAAACAGCTTCACGATGGGGGGCAGCAGCAGGTGGAGGTAGTCATCCAAGTTGGCGCCGAAGAGCTGGATAGCATTGAGGAGCTGCGGAGACAGACAGAAAATAAAAAATAAGTGAGGGGAAGCAAGTGTCGGGTGACAGACAGGGACAGACAAGGGGGAGCTAAACAGTCTCTCTTGGGGTCCTCTACAAACTCGCTACCCAGGTGCGCTAGAGATAACACAGTAAAAAAATCATTTTCCCCACGACAATGAATAGCAACAGTCCACCTGGTGTCATTAACACTTGCTGGGAAGAACACAGATCTGTTTGTCTAGCTGAGGATCTTGTATTTTTGTTGAAGGTGTTCCAGTTGCTGAGAGAGAAAGGTCACGGGAAGGTCGTTTGACAGGATGGCTGGGAGGATGACGAAGATCATCTGCTTTTTAATTTTTTCACAGACACGTCTGCTGGAAGGTAGTTCAGACTGCCACCACTCCTCACGGCCTCCTTAAACATTCGCTGATGCACTGGCACGTTTCCAGACCGCCCGCGTATTATGGTCTAACCAGATGTGGGGAGCAGGGCACTCGCAACTACTTTGAGCATCAACATGCAGAGATAAAAAGTGGTGTGTTTTTTGCCCTCTCCGTTCCCCTGATACGAGAAAGTCGGAGAAAAAAGTTGAATAATTGCGATGGGGTCTGCTCGATTAGCCTGCGGAGCTCAGTGTGTGAGCGGCTGATATTTTATCTACGTCTCCGAGCGGAGCGCCGTGGCGCTACTTTGAGGGTAGGTTGATTGAGGAGCGCGAGGACGCTCCGATATTCCCATTTCGACTTTGAAGTGCAAAGCGGGAGCCTCTTCCCAAACCGCAGTCTGGCTCATGCCCTAAGTGTATTTCTTTTAATGTAAAAAAGCCACATCTTAATCCGTGCCTCGAGGAACATGGCCCGTGAAATGAGCGTTTATTTGGGCAGCACAGAGAGGAGGTGCAGATAACCATTTCAAAGAGTGGGTGGGCAAAATAGGCGAGAGGTCACCGCTCTGAGACTACAAAGTATCGTGGACGTAGGCTCCAATCCCTGAGGGCATTGTCGGCATGTGGTTTCGAGCGTTAGCTAACATGAGCGCATCTCCTGTCAGCTTCGGCCTTCCCTGGTGGGTGGGAAAAGGAGTTTATTCATCGCATAAAAACACAAACGCTCTCATTGAAAGCCCAGTGCTCCCAAAAGGTTTGCAGTCATTCGACAGCATTCCCTTGGCTACGATCTCTGCACCTAATGTATCGCAGTGTTACGGGGGTGTCGCCAAAATGGTTTGGACAGTTTGGGTTTCGTGTTGAGGAAAGCCACAAGTGTTTGCATACATTTGGTATTTTGTATCTAGTGGGGAGCACGGAAACATGTGTTTTCGAGTAAAGTTGCAAACAAAACACAAATCTTGAGTTATCACAAGGCCTCCACATAGGGGGAAACATGGGTGGAAAATGTAGAAGGGGGGGGGCTAAATTAAGACAAGGCTTGCACTGACCGTGTGGGAATAACACCGGTGTAAAGTGCAACAATGTGCTCACCTGGTTTCATTTTTTAAGAGCATCAGCGAGGCAAAGGAAGAGCAGAGACCAAACACTGAGATCACTGGAAACACCTAAGGTGAACTCAACTGCAACTCGCTTCCTCCAGTGGGTGGACAGACAGCCTAGCCACTATAATGGCCACTATAACTGACCCTATACTCCTGAAATTATTCCATTGCTAACTGAACAATAGCGTCGCCAGGAAAATATCATTTCATTCCTTTCAGACTGTGTACATTGTAGTTTTTTTTTGGGTTTGTGCCAGAACATCACAGATTCCGACACCGTTGCTAAAGGACTGATTTGATTGGCCAACTACATTTGAATTTATTGATTTCATCTATTACCCCACCTGAAGAATGAACCAGATTATACTGCACAATACTAGTGCCCAATCAAAGCCAGCAAGCATGCATCCATGTGCAATAGATAGCTTGTGGAGGAAAGAGGGGCTTTAGGATGCCAAAGCACCTCAGAGCAGTTCGGCCCGGTGCTCTCAGCTGCTAATAATTTAGGGGTGAATAAAGGAATCTATTGAGTTGCTTTCCCAGAGGCGCTTTTGCTCAGCTAGAAAGTCGGCCCCGTTTCCTAGAAAAGCTACTGTGATGCTGCAGCATGCAACACTGACATAGCCAAATGATTCATATGCCTGTCTGTTTAATGTATGTCATGACAGACTACCCAAGGAGGACAATGCTGGGGACAGTAGACTGTGATGTAATGGGACAGTCTGTAACTGCTGTGCTTTAAAAAAAAAAAACATACATTCACACCATCACACCTTTGGAGCAGGGAATAGAACAAGGGACAAGAGACTCTCCAAGATTCTCTCAACCCAGTGAGTCATCGCATCATCGGAGAGTTGATCGCCATCGTTGGAATATGCATTTAATTCCTGCACTAATTGGAAACATGGAGAGCTCTGGATGCCTGTCAAGGTGAGCTGGACCCAGGGGGCGTGGGCTGACCCACTAACTGGAGTGTGAGCGCAGTCTGATTACGGCTAAACACTGGGCACCGTCTGTTCTGTCTCCGCTAAATCACACTTGAGTCTCTTAATGACTTCATGTGCTGCTCCATGCAAAGGGACACAGGCGGCGGGTGGCGGCGCTCCACAGAAATCATTACAGGATGACCCAGATAACTGGACTGTAAAGGGTACTGAGTAATTTCAGTCATCGGTAATGGACTAACAGGGCTCACGGTCAGCATTGCCCAGGAGACTGGCCATCTGAATGGAGTATATGACTGCAGAGTATCTGTACTGTCATCAGGAGTCTGTTTTCTTTAAAAGGCTGCTCTGGATTTTGTGTGAGAGTCCTAGATTCCTGTGTGTGTGTGTGTGTGTGTGTGTGTGTGTGTGTGTGTGTGTGTGTGTGTGTGTGTGTGTGTGTGTGTGAGGGGGGGGGGGGTGTTGTTCAGTTTTGAAAGGAGAAAATGACAAACCACAACTGTATTTCTGTGTCAGAGCGGAGGGGGGATGAACACACACGATCAGAGAAATCTTTCAATTGAAATGAGTTGTGACTTGATCTTACCTTGATGGTGACACTGCGGCCTGTGCTGTTGTCGTGCATGAAAACCCTCAGCATGTGGGGTATGAGCTGAGGCAGGTAGAGCTTGAACTCCCCACCCAGAGCCACCACTATCTGCTCAATCAGCAGGATGATGGTGTTCTGCATGGGGTTATTGGGCGTCCAGTACTCCTGCAAGGACCACGACAAATTGATTTGTGAGATGCACATATTACGCATACGCAGGTGCACACACACAAATACACCTCACCACCCCAGTCACAACATCTTTCTCAGACTGCCATCTGGTAAGCACTTCCGTTGTGTGAAGGCTAGAACTGAGAGACAGAGAAGGAGCTTCTTTCCCCAAGCTATATGGGTTTTGAGTACATAAATTATTTATTTATTTTTACCAGAACTCTTATTTATCACAGTGGGAGGTGCAGTTGCAAATCAAGTATACATCTTGCATGTGACAAATACATTTCTTGATTCTTGAAATGACACACACACACACACACACACACACACACACACACACACACACACACACACACACACACACACACACACAAACCAATCAGACACTACGGTTGACTGGAGAATAGGATTATCACACTGCCTGAGGTATTGTCTCCTTCCCCAATAAAATAGAATATTCTCACATTAATGATGATACAGTCTTTGACCCAGATTCCAGGCTTGGACGGTCAAAGCGAGAAAACTTCATATTTAAAAAGGGGTCGAAGTACAGCCAAAAGTCCCGTGACCAAGAACTCTACCTCATCCGGCACGGCTGAGAGCGATCAATCGGGAAGCCAGGTGGATTTTCCAAGAAGTGGGTCAAACTGTACTGCTTGTGCGTGTACAGGCCACGCAGCACGACGCTCGGGGGCCTGGACAGTTAAGTGGCTTTACAGGCATCCGACCGATCGGCAGCCAGACACAGGAAAAAACCGGGAGGGAGAGAGGGAGTGGGGGCTTGGGGGGGGGGGGGATTAGCGTCCCATCTACCTGACACTGCTTTTGGAGGCGCTCGGCCTTGGGGACTGTTCCGCCTGCCATTCTCGGGGTCTGGTCGCAGTTAAGAGGGTGACCGCATGTGGAAAAAGTGACTGTTGCACCTCATAAACGTGGCCCATTCGGCCTTAGGCTGAGGAGCTGCAGCTCAACGGGGTGTCGCTCTCGCTGGCCTGCGGGTCCTCAAAACCCCAATTCCGTCGCTCTGGGAAGCATTATTAGCAGCCGATGCCATTTTTACATACGGCCCTCAATGAGTATTCCTTTTGCCGATCTGGGGCCTAGCAGTAGAGGGGGCGAGGGGGTGGAGAGGAGAGGGGATGGGGAGTGTTGGAGGGGGAAGAAAGGTTCTCTTTGTTTCATTACGACCAGCAAAAACACTCCCATGGCCTTCGGTAGAACTCAAGCAAGGAAGTCCAGGGCGCTGATCCTGTAAGTTGTGGGTGAGATGAACTATAACATTTCATCCCAGCAGCCCTCGCCGCGGCCAAATATCTTCATCCCAGCTGATCAATGCTTCGTCGCACATGGCAGAATCGTTTTTGTTTGGTTTTTTGAAGCGCTGAGAAAGTGCCCATGTGGGGCACAGGGTGAGGAGGGAGGACAGGCTGGGGTTCACTTACTCTGATGAGGGTGAAGATGTCGTCCATGTAGGGTCGGATGTGGATCTTGACAAAGCACACCACCATTCCCATCTGCTGGAACAGGAACTGTAGGGGGTAGAAGGGTTCAAAGAGACAGTGAGACACAGAGAGAGAGAGAAAGAGAGAGAGAGAGAAGGATAGAGAACAGGTGTGACCAAAAACATCCTGGAATACTCAGGTCAACCTCAGTTTATGAAAGCAGAACCAAGGAGATGTCCGTGACTCCTGAGCGAGCCGGCGGACTGGACCGTGCTCCGGTTCTGATTTCACACTACTGGGTCCCCAAGTCACGGGACGGACAAACACATGGCAGGGCCAGGATGCTTGGGTTTCGGTGCGTGCTCACCGCATCAATACAAAGCTAAGGTTATTTTCGTGTTTGTCCGTATGAACTGTAAAAAAATCCAGACAGAGCATTGGCCTGCTGCTAAAACAAGCACAGGCGGCTGGATCGAGTCCTACGGCACCACTGAACGCATCTCAAGTTTCTGACTCACGTTAATTTCATTTGACTCCGGTTTCGCTTCAATTTCGTACGGTCAAACTTGGTGAGAGCTGTGGTAAGATATCAATTTGAATGTTTGCATATCTCGCATTTTGCCTTTAGCGAAAATACTCAATTTCTCCATGACAATCCTTTGAAAGTAGCAAATATAATAGAGATTTTAAAAAAGAAAGTAAATTTCTGTAACAGTACGGAAATAAAACAGACACGTCATTTCTGATAACACCTCTTTTTCCTTGACACCTCTACAGTCTTTACTGTAGAAAAATAAGATCTTCAGTCTTGTGTATATAAAAGATGCAATACTGTTATTTCCGGACTATTGATCAACAATTCTACACCAATGGGGTCTTAAATGTTGAAGTTAATACACAAGGTTGAGCTACATAGAGAAAGGCATTTCTCATTTTCATTCCTCTTATATTAAGCTACTAGTTAAATATATAAATAATATATGTGGTTAAAACACAGAATGACCGTTTTGCACTTGAGGGAGAAGTGTGTGTGTTACCTCTCGTATGCTGGCGTCACACACACGGATGACGTTGAGGAAAGTGGGCATGACCTGCGGCAGGAACTGCACACACTTGAGCCCCAGCGACTTGAAGATGAAGGTGACGGCCTGCACCACCATGGTGTGGTGGTTGGAGAGCGACGGGTCGCGCAGGATGCGCATCAGCGTCACTATGGCAACCGCTGGGTAGAACTCATCCAGCGGGAGGTTGCCCATGTTCACCAGCATCTCACTGGTACTGTAGTCAGCTACAGGGACACACACACATACACGTTACAAAACCGCCTAACAGAAGTCTCCAATTACAATCAATTACATTCATTTCAACCACCAATGTGATGACATTACTCATTATCTATTCAGGGAAAATGTAGCAATGATGACAAAGCAACTGTGGTTAAGGGCACGGGTAGAACACTGTGTGTGGGATGACCTCAAGGGCAAATGATTCCACTGTAACCTTGAGCAACTTGAATGACTAAGCTGAGGACTCCTTTTTTGTGGGATTTTGTGTGGTTTCATTTCACAGGGTGGTAAAGCATAGACACTTAAGCAGCAGTGCCTACCGTACAGCAGTTTATGGGGACATACTCAAAGGGCTGATCGAGGAGGGGAGGAAGAGAGACATAGAGAAAAAAAAGGAAGAAAAGAGACAGAGAAAGGAAGAGACTGATGTCTGGACTTCCAGTTTTCACAGTCCCCCTGTGTAGAGAGTCAGCTGAAACCCCATAAACCCATTGACAGCAAATGCTCCCACTTGTGCTCTCTCTCCCTCTCTCCCTCTCTCTCTCTCTCTCTCTACTGTAGAGAAGAGGAGAGACACAACAGCTGGCTCCAACCCCACAGGTTAGTCCAACTCCCATCACCACAGATCTCTCTGAGCCCTTGTCATCCACCCATAGAATAACTCTCATGTTCTATCCTGTCCAAATCTCTGCCGCATATTTTTCCAGCGAGAGACAGGCTTCTAGGGTTTGTCAAATCCCGCCGGTGAAATACGTCATGGCACTAAAATCAGTTCTAATCAGAAACTGCAATCCATTTCAAGTCCTGCTATTTTCTCCTCTTCTTGGAAGGAAGACCTGTTCCATTGAAGAGTGCCTTTCCAAGCACATCACAAAACACAAGCCTATAAAAAAGACACAAGGGGAAGTAGGATCCTACATGCACACACACACACACATATTACTACAGTACCTACAGACACAGACACCACTACTGTACACACACTCCCATACACTGTCAGCACTGTGCAATGGTATTAGGCACATGCTGTATACAACAATACTATAAATCTACAGTAATATGGGTACAGTACATACTAGTGCAGCAAGTGTTAAAATCCTTTTCACCTTCATATGCTTGACATAACTTGACATTTTTCCTGCCACTAAATGTGATGAATGTATTTTGGGTGTGAATGTATTTCCTCCTGGGTGTGAATGTAGGTCCTCTCCCATCTGCTACTATGGCAGCAGTAATGGAGTTGTAAATGAGGAGGCCCTCACAGAGACTGACTCTATCTGAGGAAAGCATATAATTTAAGGTCGTGGGGACCGTCCATTTGTGGCTTCCTAATGGTGTGCACATGAGAGGGTGTTTTGGTCAAAAAGGAGAACCCACTTCCTGCGGTAGTAAACTTTAATTGCTCTGTGCATGTGTGTGTGTGTGTGTGTGTGTGTGTGCGTGTGTGTGAGGGGGCACACGTGTCGCACATCGGGGCCTTTAAACCTGTGCCGTCATCCTCACTGGCTTTCATGTACTCCACATACTGACAGCATAAACACTGCAGAACCATCCCTCCCTGCATCTTTCACGAGCCTCGAGGTCGGGGGAGTCGGGTAATAAGCCATGCCTAGTGCCGTAGCGCCTGCCCTGGCCACGAGACTCGGGGCTTAGTAACACGTTAAATATGTGAAAGAAGAGGCCGCGATTCCCAGCTCCTCACCTTACACACAGACCAAAGAACATTGGCCACCGGGGTGCTGTGGATGAGGGAGGATGGATGGCCAACCAGAGACTGAAGCACTGACGGGAGGAGAGCCCAAGCGTGAGTGGGAGAGAGGGCAAAGAGAGGGTGATGAAGAAAGGAAGAGACAAAGTGTGTGAGACTGAGAGAGAGGGAGAGAAAGAGAGATATTAGACTAACAGAGCAAGAAAGGAAGCAAGAAAGAGCATGAAAAGAAAAGAAGAAAGAGAGGAAAAAAAGGAGAAAGAAAGAAAGAAAGAAAGAAAGAGAGGAAGAGTTTCTTTCAAACAGACCCAAACCCCAAACAACTGCTGAGACAGCCACTGCCGCCAGAAGCACTTCACTGGTGGTGGGCTGCTGGCGCGCCGCTGTTGAACACAAGGGCCGACCGCAGGTAAACAGCATCTGAGTGCACGGGGACGCCATTTCCGTTTTGTGACGAGTCAGATCAGCTGCACAACCAACCAGACAGGACTCCCTTAAGGGTCGGCCGCAGACGGCGTAGGATTCTAACTGGAAGGGGCAATGGAGGAGTTCTCTGTGAAACTGCCAGGATAAACTCAAGAGATTGCACAAAATGGGGAGTCCTTTAGATCCTCTTGTTGTGCTGTCGACAATGGATATTCCCTCCCTGGGTTACCTACTTCAGTAGTAATGCTTTGCAGTTGCTCTCAGAGGCTAGAGATTAGGAGGAAGTGTGGGGAGGGGCAATGGTACTGTCGCATCAGAAGACCCCAGATTGTGGACTTGAATCTTGGCTGCCATGGACCTAGCCTAGAGCACTTAAGCCTAAGTGAGACTGGCCCTGAAGTACTGTAATTGCCAACTGACAAATGTAAATGTAAGTGGCTTTGCATAAAGGTGTCTACCAGACGCATAGATCCAAATGTAAATGAGGTGAGCAACAGCCAGGGCCCCCATTTCCCCAAATTCTGTCCATTTCTGTTCCATCAACAGTCTTTCACTTATTTCTTTCTCTCTCCTTTTCAATCTCTCTCTCTCTCAATCCGTCTCTCTCTCTCTCTCTCTCTCTCTCTATTTCTCTCATGACCGTTACAGTGCGGTTGACCAGAGATTGATACTTATCACAGTGAGTTCTACACCTCTTCTCCACTCTCACCCCCCACTTCTCTCAGTCTCGCACTTCATGTGCTTCTCTCCCTCTTTCCCTCTCTCTCTCTCCCTCATTCAGAGTGTGGTAGAGCAGAGAGAGGAGACGGACATTCATCACGGGGTACTGTGTGGCAGACAGACGGCAGATGCGGCCTCCTCCACCGCCACCGCCGCAGCCACAGCCACCGCACCAGACGTTGACCCCGTCCTGAAACCCCATCTCTCCATGGGGAGATATCTGTCGCTTCCTGCTCAGGGCCCCCCTCTTTTTTTTCCTTTTCTTTTCTTTTTCTTTTACGGGCCACACTGCTAAAACTATTACTGGGTCCTTTTCTCTCTCTCTCACTGCTCCACAATGGAGAGGCACACAGCTCCTTGAGCTTCAAAGCCCCAGCTGCAACTCCAGAACCAGAATCTCAAGAGTCGACCCAATTCCACGGGCAGAGTGTCCTCACTACTTGTTTCCCAGGGTCTGTGTTTAGTCACAATAGGGACCCAAGGCTTTCTGGTCTGGCGATGAGATGACTAACATATTACAGTACCTGAGAATGAGACGAGAAAAAGAAAAGAACGAAAGAAAGAAAGAAAGAAAAAACAGAAACAGAATAACAAGGCATCTTCATCCCTGACACGTATTCAGCAGCGGCGGCATGTGGTTTCCATCAGGTGTCGTGATTAGGTTCTGGATCGGCGTTTTGGCAGACGCGCGGGCCATTCGTATCTGATCCAGAGCGGAGGCCTAGAGAGCCTCTGTGTCTGGGCCTTAAGGGCAGTCGAATAAACAACAAACCCCCGTCTCAGTGCGGGAAGCAGGGAGGGGGGGCTGATGGGGGTGGGGTGTGGTGTGGTGTGGCGGGGCGGGGGTGGCCTTGCAAGTGGGAAACAACCAGACTCAAGTGTTGATGAGAGAGAGCAGCCCTGATCCAGCTGTAATCCCGATCCCAATCACACACACATTCACACACACAAAAACACACTCACACTCACACTCACACACACAAACACGCAGACACGCAGACACACAGACACACACACACACACACACACACCTGGGAGAAGTAGGAGACAGGTTTCTAAGAGAGGCTTAGGACCTGAATAATAGCTGGGATTCCAAGAGCAGCTATTTGGTGAGAACACTGTAACCCCATAGGCTCAGAGTGATGAAGTGAGAGACAGGACAGGCCCTCACTCGCTATTGTGATTCAGCTGTTTTTGGCACAGAGGTGTGGGACAGATATTGTGTGTCTGTGTGTGGGACAGTGTGTGTGTTGGGTTTGTGTGGGACCGATCATGGGTGTGGCGGAACATACCGGAATCTTGGCTGGATTTGGACTCCGAGAGGCTGACAGCAGAGGCGTCGCGGGATTGGTCGATCATGCCAATGTTGACCTTGTGTTTATAGGGGTCGAGGGCTCCCAGAAGGCCCAGCACACGAATAGCCTGAAGGACAAAACGTGGATCAGGTCCATCAGGTGTCAAATAGCACATCTCTCTCATCTTACAAGACCCTTTCACATCTCTCCCCAGCACTACAAGAGACTCTGCAGCAGGCTCAGTTATTGAGACTGAATCCTTATCCTCTGAAACCACTATTAGCCTAGAGTCCCCAAAGACTTAATTAGGATGGATGAAAAATTATCATACAGTGAAGTCAATTAATAATCAAATCCTCAAGGGTTCAGAGTTCTAGGCTTTGTAGGGAAACTGGAATTCAGTCTGCTGAATTCACTGCTGATTGATTAAGTGGGAACATATTCTGTTACAAAGTGAAGCAGATGCATCATCCCAATGTCAGTCTAAGCACCTCTCTCCTGATCCCTTGGTTCTGCTCCGTCTTCAGGAAATTCAGCAGCACCTCTAGCAGCGAGGGGTACTTCCTGTACGGCTCCACCACATAACCCGTGCTGGCCACCTGCTGACCTAGGGTCCATAGTGCCACCTGGTGGTAGAAGACACAAATGTCACAAAAGCACACAGGTTCACATGTCAACAAAACAAAACAAAACAACATAGACTGCAGTAAAAACAAGACATTGTTTAATGAGTTGTCTCCCCGTTTGCAAGAGAGCGTGACTCCTTGATTGGGAGAATGCAAATGATCCTTGGACAAACACACTGACTCACTGAATCAATGTGGTTTAAGCTAGAATTTCTTGGAATTGCGGTGGTCCCTAGCACGGCTCAAAGCTCTTAAATCAATCGGGGCCTTATAACTCTCCTGATGACAATAGCAGGCTCCCAACAAAAGATTCTGAACACTGTTTGGAATGACTGGTCGCAAATAGGGACACCGGAGATCCCTGGGTCACTGCAGTGTCAACCATTTGGACTTCCCAGTTCCACTTCTGACAGCTTGGTGGGACCCATGAAATACAGCGACGTCTTTAGCCAGCGCTTTCATTCAGCGTTTAGACACTTTTAAAAGCGGGGGAGAAGTAACTTACCAGCCATGCAATAGTGTTTTTTTTCTCAGAGAAAAGGCGAGCGAACGCAGATTTACAACCTCTAGGGCTCTGCGCTGGGAACCATGCGAGAGCTGAAGCGCTCCAACAACTATGATTTAGAGAAGCGAGGAGCTCTTAGGTTTCTAAATGCACTTCACACTCCCCTCATAAAGATACAGAAATATCTAAATAGCTGGGGTGTCTGGGAGCCGGATCGAACACGAGGGTGTGGGGGTGGGGATGAGGGGGGTTACCTGTCTCTTGGCCAGGGAGGAAGAGTCCTGCAGCATGTCCATGATGATGGGGAACAGCTCATCCATCCACTTCCTCATCTCAAGGCCACTCACCTGGGGAACACAAGAGCCTGAGCAATCAACACACATACAGCATAACCCACACAGCAAGCATCTGAAGAGGTGCTCTGCTCCATCACCATGGGTGGCAAGACCATGTGAGCGGTTACTTAGGTCATAGGATGACTAAACATGGCTGTAGACAATTGTACCTGTGCAGTGGGCACTTTTAGTAGATGAATTACATGGCTTTACAGAATCTAGATAGATAGATAGATAGATAGATAGATTGATAGATTGATAGATACTTTATTGATCCCCAAGGGGAAATTCAAAAATCTGATTCCCTAGTAACTAACATTTCTAGAATACGGTAAATATAGAGCCGAATACAAACTATGTTTTACCTTTTCCCTTCCTTAGTCACTGTGTTTCCTCACAAACTGAATAAAGAACACACCTTAATACAGACTCCATGTCTTCATGTTTCTTAAAGATGCAACCGCTGATTACCACTCAGTTTTAAGGGTTGTCAAAAGCTGTGCTGATTAACCAACAAAAATTACATTTCTCCCTTAAATGCACCTGCATATCCACTCAGTGGCATCTTAGAGACGGGTTTATGGCTTTAGAATCGCAGGCCACACTGCACCTTAACCACCTGTGTGACTCAAGGGTCTGTCCCTGAACGCATCCTTTTCCCTTCATGCCTGATGCTCCTGCTCTGTGTCCTCAGTGCTACCTGTCTGAGGTCTGCCTCGTCACAGACGCTCTCTACTCTGGCGTCTCCTGCACTGCCTCGCCGCTGCACTGTCAGTCTGCCCCTAAGCCTGCTCTCGGGCCGCCGGGCTGCCGCAGGGCCCAGGTTCACCTGATGGAGAGCACAGCTTGGAAATCAGTTCACCCATAAATGAGCACACTCACTCTCGCTCTCTCTCTCTCTCTCTCTCTCTCTCTCTCTCTCTCTCTCTCTCTCTCTCTCTCACACACACACACACACACACACACACACACACACACACACACACACACACACACACACACACACACACACACAAGCATGTGTACATTAACACTCACAGAGACAAGACCAAACGCACACACTGAATACTATAGTTACGTTTTCTTCCAAAGCTTCATGATGTCAGGGCCCCCGATGGCAGTCACTTACCTGAGCCAGCTCCCCAATGGTGGCCAGCACACTGATCACCACTCCTGGGTTAGGGTCTGGGTCCTTCAGCTTCAAGATGAGAGCCTGAAAGACCACACCAGTATACAGGTCACCAAAGTTACCAAACAACAACACCAAGGATTAAGAACTTAAGAACTGTACAGCACTTAAGCACTCAATTATAATAATACATAGTTAATAAGGCATGGTTATATTTATCAAAGTTATTGGCCAATCTATAGATGATTAATTTAATTATATTTTATTTCCATCTGATGAGGGGCTACCTTAAGGATGGGTTCCATGTAGGGGCGGATGAGGCGAGGAGCGTTGGACACCAGGTGACCCAGCATGCGGGCGCTCTGCTCCTTGTTGCGGCCCACACCGCTGTGCTCCAGCTCCGTCAGGATCTACACAACCAGCAAGAAGACATCTTAGCTTGTGTTGTGCGGATACATGTTGTGTAACAGAGCAGGGGCTTATAGACATTCTTTTCTTTGTTGTCTTATTCTCTCTCTGTCAGTGTCTGGAGGATGTACACAATCACTGGCTGATTCACCAGTGTCTTCCCTAGTCCTGACACGTAAGGTCAAAAAGTCTATAAGGGTGCAGGGCTTAGCATGGGCATTGAGATTCACCCATTATCACTTGAAAAATGTTTTCATGTGCTTCTACTGCTATATTTCGGACAAACAGATCTTAAACAGGTATTTTTTAAGGTAGTTAACTGATGAAGGTCTGTTTGACTGAAACGTAAAATAAATATTTTTTACTTGTGTAATGCACAGTATAATATTATATGTTCTGAAATGTGAGGAATGACTGCCATCTGTTGGTGGCCAGTGTGTAATGCGGGTGGTGGCGTGACTCGGGCACCTGGATGAGCATCTTGCGCAGGAAGGGCATGACGAAGGCGGGGTTCATGCTGCTGAGGCGGCCGATGGTGCAGATGGCCAGCTCACGGATTTCAAACACCTCGTCGTTCAGGGCCACAAACAGCGCCTGCAGGTTCTCCGCCTGCGCCAGGTGGGCGTCGAAGCGCTCGTCCAGCGAGGCCAGAACGCAGTAGCGGATGTCAGGGTCTGTGATAGGGGAACCGGTAGAACAGGAACACGTGAGGGCTGAGCACTCAGTGTGCTGTGTAAATGTTACTTCAGAGCAAACATAAACATTGGTTCTAGTGTCTGTATGCATATGGCAACACTAGCTCGTCTGCATTCGGTGTGTTGTGTAAATGTTGCTAGAACATAAACACAGACAGTAGTGTCTTTATGTGTATGACTACATTGACTAGTCTGCTGGTATACAATAATCACCATATAGAAACTCAGCACCAGATAAATTACATTACAGTCTTGGGTTCAGCTGGGGACAGGCTACAATAGATGATATATTTTTTTAAAGATATTTTTGGGGTTTTTTTGCCTATAATTGGATAGGATAGTATAGAGGTGGACAGGAAGCAAGTGGGAGAGAGAGATGGGGTGGGATCGGGAAATGATCTTGGGTCAGACTCGAACCCGGGTCCCCGGAGTAATGGTATGACGCTCCAGCCCACTGAGCCACGGCGCCCCCACAATTGATAATATCTAATGGCATGGATTTATGACTCATATTTACAGACTACAGTTATTACTTTTACTATTACTAATGAGCTACTTCTGAGATTCACCAAAGCCTTCTTAAGGCAAAAATATTTTGTCTTCAAGGCCAAGAAATGATTTGCCCGTGCCCAATGCAAAATGTTTTAAATTTCAGGACATCATTTTTGGATTAATAACAGACATCAATCTGCATACCAGGACATTAACAGTTTTGTACAAGTACAACTGGTGTTGACCCCTCTGTTTTTTCTCATTTAATAGAAAGTTGCTAAATGCATGTTAAGAAGAAAAAACATGCAGCTTATGCAACACTTGACACCTCAACATGTCTGTGTGTGTGTGCATGTGTGTGTGTGTATGTGTGTGTATAAATTACACCAGCCATCTGTCTGTCTGCCATTCCTCCCCACCCTCTTACCTGGGTCAGTGATGCCCACCACAAGCAGCTTGCTGAGCACGTCGGCCACCACCTGCACCGCCGTCTGGCTGACCACGTGGCCATGACCGCTGATCAGGTGGATAGAGGGGGTGAGCAGACGCGAGCAGGTGCGCGCCGCTTCCATGCGGATCTCCTTGTGCTCGCTGTTGAGGAAGTGGTCGGCGCAGTGGCGCACAAACTGTGTCAGGGAATGTCCTGCAGAGAGACGCACGGATGGAGAGACAACAGAGAGAGGGAGGGAGGGAGAGAGAGAGAGAGAATGAAAACTTGAGCGATGACACAGAAAATCAGCCAAGGCCAAAAGTGTGTTGTCTGGAATATGTTCTATGATGCTCTAGCGGTCTGTTGAAATGCTGACTGACCAAATTGTTCATCTCAAAGATTTGTGTCAAAGCTGCCTCACTTTGTCTCACCTTCAAACTCAAAGCTGCCGAGCGTTCGCAGCGCCAGCGTGATGCTGCCCACGTCGCTGGCCTCGGGAATGTTGGTGAGGCTGGGCGAGGCCAGCTGGTGCGCCAGGCCCTTGGGCATGCCCGGGTGGCGCAGGGGCTTGTGCATCAGCACCAGCGACAGCATCTTCAGCAGCCCGTCCTGGATGTCCTTCTTGAGCTGAGGGATCTGCCGGCTCAGGTCATATAGCACCGCAGTCAAAGCTGGGCTGTGTGGGGAAAAAAAGGGAGGGAACATATAAACTTCATCATTATAATACTGTACTACACAGGCTTCAGATCAGCTTGAGGCATTAACACAAAATCCCAATGCCCTTCCACCAGAGTGCTCGCTCTGAACAAAGAGTGAACACTTCTTGTTTGGCTAATTCATGCCAATTAAGTGTTTGAGGGGTGAGGGCTTTGGGAGAGGGAGAACATTGGGGTTCAGTCCATGTAAAGAATGAATGGGTCTAAAGCAAGCCTTACCTTAGTCCAACTGCCAACATGGGCTCTAGCAGCTCTTTGATGTCCTGCTGAATGGAAGGGCCCATAGCTCTGGACAACATGCTGATACAGGTGAACACTGTGGCATCCACCTGCATGGTCTTCTGTCTCCTGGAAGTTCAAGCAAATGATAACCATTACCAATCAGATGTGTTCAATTTGCCATCCAAATAAATAAATAAATAAATAAATAAATAATCCCTCTTGCCTTGGCACTGGGTACCAACTCAGGCATACAATGCCAAGGTAATAACAGTAAACACACAACAATGGATGTACAAGATGAAATTACTTGTGGGCAAAGTCCTTGGGAGGTAAAGCAGCTTTGATGATCTCCAAGATGTTGGTGAGGTAAGGCTGGATCTCTGTCCTGACAGCCACCACAAGTAAGCCCAGAGCCTGGAAGGCAGCTGTGCGCTCCCTCTTCAGGCAACCCAACAGGTGGCGAATGGTATCAGACAGGTGTTGATCTGTTCAACAGAGAGAAAGACTCTCATTTCCAACTGGAGACATCCTCTGACAAAAGCTAATTAAAGTTGTGAAGCATTTCATTTCAATTAATTTTTTTAAATATAATTACCAGTAAAAGTGTGTGGCTGGAAGGCAGCCAGCCGAGGCAGCAGGTTGAGAATGGTCATCTGGATAAGAGGGTTCTTACTGGTCTTGTACTTCAGTACCCAGCGACACACCTGAGGACACAGGCATTAAGCGTCACTGGACAACCACTATACTTTTACATCTGACACATCTGAAGATACAAGCATCCCACTGAATGGCTACTACACTTTTATATCTGACAAACCTGAAGATACAACTACCAGTGATCAACCACAGCACCTTTACAACTGACACATGAGTTTGCAATCACTGAAAGAAGAACTATGCAACTATTTTAGCTTGATTTACTTTTATTTAGCTGGTAAAGAGTCATTGCAATGATCCAACAACACTTTTTGGGTCGATTGATGACCATTTCGCCTTGCTCTAGCTCCTCTAGGTGGAGAAATGGAATATGCAAGACTAGTCCCGCGGATCACGGCACAGTCTTTGGGAGCTGTAGGGGGATCTCTATCGATAAAAATGCGAACACAAACTGAGAAAACATAGGTCCATAACAGCTGGTCCTTGGGTCTTTTCCCCAAACGGATATATGCTAACTTGGTTGGGAATGGGCCATTGCATTGCAAACAACAAATTTGTTAAATGGTTAGCAATGCTTTTCAGAAGCTTTTAGGAAAAGGATGCCTGCAAAAAATGTGAGCATAAACCTAGCGCAAACTGAAAGTAAAAGCCGGTCTTGCACAGTTCCTCTTGAACAACCACAACGCCTTTACATCTTACACCATTTTTTTTCTCTGAGCACACAGAGATGGCATGAATGGCACTATCAGCAAAACACTTGATTAATGCCAAAAATTAAATCTGAAAATGTCCGTCACTCACATCAAAGAGACTCTTATCTTACGGTAATCCCCTCACCTGGTCGAATCTCTCCTCCATGAGCTCCCGGCAGTAGCGGCTCTCCACCAGGGTGCTCTTGGAGGCGACCGGCGTGGCCCCGAAGCTGAGGAAGCCCTGCGGCGTGCTGTAACCCAGGAGACCCAGCAGGGCGTTGGACTGCTGCGGCTGCACCGACTGGAAGCTGGTGAAGGGCGTGATGTGGCGTGGCTTGGTTCCGAAGCCCATGAGCTCCTTGCAGTACTTGTCATGCACCAGCTGCTGCTGGGTGATCTCCTCCATCTCCTCACGCATACGCTATGGGGATGAAAGTCAACAGGAGTTGGAGAAGAACACTGGGCCTCATTCAACAATATATTCCTTTGTAAATATCTCCTTAAGGTCCCAGAATTGATGAAAATGCAACAACCATACTTTTTTACAAGCAAGCCACAGCTCCTGCCACAGCTCATGAATCTTGAGTGCGCTCACATTTTTTTTTAAATCAATGAACATAAACCAGATAAGACCACACTAGTGAATCCTAATGTAATCATGAATCTGCATAAGTGGGGTTTACGAACAAATTTCTTTATGAGAACAGTCTGTTAATGAGGCTATCTGTACACATCACAGGTGCAGGACAAAAGGTCAAGCAATTCCAAGAAGGAAAAAAAAAACATTTGCAAAAGGTGATCAAAGGGGATTGGCGGGACGATAAAGGAAGTCACAAATTAAAAAGGGGAGGGGTGTTAGAAAAGGTTCTTCCAGAAAAGAACAGCTTTTTCATCCGGCCTCACCTCTCCCTCCATGCTGCTGATGCGGACCAGCTCATTCAAGATTAGTAGGGCACCGTGCACTCGGTCGTCTCGGTTCATCCCCTTCTCTTTGGCCAGGGACTCATCAAAGCCTTTCTCTGCCTCCTCAAAGGTTTGCTACAGCAGGAAAGAGGGACAAATAATAACATTCAGAGTCAGAGGCAACAAATCATATTTAGCTAAGCTGAACTAGGGTCTTCAGCACTTTGCTGCATATTCCTATGCCCAAATTTTCAGTCATAGTAGAGTGTCTAAATCCTGTCGGGCCCATCTGAGCGACATGATAGGTGCAAAAACAAAACACAGACCTTGTACCACTGGGGTTTCTGCATCTCTTTGGTCTCACGTTGGGTAGTGAGGATCAGAGAGGCTCTCAGAGCAGAGACGGCTCCCTCACGGATGGCTTGCTTGGAGTCCCACACCGCATAAAAAATGTTGTCAAAGAAAGGCTGCACCTGCTGGAAAAAGAATGTGGGTGCGCTCACGGCCAGTTCCCTCAGCACCAGCACCTGAAAAAAAGGCAGAGATTTCAAATGATTAAAGAATCATGAATACCTGAATCCCAATGGCAAGCAGCCCAGGCCTTGCACTTTAATAGACTTTGTGATTTAATAAGTGGCTGATCACGCCTGCAACGATTTAGCAACAGTTACAAAATAAACTGGGTGTGCACACATACCGCTGCATGACGTCTGCCCTCATTCCTGTCTGCTCCCAACCACTCCAGCGCCCTCTTCACTTCAAACTCCACATACTCCGCAGTGAAGGTGTCACCTGCCATGGACAGGTGACCCATGGCTTTGGAGGCCATCTCCATCACCACAGGGTCGCTGGAAGGTAGCAGGTTGCGCAAATAGTTTGCGAATCTACTGATCCTGGTGGCATTGCCTCCCTCCACGCCAATGAGACTCACTGATATGACAAAGAGCAATTAAAAAGAAAGTCAGGAATTCATGGATTAGGAATAAGTAATGATGCTTCAGAAGAGTATATGTATCAGCCTCTGTGATAATGCACTCACCTATGGCAAGGATTCCACCTTTCTTCTCATTTACATCAGAGCTGGAGACCAGCTCAAATATGTGGTGGTTCAATTCATCATAGAAAGTGGTGGCTTCATCTTGGCTCAGCTATAATTAAACACAAGGCCTTGTCAAGTAACATTTCTTAGGGACATTTGAAAAGCATATTCGAATACAACAACTAATGGACGATTTATTTACCTCTCTAAGCTCTGTGGTCACATAATGCTGGAGGTCCTTTGCTGATTTAGCGCGGGTATCCTCATTGCGACTCTTTAGACCACTCACAAACTGCTGCAACACCGTTGCTGTACCAGACATGATGGCAGCGGTGGTGCCGCGACCTGTCGCGCAGCCTGGGGAGGACAGGAGAAACAATCCATTGCTTGTAGCATGTAACGTTATCCAAAAGTAAAATCTTAGCTATACTGAACTCCCACCTAAACTCACTGTAAGGATGATGGCACAGGTAACGGTTAAAACGGTTCAGTAAAGCTGATTACAAGTCATTAAATGCATAGGCTATCAAAACTTTTCATGGTAACGTTAGGTTATTGTTATCACTATGATTTGATGGGTGACAGTGACTTCCAATAAATATTAACTTATGCTTCTGCAGTGATAGCCAGATAAAGGGTTTCGTGTGCTGTTCCAACATTGCAGTCATTATGTTAAGGGTTATCAAATGTCAGGGGTCGGGCAAAGCAATATTTCCTGCCAGACCTGCATTTAAATGCACATAAACACTCGTTAGCAAACCGGACATCTTAGCGCGATGCTAACTCATTCCTAATGTCAGTGGCCTCGCGACACACTGCTACAACAAATCTGGCGATGCTATCCAATAATTCAGAATGACTGTACTCTATGAGGACCGCAATTAAGATGACACTGTTGTGCTTTTATTGCTCTCATATTAATGAAAGGAATTCATCCATGTGTTCTGCTAAGCAGTTAAGCTACTTTCATGCAACTACTAACGTTAGCCATGCTATAACGAAGTGGTGCGACGAGTGAGGTCAATGTGACTTATTTATTTACGAGAACATGGAAAACATTTATTAAATGCAACAGTAACTTGAACTCTTAGGGAAAAGAAAATAGAAAGATATCTTACGGTGTTTCTTTATTTAGTAACCTACAAAACGGCTGGTTTTTGCGCTCAGCTGCAAAGAGAAGACTATCCAACAGAGGTGGAGCAGGAAGTTGACAACCGGGCCAGAGTTTGACTGTCCAATGGCAAGCTGAAGATCCATGATTGACACCTATATTGTCCACAGGCAGCTACGGTTACCCGGAAAAACACAAAACAAGCATGTGTGTACGGATAGTAGTAGTAGAGCCACCCGTTAAATAGTGGCAGAGAAGGTTGCTGCAGTAGTAGTTGTTCTAGTCAATGCAGTGTTGACATAAGTTTTGTAAGCAAGGCCTCGTGAAGTCGCCTGGGTACATTCATTGACAGACGAGGCAATTTGATGAACAGTGGTCACGATCTGTCTACTTCTTGTGTCCGTTTCGTTAGACTGGCTGTCCAACATTGTTTTTGTGGTTAGCTTTATCCTATCCAGATGTTTCTCTACTGCGATGAAGCTGGTATCACGTTGGATATTCGAAAGATATTCGGACTTTCATTCAGTGTTGTACAGACAGCAGCACAACTTATGCTCTTACAAATCACTATCCACAGCACTGTAGCCTACCTGAAGCATGTTCACGAGTCATTGTTGCAAGTCCACGCCAAGTATGAAGTCTCCGAGCTTAGAGTCAAGTCTCAAGTCTTTGGAGCAGGGCCAAGTCAAGTGGGGGGTCCCCAGATCCCAGTTTTAAGAACTAATATTAATGCCTACCTGAATGGGCATTGTTGTTGATTGCTGTATGACAGTCTATAACATTGCATAGCACCACACATACTCTATTGATTCAATGCTTAGGCCTTCCCTAACACTAGCACTACGATATCAGGATGCATAATGTTCATATTTTGCATTTAGTTGCTGCTGTGTGAGCACAGTATACGCTACTGATAAGGATAGGATGGAAGGGAATTAACGTGCTAAAAATTAATAAATAATGAATTTTTACAAGCCCCACATCTCAAGGTCTCAAATCAAGTCTGATGTCTCTGGATGGATGACAAGTGTGACTAAGGACTTGAGTCCCAAGCTTGAGTCCCCATCTCTGACCTGAGGACATATAACAGCAAGCTACTTGAAATGGCAGACGTTTATGAGAGGCTACTTTTTAATGTAGAAAGGTTTGTTGATGAGATTTATTGACAAAAAAAGGCATTAAAATAGTGTAATAGTTTAGAGAGAAGGTTGCATGTAGGAATCATAAGAATGTGCAGTCAGAATTCAAACACCCCATAGCATCTATAACAAGATTCACATACACATGATGATCGATACACCAACTGACCTGTTGACACATAACCTGGGATGTGGCAGGAGGGGGGACTCCAACAAGAAAAATTACTCGTCCTGTATGACTTTGATTGTGTCACTGTTGTTCAATAAGGCCTAGCACACTTTTAATCATTGTATATTTTTCATTTTTTGCCGATATCTCACCATTGGAAGCATGCAAGATATATTAATATGAATATAAATTTATCTATTTCTTAATTTATCTCAGGTGCCAGAACTGCAAGTTATATAAACTGAATAAATATACTGGCCTGCTAATAGGCACAGGCAGCAATGGCCCACTTATCCACAGCTGAAGAGTGATGGCAGGGGGAAGCTATTCCTGTCTGGTTGTCTTATTTATGGAGTTCCTCCACATGAAGAAAGGAAAGTTAATTAATCTGCAGTTAATTAATTAATTGGGTGGACAGTAGTGTGTAGGCCTACTGCACAGTGTAGTCTACTGGGGCACATGCAGTAGGCTTACTGCAGCATGACATTTCGGAAAAGAGCACAGTATTGGCCTCCTCTTGAAAACACCACAGGGGCGAATTCAGCAGTGGCGTTTCGTAACGTAACGTAACAGTTTTGTAACGTTATGTCATCTTGAAAACGCCACAGTATTCACCTCCTGTTAAAAAATAAGAGTAAAACGTTAAAAAGAAAGTAATACGAATTTAAGGAGGTTAAAAACACCAAACAAATACAAGTGATGACACTGCACTGGCAAGACCAACAAAGCAACACCTGACTTTGCTACGTGCTGACTCGACCCAGGTTAACTTTACCTCTGTGAGAACTTTTACTTTGACACAAAATACTCAAGTTTCGTTTTACTTCCTGGGTTTACCGTTGTTTATTGTTGCTGACAGGAACAAATGGCGCAGGTACCCAAAGTTCGTCTTGCCGGTGGGCTTGAAATATGCAGAATTCTGAATGGTATGTGGCAGGTGTCTGGTGCACATGGCCCAGTGGATCCAGAAAAAGCAGGTAAGGCTATACACACTTCAGTAATGCTTTGTAAACCACTTTCTTTTTGGATTATTGGTGTTTCTACAAACCATTGACTACTGAGGCTGCTGCTTAGCCTACGCACACTGGGTGGCGCCAGTGCACTAATCTCCAGGCTACGTTTTTTAACTGCTTGACAGAAGAGTCTTTCCATATCTACTGTATAGTGGGCTATAACTAGGCCTATTCTGTGATTAATCAAGATATGTTTAATCGCTCATATTTTTTCTTTCACTTTTAGCCCAGGCTATACAACCTTATGTGAATGCTGGCCTGACAACATTTGACATGGCTGACATTTATGGTCCTGCAGAAGACATATTTGGAAGTTTTTACAGTCAGGTAAGGGACAAAGCCGTTCTATTCAATTTTAATAAGTGTTGATAATTGACTGCCTATGAAAAGTCAGACATGACATGAGTCAGATGCGAGATGAGGATGTCTTTTAACAAAACTCTATTCCTGAGGTTGTATGAATCAGACTACCAGACAGGACAGACTATCAATCTTTGGAAGAAGTGAACACATTGAGAAGTTAGATAAGGTTAATGAATGATGTTCGCACACAAGTGTGGGCTTTGGTATTGAACAAGTGGCAGTTTGAGTTTCTTATCCTTATCACACAGGGACGCACACACAACCTTACCCACATTTTCACTTAAAATGTACTTTTCATTCCAGTTTAATTGTATTCATTTTATCACGTTTTATTAAAATTCAATTGGCCCATTCACCAATATCTTCTTAAGAATTTCTTTGAATTTGTCCCATTGGAAAACTTACAATAAAAATCTTCTTTAAAACTGCATAAGTGTGATTTAAGAACAAATTTCTTTGTAAGAATGGTTGGTGGATGAGGCTCAATATTCCTGACTTTGGCACATCTAAAATAATCCAGACATATACTTGGCCCTAGTTTTATGGTCTAAACCACTTGAGAGTTTTACACTAGCCTCCAGATGTAGCGTCAGCAACAGAAGGCCCACTTAAACAGAATCATTTCTCTGACTGTTTTGGTCTTGTAAAAATAAAGCCTTCCATGGGTTTGGAAGCTGAAAGTGCCGTTTACCTGGGCTCCGAAGTGGACGATCTATAAGCTTATCCAAGCGTGCTCTTCCAGGCTGATGCACTTCAGCAGTTTAATGGAATCGATTCTGGAGCCTTTCAGCCAGAATAATATCCTCAGAGATGAGCCTTCACCTCTCTCTGTATGCCTCAGCTGTCACCACCAGTTCTCACGTAGCTATCGAACATCACTCTCCCATTTGAGCTCTAAGTGGGGTTTTCTTGTGTGGAAATGTGGAGTTTATTGTGCATAGTATCAGTGCAATAGTGTACAGTGTCTATGGTGAACACACCTCCTGAAACCACAAAAAAACACCATGACAAATCATTTCAAAGAAAATCATTTTACAGGACACTTCTTTCTTTATTCAATCAGGCCAAGTCCAGGTCTGGCAGTCCACCCCCAGTGCAGGGTTTGACCAAGTGGGTCCCAAGACCTGGGCCTATGAACCGCAAGGTACGTTTATTTCAACTTATACCAGCAATCACAATACCAGGAACTGGTAACGAACAGATTGCAGTCTCTTCATATAATGTGCTAATAATTTTGTAGAGAGATGTCTACTGGAGAAGACTTGTGTGTTATCTTATCTCTTTGTGTTTTGAAATTCTTTCTCCTCACGCTTGACTGTATAGTAGATCTCTTAACAGTTGTGAGGAACATGTATTATTACCTTGATTTATAACATGTCACCATAGTCATTTTTTTTTGTTTAGAAATTCAAAAAGATGGCTTAGCAAAATGACTTAAAATCTCAGGTAACCACTAGAGTGCAGTGTGGCTTAATGAACAGTGCAATCCTCTCAGCATATTTAATCACTTTGTTATGTAAATCCCTCTGGCAGCTGTTAGGGTGCAATGTATGTATGGACACAAGGTCATCGTTGCTATACACAATGTGGGCCTAGTTATGAATACATTCATCAACATAACATCATATAATTTAACGTCACTAAGCCTTACTCATTTCCATTTGTGCTCTGACCAGGTGGTGGAGAAAGCGATACAGAGGTCCTTGGATAGAATGCAGGTGGACACACTGGACTGTGTCCAGTTCCACTGGTGGGATTACAATGACAAGAGGTATCTTGAGGCTCTAGGTCACCTAGCTGATCTTCGGCAAGAAGGCATCATACGTACGTATAATTATCATTGTGGTGAAGTGGCAAAAACAGAAAGCATTTTTAAACACATTTACACTCACTGTGACATAATTACAGATAGAAATGAACGCCCCCATATATGCATTCATCAGTTGTGGTTAAAATATGACAACTTTGCATAATTGGTTTGGCAGGGGAGTTATCACTGACGAACTTTGACACTAAGCGACTGGAGGAGATTACCGGAAAAGGGATTTGCATCTCCAGCAATCAGGTCCAGTACTCTCTCCTTGACCGCAGGCCAGCTGCCCACATGGAGCGCTTCTGCCTGGATCATGGCATTCAGTTACTGACGTATGGAACACTAGGTGGGTACCTCACTTCTTTGAGACATGCACAAAACCCCCACATACAGAGAGGGTGTTATTGTCATACTGTATGTTAAACACAATTTTTCTTGTCCTCTTTATAGAAGTCAGAGTGCTCTACTGGTTGAGAGTTAATTTGCATAATAATATAATGTATACAAGATCTGTCACAAAAATGAATCGTGGAAAATGGCTCTTAATTGTTGGGAGCAACAGACAAGGTTACAAAATCTGACAGATCGTCTATCCAACCCTCTGGGCCTCTCCATGTGGCAGATCTCCCTCTCCCTCCTCCTGTTCCCTTTGTCTTTCCTCCACCTTCTCCTTCATTAACATCCTCCCTTCTTTCCCACCCTCTCTCTCTCTCCTTCTCTCCCTCTCATGAAGGAGGGGGTCTGCTGACAGAGAAGTACCTCGGCCTTGCCGAGCCAAAAAGTCGGGCAGAGCTCAACACAGCGTCTCTGGGCAAATACAAAAACGTGGTGGACACATGGGGAGGCTGGAGCCTCTTTCAGGAGCTGCTGGCTGTCTTGGACACTGTGGCCAAGCAGCATAGTTGCTCCATTGCCAATGTGGCCACACGCTACATCCTAGACCGCCCTGCTGTGGGCGGGGTGATCGTGGGCTGCAGGCTGGGCGTCCCTGGTGCGGAGCACATCGAGGACACACTGCGCAGCTGCGCAATTCAGCTGCGTCCCGAAGACATTGGCGCCATCGACAGCGTGCTGCAGCGCTCTCGAGATCTCATGCGCATCATTGGAGACTGTGGAGATGAGTACCGCCACTAGGAGCCAAAAGCAAAGACAAACGCAGAGGGGAGGGACAGGAAACTGGCATGGATGCGCCATGTCTAACTGGCAGACCTGACATCCAATCATCAGAGACCAAGACAACACAATTTATCTGTGCAGGTGTAGGAAGCAAGCATGCCCATTATGGTTAAAAGGATGGCTGTCCTGTGTGAAAAGCTTAATGCTGCTAAAAGCATTTTTTTTTTCCGTAGCACAAGCGTACAGTACATGACTGAGTATGACCACATGTAATGTAAATGTGAAGAGGGATAAAATCATACACTTTGTCAGCCACTAACCATGAAAATGCATTAGAAATGATATTCAATATTAAAGAGGTCCAATGATTTGATAAGCAACGTTGTCAGTAGTGGGAAAGAAGTACACCAGTTCATCCTTATGGGAGAGTTGCCATGAGGCCATGATTGTGGCAGATTGAAAAGGTCATCATAAGTGACCCATGATGTCTCATTAATGGGAATGACCAGCTGGATGTATGGGGGGCACTGCCAGGAGGACTTCCTTGTAGACCCCCCAGCTGACTGAATTGAGTATATATGTGCATATATGAGAAGCTGTTTAATGTGTAGCTCAGTAACCATGGTTACACTCTCATATCTGTCAGACTAGACATTGGGGGACCACCTGGAGCGGAAGAGGCGAGAGGGTCGACATGTCAAAAGAGGCGTTTTTATTGCGTTAATGGAAAAAAATCTGTATATCAGATCATATCCCTAATTTTTGAGTCTGTCGAATAGTCTGTTAGTTGTAGTTAGTAGTATGACCGCATTTGAGTCAACATAGACTGCCTTTCTAAACTGGCAGCTAACACTAACAGATGCGGGCGTGAGGAAACAAAGCGTCCTTGCCCTCATCAGTTAGCAAGGGCTGCTGTTTAACTCTTTAGTCTCCGGTGCACCAAATCCTGTTGTTCTTGTAACAGCAACATAAAGCAACGAGTTGATTCCCTCCTGATAATCCCTTTTTAAAGGGGGAAAAAATACTTTTTAGACTGGAATAAAGTATTCACAACTTCTTGACAAAAAAATAAATACACATGCTGTCAATAGAGACATTCATAGAGCAGTAAGAGAACTCTGAGGGGATAAACATGTACCATGAATGCATTGGAAATGTCATGCTGCTGGTTTGTTTTTCAGTTAATCACTACATCTAAGAAAAATGTTAAAGAATTGAGGTATACTGCTTGGGCCAAATCTAATGTTAGTAATGTATACAAAGCAGTTCTATTGACTACAGCTGAAGCAATAACCAAATTTATTTTATCATCATCTTGTGGACATTAATCTTGCAAATCATTTAAAGAGCAATTTTAAAGCATGTTTGTTTAAGCTGTCTTTCAAGCCCTGTGGTCACATAGCCTTTGCGTTATCTTTTTTTCTGCTGTGTCCGCATGACTGCCACTATGTGTAGGAGTAAAATCATGAAGGGGAGGGGAGGGGAGGGGGTGCTGTCTCATGCTCGCACATGCGGCAGCAGCGCTACCTAATGCTTTAGCTGCCTCTAAATTATTAACCTGCATGAAATATGCACAGCGGGCCCAGAGTGAGAGTGTAGTGTACTGTTGTGCTGGCAAGAGTCGTGGCAGAGTGCTTTAGCCACTAATCAAGTCATCACATTAAAGTTAGATTCAGCTAGAAACAGGAAACGCAGCTGGATGCACAGGTGACATGCAACATTCTTTTTCTTTCTTTTTTTTAGCAGTAGATTTATCATAAAGTATTGTATCACATTTGACGTGTCAGTGTGAGCATGCAAGTGAAGGATGATTGTGATACTGCATGTTTTTTATTTTATTTTTTTAATCTATGATGGGCAAAATGGAATTTACTTATACTGTATAGATCTTGATGCACAAATATAGTGAGATAGTTGTCTAAAGTCACTAGGCGTGTTTACATGGACACTTCTAATCTGATTAAAAAGATTCCACGTGTATTCTATAGAACAGTATCCAAGGAGATGCATTCATAAATGCCCACTGAAATGGAATATTGGGATAAATAATCAGATTAAAAGTGTCCATGTAAACAGGGCTATTGTAGTGGCAGTGTTCTTTGATGATTAATTCTTCTAGAACCACATTCCCCTGTTAAGAACAGTGTCTAAAATAAGATGCTGTTCCCAGCAGAGTAGCCTTCTTTTACACAGTGGACCGATCACAGGTAGATGGTAGATGTACATCACCACATCACTGTACATTTGCTAGCTGTGGAGCACTCAGGATGATTGGATGGGGTTTGTACAACTCTTCCTGTGCCATAGGTGATTATTTTGATGCCAGAGCCTTTCATTAATTGATTATGATAGTGGTGTGAAGATTTCAAGTACAGTAGGTAATTCAGCAAAAAGATTTTCATACCCCTTATTTAACGCTACCTCACAGTGCTTTCGTCAGTTTTCTAAATGCGAAAATTAGTCAACAAGGAAAAAACGAAATAAAATACACAGTAGACACAGCAGACCATTCCCCTGAGTTTAATGTGAAGAATCCATCACTTTATTGGTGTATGTTCCCAACTGGGACAAGGGTCTAAAAACAGTGTACTAAAACCAAACCCAAATGCATCAAAGAGGAGAGGGGGGGAGGAAGAGCATGTGGAATGGTGACATACTCTGTGTGGGGGGGGCGGGCATTTCAAAAATGTGAAAAACATGACTCCAAAACGACTCCAAAGTTACTTCAGAAACTTTCAATGAACACTCGACACTACAGCGTTACTCTTTCTTTAGGGGTTAGGGCTCAGGGATAGAATAAGACTAAAGGAGGAATAGAGGAAAGGTCACCTGAAAGGGTGAAGTGGGGATTGTTGTTCAAACAACATCAATGACATTTAGCATAAGAACTACATTTCCTTTTCTTTCTTGTTTTTTTTTTTCTTTGTTTATTCATTCCAGTGGCATTTTTCTCTTTCAAAAGGGGGAGGGTGTTCAGACAGGGACGTGTCCCATTCTGTTGAGGTTACCAAGGTTACTCAGGTTGCCCAGCAGGTGCCATTACTTGGCATTGACTGAGTTGCTGAGCATCTTCCTAACTGCCTGGGCAATGGCGTCGTGGTCGATGCCGAAGATCTTAAGCAGCTCGTTTGGCTTGCCACTGCGTGGAACGTGAGCTACGGCCAGACGATGCACCATAAACCCGGGTTCATTCACCACCGCTGAACACACTGCCTCTCCCAGGCCACCTGTGGAATTGCACTCATGTTAGCATCAAGATTGCTCATAAAGAGGTGTCAGCAATGATCATTAGGGGTTATATTAGGTGTTTTTAAATTACATCATAAAAATATACTCAATCATTTGTTAAATAATTTTACATTTTCAGTAATAAAATATTAGTAATAGCAGTATATATTATTCTCACTATTATTTTTAGTAGTAGTAGTATTACGTCTAACCTACTACTACTACTACTAATAATAATAATAATAATAATAACAACAACAACAACAATAATCATAATAATAAGTGAATCACACATATTTCAGGATGATGGTCCTTTACTTTTTTGTTTTAGATTTTTTGTTTTCTTGAGTTGCCTTAAAGACACCGGTCCCCTTACATCATAAAATGCCGTCGGTATTTGCATGTCATTTAATCTGTGGCTGTCACTTCTCATTGTGCTTATGCACACTTAACTCTGGTTTGTTAAGATAATGCTAATTTATCTCCAATCCTGCCCTAGAGCGGTGGAAAGTACACAGAGGTGTGTGGCTAGATTAGCACTGGGTTCATTTGGGAGATGACAGGCAGTGGTTTGACAGGCCTGTCTGGGGGATCCATACTCTAGCCCCTCCTGGGCCATCACTCCTCAACAAACACCTACACGCCTCATTGCTTCCCAGTGGGAGACCATCCTATATACTGTATGGACCCCTGACTACACACACACACACACACACACACACACACACACACACACACACGCATATGCCTACACACACAGATGGATGAAACTGGAGAATATCTGTAAATAAAATAATCAACAACTATAAACAGAATACATTCAAAAACACTCTCTCTACGCTGCATAATGCACACAAAACATGAAAATACAGTAGGCCAAACAATCTGTCGCTCTCTACCCCCTTCCCCCACTAACTAACACACTAACACACACACACACACACACACATATACACACATGTATACACAAACACACAGTCCCTCTGACAACAGCAGCTGTTCATCCCTGCAGACAAGCCCAAGGCTTCCACTCTCCCTGCACAGCGGGCTAGACGTAGAAGAGGTCACCTCAGAACAGTAACCTTGGCGACGGGGGGTACGCTGTGCCCCACTGTGCCAACTGAACCAACCTCCCCCTTCTCTCCACATGCACACTCCACAAATATACAGCTAAGATGCATTCAGACATCGCCTGAGACCACAGACATACAGTAAGCACACACACACACACACACACACACACACACACCCTCCCTCACGCCCCGGCCCACCCCACACCCTCTTCACTCTACTCTCGCCATCTCACCTGTCACTGTGCACTATTCATGTATCTTAACAGGGGCTGGGGGGTGGGGAGGAAGCGAGAGAGAGAGAGTGAAGTGGAAGGGGGATGTAAGGAGCGAGTGGGGGTTGGCAAAAGAGGGGTTAAAGTGGGAGTGGGGTCTGGGGGCTAGGGTGAGGCTGATACGATGACAGCGTCGCTTGGCCATCGTGATGCGTCAGACAGATGGGCTCAGGGAAGACACGTTTTGGCAAACCGAAAATTCACACACAGACACCACACAACAGACTTGAGCAGTGATGCTCACTCTCACACAGCGGCACACATGCTTCTAGTACGCACACATTCTCACCACAACACAGGGATTTTTTTTTTTGGCCAGACTTTTTTTCCGAGTGCTATGTAGGTCAACGGAAGCCCAAAGGGCAGAAGTGAATTTAAAAACCACTGACAGCAGAGAGCTTTTCTTCCTCCTCTTCCTCCCCTGTCCTCAACACTCTACTCTCTTCCATGCATCTGCCATTCTTGTCTTCTCTCTCCTTCGCTTTTAAGCTCTTTGTCTCCTTTTTCCTCCTCTGTTCTTCTGCTTTCCCATCCCTTTTCCATCCTTCTCTCCTCATCTCTTTTGCCATGATCAAACATTCTCTCATTTAACTGATTTTTACAATATCTACTGTCTATTTCTTCACACCCTGTATTGCTTTGCAACATCTCTCTCTTTCTCTTTCTCTCTCTCTCTCTCTCTCTCTCTCTCTCTCTCTCTCTCTCTCTCTCTCTCTCTCTCTACCCATCCTCTTCTACTAGGAATACACATTAATTATGCACTTTAAATGCCTTTTTAAAATCAATGTTATCATGGCATGAACTATATACGCACCCTCATAGTAGTGATCCTCCACCGTGATAATACGCCCCCTAGTGGCCCGAGCATTTTCAATGATGGTCTTTGAATCCAGGGGTTTGATGGTGAAGGGATCAATCACTCTGATATTGATCCTCTCTGAAATGACAAGGAAGACATTCATCAGTTTCTGTAATGGATGGAAACAGTCATTGTGTGTTCAAGCCTATTCAAGCATACCGCGATTGTGGTGCTACGATACTGGTTAAAGAATTAACTGTATAAGATTTCACATATAGGGTGCTTACAGTCCAAATGTACCGTGCAGTCTCAACACGAATCTACAACTCGTAGGCCAACCACTGGAGTTTCACACTTAACTAATTGTGTTACAGTCCAAATTCAGGTATCTTTTATGAATCAATTCTAGTTCATCACTTCATTAAAATACACAGTGTAGCCTTGTGTACATATGACATACTACTACTATATTTATTCCTACTGTAAATACATGAACTGTCATCTTTCACAGCCACAAGCAACTGCCATAAACTTTAGGTTGTAAAAGATGACAATGTAAAGAATGAAAATGCCAAAAACATTCCTCGTACAAACTAACTTCAGATGCTAATCATACCAGCAAACATAACAGATGTTATGAGATTGCTAGAGGCTCCCCATACCTTTCTTGAGCTGCTCAGCTGCAGTCAGAGCCTCATGGAGGGTAACACCGGCTCCAATCACAGTCACATGGTCATCATTGGTTTTGTAAACAACCTATTGGGAGATGTGCATCATCATATCATCATCACACAAACTATACACTGTATTTCTATTGGAGTATGGCAAGAGTATAACAACTTGGTATGAGCTAGAAGGATATCAGCAGAATCAACTATAGTACCTTTGCCTGTCCAACATGGAAGTCCTCGTTGTTGTTGTAAAGGATAGCATGCTCTGGGCGACTGGTTCTGATAAAGCACACACCCTACAATGGAGGAGAAAGTGTTACTACAAAGCTTTTTTCTGGCTCAATATTTGCTCACAGATGCCACAAACAGTACTAATCCATACTAAATAGAAAGCTTAATACTATCATAGAATAAAGCTGCACTATGGACATATGGTGCTCTATTCACTATAGATTTAGCACACAAGGGTCTCAAGCTTTCTGTAGTTTCTGTAGTTTAATTTGAAACTGTACGGATTTACAAAACTGTGGATACCTTTGTGTTAGCGGCCAGCTCCACAGCTTTCTCAGTGGACACGCCGTCGCTAGGGTAGAATACTGTTGCCGTGGGGATCGCTCTGAACATGGCCAGATCCTCCAGGCCCATCTGAGAGGGTCCATCCTCCCCTAAACACAACCAAGCATGCAAACACATGAGAAAACACACACAATACACATGTCACACACACAAACAACTGTCAAAGAAAGGCAGTGTTATTTCTTTTAGAAGCTTCTGGATTCTTGACTGAAAGTGCAGTCTGGCAAACTGGCATGCTTTGAGGCGAGAGGGCATGCGATGTACCTGAGGAGACTAAGGGGAAGCTGGGCCCGTCCAGACCACTTCCACCATGATACACAGAGAGAGAGGGAGGAGGAGGGGAGGAGGAAGAGGAGGGAGAGAGCGACAAAACGCTGAAGGTGGCAGCGCGGGAGGAATGACGAGGGGGAAAAATGTGAGGAAACGGAAAAAAAATCAAAGTTCAGGATTTTCAGGAGAACTTAAAATCACAGAGGCAAAACAGTGGTGCTTCACTTTGGTGTGCCTGCATTACGCCCACAGAGAGAATCTTCAGCAGAACCAAATCAGTTGCAAATGTTGCTTCATTCTTTCACCATCTCAATAGCGATATGACATAATCATTCAATATGCCAAACCATTTCTACAGATAGATCACAGATATTTCCGATCAAAGTCTAAATTTGATTAAATTAACCAGTAGTCATCGGGATGATTACCCCTGATTCAGACTGAACTGAGTGTACTGCTGAAGATTATTACTGTGAGCGCAGTCAGAATTGGGCAGAGACTCCCGTATTGTCAGATAGGGAGTCAATCCGCAAGAGAAGAAAAGTCTGTTTTAGGATCCGGGTCAGAGAAGAACAGTGAAAGGGCACACAGGGATAGACTGACCAATGGAAACTCCACAGTGGGAGCCGCAGAGGTTGATGTTGCTTTCAGAGATGGCTGCCATGCGGATCTGATCGTAGGCACGGCTGAAGAAGGTAGCAAAAGTGGCAGCGAAGACCGCGTTCCTGTCACGGGTGGCACAGCCGACTGCCACGCTCACCTGGAGGAGAGGAGAGAGACAGGGAAGAGGCATTAAGGTTAGTGTACTGTAGCTGACGACTGGAAGGATCATCATGGACAGGAAAAGTCGTTATTTCTGCACTAATAATCCATTCACAATAGTTGTTCTCTGTTATACTTCAGAAGATATCCTATTTATATTTCATATTAGTAAGAATCTCTGCCTCATTTTGTGTAAGTATGTGGTTTAGAGGCAGTTTAGTCCATCACGGACTGTAATGTTTTGCTCAATAATAAGTTGAGACATATGGCAATCATGTGTTTGACCGAGGAAGCACTTTTGGAATTTACTGCAATACACCAAGACACACACACTTCAAAAAGTCTTATTTCTAATCTCAATCTTTCTTCTAAACTAATCTGGCTTCTCCCAAAAGTCAGAGCAATCCACAGTAAAGGTGCACCATATCTTGGTATGGTCAAACAGCATGAGCAGAACTTTTCTTGTTAAGCTGGTATTTCATGGAGTAGAGAGATTTAATTTCCTGTTTCTTTCCCCAGGAAAAAAGAAAACTCATTCCTGCCCTTGGGGCAATGGTGCAGAGTAAAAGGCAGGTGTGCGTACCGTATGTACACATGTGTGGGAGTGTGCATGTGTGTGTGTGTGTGTGTACTACTGTATGTGTGCACGTGTGAGTGTGTGTGAGTGGTGGAAAAATACTACTCCACATTTGCCTGTAGTCTGCAGTTTTACAATCACACTCTTAGACAAACTATTCTTGGTAAGATCTGTGGGTAGAGGGATTATAATGTAGAAGATTTCATGCTTTATGAACTTCTGAATCAATCTCTTTGGCATGCCATCTCTAGGTGTCTGTAACTAACTTGCTTGTGGGAGCACACATTCATGTTTGTCACAAATAATATGCTCAAATAAGCTCAAATAATATGCTTAATGTTTATTTATAAAAATGCATTGATTGGGATATGATTGTCAAAGACACATTGCATTCACACTAAAGTCTATTAATATATACTGTAATGCCATGGGTGATCGCAGTGATTATTTCAGTTAAATGAAGTTTGCCCTACAGTATCCTATTTTCCTGTGGGTGAAATGAAGAATGTAACTGGAGTGTTTCACTCTTGATGTCTCCTGAATTACATTATTATGGTGATGGCTGCACAAACCATTCAAGGTGAAGCAGAGAAAGGGATGGTAACTCCATTCATAAGTTGAATGAGTGTGTTTCTCTGATGCAGAATACCACATGTATCACATATATTAGGATCTACTGCATGTGTTACATACATGCATGTGACAAATAAAATTCCTTGTGTACTTGTGTAAGTGGCATCATTTCAATGGTGTCTCATGCAATAAGGATATGAGAAGACATACCATGTTCTGCTCGGCAATGTAACACTCAATGTAACGGTTGGGGTGCTCATTCTTAAAGATCTCGGTGAAGGTGGAGTTCTTGGTGTCTCCGTCCAGGGCAATGACACGCTCGTTGTAGCGGCCCAGTTTAGCCAGGGCCATTCCATAGGCCTTCCGTGTGGCGATCTGCACACAAGCATCATAACAGTTTCTTTACAAACACAAAAATATCAATAAAAAACTAAACAAATACATATCAATCTATCAAACTGCATTTGCATCATTCTGGTTTAAGTAAATGCTAATCAAACCAACACAGCTTGAGTTTGCCTGATATTTCCTAAAATTCACAATAACTTAAACTTAAATTAAAATTGAGCTAATTAGGTCTTTAAAACTAAACGACAGTATTGAAAAAGACTTGGAACAGTCAGACTCATTTAATTAGTTGTAATACTGTATACCTTAATGGGGGATGCCTAGATCCAAACCCAGTATCATTTCTCTTGCTAGTATGCATCCCCGTGCCTTTGCTGTGTGCACATGCTCTATGTCCCCTGAGGAAGGGGTGGGCTGGCTTATGATTCCTCCTCAGCCTGTGGCCCTATTTGACCTTTGACACCACGACCTTTACCTTCTCTCCAGATTTGTAGCTGGGGGCGCTGGGCATCCTGATGTTGCGCAGGCTGACGGGCGGGGTGTCCTCTTGGGGCATGGCCGGGTACAAGCGCTTGCTAGTGTTGAGAACGCGGCTCTGCAGGTCCTTGATGACGCCCTCGGCCATGTCCTTAGGCAGGGGCTTTCCGTGCCAGCCCATCTTGTCCTCAGCCACTGATGGGGGGATGGAACAGAGGAACCGCGTTACAGACATCACACATGCATGGATGCACTAACATGTGCAGCACAATTTGCATAGGAAGGCATACTTACTCACACACACACCCACGCACATTCATTCAGAGAGAAGAAGACACTCAAACTCTATCAAACACACTTCACTTCACACGTTCTCACACACGAGTAAGTATAGTAATTCCACACATATGAGTATTAACACACTAGTGCAGACAAAGACAATACACGTGGAAATATACGCAAACTTTGCACTTCCACAGAGACACACAACACACACAGACACTCTCTCACACACCCAAATACATACAGCCCACACATTTCTGACCCTTAGTGACCCAAAAAACAGAGACATCAGAAGAAGTGCCATACTTCAGACAATGCTTATGATAACAGGCCAGGCTGTGTGAGCAGCGCTGCTCCTCTGAGCAAACAGGCGGATAAAGAGAGGGCAGAGGCCAGAGTGGGCCTCCACTCCACTCCACTCTCTGTAGGGCTGAGTGAGCTGCTGCTGCTGCCTCTAAAGCACTGAGGCGCTGGGGCCAAAGCCCACAGATCTGGGCCTGATCCCCTCCCTTTGTTCCCCCCATAAAGCTAGAAAGCCTCGCACACGTGTAGGGGGATGGCTGCAGGGGATGTTTAGATGAGGGGCCCCCGAGAAATGATTCATACTTGCTCTGATGTACAGCATAAGGAACTCACATATACACCAGTATACTCATTCACATACACAAATACACACACTACTATACTCCTTTTACAAGTGTGTGTGTGACTGTGACTGTGTGTGTGAGAGAGAGAGGATATAGTTTGTGAATGAATAGTGGTGTGTATGTGAGAAAGTATGAATCATTTTTCAATGGCCCCTCATACATATGGCAGCATTTACTGTAGGTCACTATACAGAATATGCAATTTACCACAAATATCTGTATAAGTAGAACACACTATGTAATTATGTAAGTAAACTGGTTGCACAATATGTACATGCACAAAGAGCTGTGTTTGGAACAGCTACCTGGAATGCCCTTGCCCTTGATGGTCCTGGCGATGATTGCAGTGGGCTGGTGGCGTGGCTGGGACAGAGCCTTGCACAGCTCCTCCACGCTATGCCCATCTACAATGATGGCATTCCAGCTGTACACACAGAGAGAGAGAGAGAGAGAGAGAGAGAGAGAGAGAGAGAGAGAGAGAGAGTACAAGTGAGTTTTCTCTCGTTAGAGAGTAGGTGTATAAATGAATACTATTTCTCTAATTCCTTTCTCTCTCCACCTCCATCTCAGGGTGGACGAAGATGAGAACGGAGATGAAGTAGAGATGATTTTAGCCAAATTATGCCTTAGTTAGCTGTAAGTGTCACCTTACAATCATACCATCTAATCATACTCTAGATCTAGACTCTATGATTAGATGCTATGATTGGGTGACTAAATTGCCATGCAAGTGGTGTAAAATTGAAAAGCGATGAAGAAATACAAATGCACACACACACACACACACACACACACACACACACACACACACACACTCACCCAAATGCTTCACAGCGTTTCTGGTACTTTTCCACATGGTGTTGCAGAGGAGCGGGATCACTCTGGCCCAGACGGTTGATGTCCAAGATGGCCACCAGGTTGTCCAGCTGGTAGTAGGAGGCGAAGGCCATGGCCTCCCACACCGACCCCTCTGACATCTCTCCATCTCCCAGCAGACAGTACACACGGTAGCTGCCAAGCACAACACACCGCGTCAGAGAGGCACTGTATTGTATTGCATGCATTTCAATCAGAGGTTAGTAGTGTTATTATTCACACTGATATTAATCCATACTTTTTTGTGCACAGAAATATCATTCAGAGGTAGGTAGCCTGGGTTTAGAATGTAAAAGTCTTATCACATACAGTACAGTACAGTAGCTAATCTGGCAAAATGAGCCATATTGGCTAAAATAGACTTGAAAGATTAGAAAATAAGCTTTGTTTTTCCAACCATATATAGAGCCAATATTATTTTAATTACTTCAACTCTTCAGTCAGGGGAACTAATCAATCAGAGGCATCATGTTTCTTGTACTGTACAAACAACCAATATATGATCAGACTTTTAATCTTTGGAACAAGAGAGCCCACCTCTGAACCTCATCCAGATAATGAAACATAAATCATGTAAGAAGTGAAAAAGGGTTTTGGTATCTCCTTATTGTTATGACTTGTGAGATCTGTGTTAATTTCCATATATCATAAGACAACCCATCCCTAGACAAAGAAACCGTATTAATGATTAATGTTACAATGTATTTACTATGCTAAAAATAAGCTCAGCTGCACACATACAAATATGTAAATACAAGCAAACATGTCTGCGTGTGTGTCTGTCTCCATATCTGTCCATCACAATCAATCCAACGCTCACAGTATCCAACACTAACCCCCACACCGCCCCACAGCTCACTCACTCACACACACACACACACACACACACACACACACACACACACACACAGGCTTTCTCGCTCACTTCCACTCCCTCTCACACTCCCCCACTCACACAGACACACACATTCTCACACACCTCCTCAGGAGTAACACGGCCTGACAGCTTTCCAGTCAAATAGGCACGTTTGAATTAAAGTGCAAAGATCGGCAGAGACACGGCGTATTACAGCATGCATTCCAGCTCTGCCCCAGGAAGAATAGCATTCCAGGGAGAGCCATCCGAGATGGGAGAGCGTAAAGACACCTGGTCCCACTCCAGATTAACATCTTCATACCCGATCACTACAACCTCAGCAGACAGGCCGTGGATATGTTATCCCACACCCACAACCCATACTCTCACACACGCAAACACACACACACACACACACACACAGGCTTTCATTCAAGTCCATACACTCCCCATCTGACGTTCTTACACGCCCTTTCATACTCACTTAGACAAATCATTCCTGTGATGTCTTTTACTGTAAATCACAAAAGGCTTGCATTATTTCAATTATGAGATTATTTAAGTGACATAGGATCCTTGCACCTAAGGAATTCAAACCAGTTGTACATTCCTGATTATCATACCCATCAAAATGCATCTCAACCTAACTAACCCATATCTGATTACAACAATCATAATTTTCATTTATACATTTATTCATTCATCTTAGTTGCCTGGTTATTTGCTTAAACACCATGAATGATCTTAGTTGCCTGGTTATTTGCTTAAACACCATGAATGATTTAAGTTGCCTGGTTATTTGCTTAACTACCATGAATGTGTTTCATGC
>JAODXP020000018.1:14826204-14856204 GCA_027497455.2 Sardinella longiceps
CAGTCCTACTGTGAGTAAATATTAATGGGTTAATTTTGTCTTAAACGACCCTTCAAAAGGTGCGTAATCCAAGTTCACTGACAGTGCCAAGCGCTTAGCGTGACATCTCCCATAGAAGTCATTACAACAGATAGTCGAAGTACCAAACAGGTTATAAAGAAAAGACATTGAATGCTGGTAAATTGTTCATCCAAACTTATCCAGTGTTTAAACTGTTAAACAATCAAGCAAACCACACACAAAGTAATGCGTGCTTCTTGAGAGAATGCATGCTACACAAGTATTATTCATACCACAGATTTCTAATACAGCGTTCAACCTGCAAAAGAATGAAGTACGACATGGTGTTGTTGTAAAGAAATTAATAAATTATCCACGTGATAATAACAGCAAAACATCACAGACCATGTTCGCTCCTTGAGCGTAATGCTTTTGAAGTTATTGTCTTATTGGCGACACCAAACATCGGCTTTCCATAACCAACATCAAAAGCTTCAAATTGCTAAAATGTTAGTTGTAGCCTACTCCATTATTTGACATAATGTGGTTGCACTAGTCGGTGGACTACGTGCTGAGGCTGGACAACCTTGACCGGGACAATCGACGCAGGCGCTGTGGGCAAACAGATAGGAGCGGGTTCCCTTTTAGATTTAGTTGCGGTGGGCTGATCCATTGCAGAAACTAAAAACCACTGGTTTTAACCGACCAGCAAACAGACGATGGGTCCTATTTGCTACTCTGTCCATAAAAAAGACACGACCGGGGGAGGAAATATAGCGTGCTGAAAACAAATGCTGTAGGGTGCACCTGCTCTGACTAAACCGTATGACAAGCGGCGTCAAGTCAGTTATAACATTAACCATAACAAGAATGTCTACTTTACCAAGATTATTAATTAATTACACCAATAACAAATAGAACATTGTGTTCCATATTGATATACTAATATTTCTTCGATACATTTAAGTCATCTCATCTTGTCCGTAAAGGGTACACACAAAAAAGTTATATGATAAACGTCTAAATAGCACAGTTAGTAGAGTCGATCATCCAAGCCATTGACATATGTGCGTGTTACGCTCTTACCCACTGCCAGCTGCAGTCGTAGCCCTTATAGAGTTGATCCGGAGGCGATTGGCAATGTTCCGCAGCGCCTGCAGAGTCTGCTGGTCGGGTTTATGGTAATCCTCCATGGAGAAGTCCTGTCAAAATGAGCACCTAAGGTGAGCAAGCTTTAAAAAAAACACCGAAAAGGGGAGAGAAGGACTTGTCACTCAGTAAAGTGACTAAATCCTGCTGAAAGACAGAAGAGCGAGAGAGGGCGTGTTTGCAATAGGGATGGCTAACGCGCTGTAAAAGCCTGGCTGAACAGCACACGAGAGCAACCACTGCAGAGTGCGTGTGGGTATGTGTGCGCTTTATGTGTTAGCGCACAAAGTACAGTATCGTCCCAGGAATGATAGACGACACAGGGGCGGAGTTCTCGCACTCCAAGCACCATAGACTTTGTCTTTACTAACACCGCCTCAAACAACCATCAATGGATTGGACCAGCGGGGCCAAGAGCTTCTCTGCGTTAATACTGGGTTACGTGCGTCTCCACAGGACGCGTTGTCATGCAAGCTAACCACTCTCTGAGTGTCTCCGGTAAAGGATTAGTTCCATTGGGTTGCAGGCTAGTTAATGTCTGAACATCTAAATTATCTGGCTGAAATAAAATAATAACATTTCAGCAATAACTACCAATATGATGCCATAGCTCACCTGTGCTTATGACAATGGCTTAATTACATAAACACACTAAATACATTAATGGAAGAGATATTAAAACACCATTGTTTTAACTTATTGAAAAATTGGAATACCTGAGAACGGCGATACTTTGACATGTTGGAATTCATAGAGATCTTGTTCTCTGGTCTGCCTGTCAAACCTGCAGAATCCAATGTACACTTTTTATAGGCAAGACTTATAGGCAAGACTTGGAAACGTTTCGGTTCTCTATCAGATTACCGATTGAGTGCAGATTGAAGGTTACTGATATATCTGATTGACAGATGATTGAAGATCTTGCATACATTGCCTTTTGTCCTGACTCTCACAGGACAAAAATCAGCACGTGAACTGCGTATCTTTTACTTACTAAGGTGTTGGCGCAAAGTGGCATTCCATCGGCCCCACGTTCCTGCCCTGCATATTGACATTTTCTCGTTATTAAATGGACTTAGGGATCTCGATTCATGTGTCAAAGGGTCACGAAAAGTAATAGTTAAGGTTCAAATATTGTGTAGGGTTACTCGCCCTAGAGCAGGACTGAGAGGTCCTCATAAGATTAGTGCCAAATAACATTTAACACCTTCAAACCCATTCACATGCCATTTAAGGGAAACTTATTTCTGGCAATTCAATTTCATTGTGTGAGAACGTCTACATTTTGTATGCGTATGCTGAAATGCCATAGCTATTCAGGTTGTCAGCTCGAAGTCAATTATCTATTTGAAGCGTCGGTAATCGCCCCCCCAGCATACTGAATACATGACGTGATTTAATGTGTGTTTTACGAAGCGTATAAGATTGTTCAGAGGACTTTGATAAATTGGTTAAGAATGTAAAATGTACGTTTTTCATTTATGTGAAGATGAACAGGCTAATTCAACTTTACACATCTGCTTCAATAATACGATACTGTAGGATTTAACATCATTTGATCACGGTTGAGTACGGTCTACAAATGCATCTTATTTTCATTTCCTCCAAAGGCACATATCATTTAATTTCAACATGCATCAGCAACTGTGCCTCTCGATTATCACTGCCATCTCGTGGTCATATGTAATACATGCCGCAATCTACCCTCAAATGGACTTGTTTTCACATGATACCATGACAAACGGATAAATCCTCAATCTCTGGCATCAGTTTCAGATTGGTGCAATTTTTTGAATGATATTGAAGCAATACCAGGCTATTCGAGCTTGAAATCAAGGTCCAGATTCTACAGAGAAAGGCTTAAGAAAATGCAATGGCATGCTAAAATAGGAAACATTTTAATACAGGAATGGCTATTGTTAAAAAAAAAATGAATTGCACAATATGCTTTCAAGAACTTTCTTTATTGGCATTATTGTTATAGGTTTTCATAAAGACAAAGTGGGCCTACTATTGCCAAACAAAGGGAGTGAAACAGCAGGCTCCAGGTTTTAGACTTAGGCCTATCTGCCAAATTACATGGCTCTAAATGCACTTCACTGGAGTAACCTTATTTGTAAACACATAAAGCCATTTTTACAGTATTTAGGTTTGAATGACATTCAAGTTTTGTAAAAGAGGAAGAAACAGAGATCATTCCACTGAATATGAATTGTTGTGGCCTATGTCTACTGTGCTTTTCAGGGCAGTCATATAGTCTAGAATGAATGTATATCCAAATACAATCGTCTTTCACGGTCATCACCGCTTACATGGCACAACATACATGTTAGCTGGTCAGCACTTCTGAGAAAGACAGCCATCTGAGAAACGCTGCTCACATTCACAATAACCCATTGATAAGCACATGTGCCACAGCGGGCATCGACTAAACTGAGAATGTTCTTTTAAGGGGGAAGCACTATTTAAACGGAGAGTAACTATTTTCCTTGCCTAATCAATCAAAAGGAACAATTTAGTGAATTTGTGTTTCCTTTTTTTCCAGACCAATTTGGTCAACAATCAGAAGCAGAAGCTTGGAACAATCACTACGGCATTGTTTTTTTTTTTTTTTTTTTTTTAACATATGGCACAAACACATGTATACGTAGTGCACAACCATACTGATTATCAAAAACATCTCCCTTTTCTTCTCATTCTTTAAATCACTATTAGCTTGACTGCTGGACAGAACTGAATTGTTATTATATCTACTGTATCATGAAATGTCCTGAAAAGTCAAGCGCTGTATTGCACACTAACACAGAATTTCCTTTACTTAAAGACAAATGGATGATGCAGGCAAATTTCATTGGATGACCTTATTGAATGAAACTGAAATATTTAGATGACAAAATAAGGCAGATTAACTAACGGCCATTTTGTTTCTGTAAAGTCTGGCATATCAAGTGCTTAACTGGCTCTTTAACAATGGCCAGTGTCTTCAGTGATTTTTCATTTGATGAATGCCTACCTTCTTGAAGTTGTACCTTTGCCCTGCACCAGAATTAATGTTTAAAAATGTTTAATCCAAGTTATCATAAAAAAATGAATTCATACGGGAGATGGTACCTGTCACTCACAAAGTGAACCAACTTCCATTTCAAATCAATTTAAAAACGTTTTTGAAATCAATTTAGATATTTGTAAACAATACACCTTAGTTCTGCTGGTCTAGTGGACACACCATGGTTAATTATGAGATGCAGTATTCGCTACTGCAAAGTCCATAGCAGTGAGACCAAAATCACTCATGCCCTAGCTCTTAGCCTTTAACAAAACAAAAATATAGCTCTACAGAGACCACATACTAGCCTTTTGTACAGGAAATACAGGTATTCCACAATGCAGTACTTAATATTGCACAAATTCCCACAAAATTGGGGAAATGTTGGCAGCTGAGTGCAAAAAAGAAGAGAATTTATATAAGAAAGGCCAGAATGCTAATGCTAAGAAAATTGAGAAAAAAAAACAATAGGAGGATAAGAAAGACTACTTCAAAGGAGGAACAAGGGAAGACAAAAAAAGCTCAAAGAAAGAAAAAAAAAGAAAGGTACTAGAAATGCAGCAGCATTGTAACACGAAAACTGCAGGATAAGTGTGACACAGTAACTTGAACTGCAATTGAAGCGTTCTGCACATGCAATGAAGTTGGTGACCAGACTGGCATGTTTTCAGAAGCGGGACCATCACTGTCGTTGCCCTGGCAACTCCTGTCCCTGTCTTTGTGACGAGGGCCGTGTCCCTCTGGAGTGAATGTGTTGTGAAGCGGAGAGGCGTGCGTGTGTGTGTGTGTCTGTGTGTGTGCCTGTGTGAGTGGGCGTTTGGGAGTGACCGGTCAGTGACCCAAATTCAGTGCCAGCCAGCCACACACACTCCCTCGGCTGACCCCCTTAAAGCAACATGAGGAGGCCTGGGATCAGGCCTGGGCCTGGGCTGGGTGAAGCAGCGGGCCCTTCTGCAACAGAGGGCTTCCTCTTCCTGGCTCCTACCCCCCATCCAGCCCTCCCTGCAGGCCTGCTTCAGTCCAGGGCCTTGCTGCCGTTATAGCTTCATGTTGCTGAGGTCTTTGGAGAGACTCTGGACATAGGCCTCGTGGATTGCACTGAGAAAATGTGGGTCATTCTGCAGACACACAGACAAACGGAAGACTTTAGGTTAGTGTTTTGCATCTTTAGCAAAGCCACCATTGCCAAATCTGCAGGCAGACAGTACATATAGATAGCTACTGGTGTTTAGTCATCACAACCAGTTTTTTTTTTCTTTTGTTTTACTTTGATGAAGCTTTGATCTTATCAGACTGATAGCAGAGACACTGTTACACATACGGACGCACTGTTCACACTGTGTCTGAACAAACACTGTGTAAACAGAATGAAATACACAAGGTAGGCACCAAATGATTGTGCCATTGTGTGTATGTGTGTGTGTGTTTAGGAGTGTGTGACACATACCTTGATAAGATGGACGAGGGTGTCCTGAAGCTGGTGTTTGCTGAGGATAGCAGAGGCTTGGTGGTCAGCGCTTGGGTTTGGGGTTAGATTGGCTGGGGGAGATGGAGGCGGGCCTTGGGTTCTGGGCGGCAGCTCTGTCGTCTTGGACATGGAATTCTGGAATGCACTTGGTGAGAGGAGCAAGGAGGCCGCTGTTCCTGGAACCACGAGCCCTGCCTTCAATGTGACCGGCTACAGCAGAGAACACACCCAAAGAACACATGCAAGGATGACTGATAAATGACGACACTCATAGAATATCTTTGCTTGGAACTTTTATAATAAACACAAAAATGACTGATACTTTTTATTAGTGGCTAATAATAGCATCCTAATGATAACACCAACTAATAAAATCCTAGTAATAGGCAGACGTTAAGCAATGCTGGTTAGAAGGAGGAAGATTGTATATGCTGCGATATGGAAATACTTACAGGAATGTTTTTAACCAAACTCTGAGACTGTGCGAATACATCCACCACATCTTTGTTTGGCTGTGAAAAAATAACAACACTGTTAGAAGGCAGACTTCAGAATGACAAAAACTAAGACTAAGAGAGAATTCAGCCTCTCCTATGGTCAACAAATAGATACTACAACAGATTATTTAAGTAGACTCTAAAACTCTCTTTTCTTTTCCTCCAGGATAACTACAATTCAAGGAAAAGCATAATGCAAATAAATCCATCGATATTCTGATAGCAATGCCTAGACCATGTAAGACAACACACACCTGAACAGGTACAGCTGGTACACCGCCAAAGGTTGTTGGGGGTTTAGGAACGGCCTCTCTGAAGCTCTGAGGAGTGATAAGCGAGTTGGCCAGGAAGTTGGGGGCGAGGGGGGGCATGGAAAGCGGGTGGCTGTCTGGTTTTGAGGGGTTGATGTAGGCCTGCGGGTTGGGGGGTCCACCAGCTGGTCCATGTGACACAGGTGGCGGGGGGCCCAGGTTAGCCAGTGGTTCCGGCCCAGGTGGTGGCACCAGCCTTGGGGAGACGGACGTCTGCTGGGGCTCCCGGGGGCCGGCGGGCTGGAGGAGGGGAACCAGGCCGGGGATGAGCGGCCGCTCGCTTCCCCCGGGGTCGGGAGCTGTGAGGTGGGGGGTGAGCAGAGGCTCCAGGGGAGGGACAGGCGGGCCGTAGGGGCGGCCGTGCAGGAAGCCCTCAGGTGGCTGTGGGGCATCAGTGGTGTTTGGGCCTGGGGGACAAACAGGTGTTGGGTCTTTGGGGAGAGAGCTGCCAAACAGCTCCTCCACTGTGATCTGCTTCACAACTGTGTGTGGGACCTGAAAACACAAACACACATAGAAATAACGGAGTTGAAAAGAAAATATTATTATGCATTTAATACACTCAATGCAATTTATTTTGAGGCTGTCAAATAAAGTAGTCATCTATCTGTGTGTGTGGTGGTAAATAAAAGTAGTTAATTAAAGTGGTAAGTTAAATCTTGCCTGTAGCTATTATAGATAAGTAGTTTTTAGTTCATATTCCCCTGGTACCTTCTCCTGTTGTGCGGAGTTGGCCCTGCGCTCTGTAGACTCTGCGGGGGGCTTTGCTGCATCCTGTTTCTGCCCTGCATCAGTACCCCCACACGGCTCTGAATCACCCGACTGGCTCTAAAGGGTGAACATACAGTACGCACACAATACATTACATGCTGTCTTATGGACACAGTGTACTGCATATATCCATAATAAAATTGCAAATTTCAAAATTAAAGGAAGTAGAATCGAATTCATTCCAATTCAGAGAAATTAATTCTTATCACATATCACTGAGAATGTGACACTTTCTTTTTCTTCTAAATGGAATTTGACATATACTAACATTATTTATGTAATGTTGAATTGTTAGCGAAGCTACTCTAGCCCCCAAATAGTTTATTTCACAAGAGTACACTCCAAACACAATGTCTTTACGAAGGCTTGGATAAAGCAAGGTATTCTGGTAAAAGATGTGCGGACCGGTCATCTTTCATAATTTTTAAATTCCTAGAATTTTAATAACTTAGTCCGGCTTCCTACTAATGCTCACTCACTAAGACTGAAGATATATCTTAAAGTTGTTTTTTTGTTTCTAGATCTTTTTGCATTATATTTCAAGATACTACACAACATGTATAGTGGATAGGGGACATGCTCCCCTTGTGCTGGTAGTGGTCCTGATTCCGGTAATCCAGGATTAAGACGCACAGTAATCTCTCCTCCATACAACAATGCTACAATCTGCCTTTACCTACAATATGCTTATTTCTAAATCTGCATGCAAAACAAACAGACAGACACAAAAGCCTATGTGAGATGTATGTCTAATGAAACCAAAATCTAACAGACAAGTGTGTGCCTAGTATATACTTAACCGCTAGTTACCAGTTGCGTTATGCTAAAGCAGCCTACTGTATAGCTGTGAGTTATCTGGATTAGAGCCCAAGGCCTCAATCACACTTAGGCAAACAGTCAGAGGCACGGGCTTAGGCCGGTAAAGAGGCAAACTCATTCACACCTCTCTTCTCACATGGCTCCATTTTCATTATGGACTCATGCCCAGCTTACACATCAGGTGAACCACTGCTGAGAGCATTTGTTTATCAACACAGGAAGGTGCTGTGGATCTCTGGAACCGATCATGGTTGTGACAAATACTCACTTTACCCAAAGATCTTTTATTTCCCCCTTACTAAAATATGACAGCCAACAATAACTGGTATGCTGCTTGGAATTTGAAAACAAAACAAACTTTGGGGTTTGGAGTTTGTTATTCTGCCAGGCATGACTAATTCCTGTTATTTACCCTCCCAAAGTATGTATGGTTATCAGTTTGAGATTGACCAGTGCATTCTGCTGCTAGAGGTATTATTAGCAGTTTTATTCCTGGTTGGACTAACAACTCATTACTCCTTCCAAATAGCACATAACTCCACCTTCATGTCAGCATCAAAGAATCGTTCTTGTAATTCATATTTAGAACATTGCCTCAATCCTGTTTTGGATATAAACAGCCCTATGTGGCTGTTGGCCAGCAGTGTTGTAGGGTGGTGTGGTGTGGTGTGCAGTGCTGGTCTTACCCTATGGTACTCCTCTTTGGCTTTGCTGAGGAGCTCCAGGATGTCGATGGGACGTGTCTCCATGCAGCCATTGGTGCGCCCGGCAACAGGCCGATCTGGAGATGTCTGTTGCGCCCGCAATGCTTCCTCTTTCACAATCCTAAAAAGCAGATTTAAACAACTAAATGAAGAGCTCTCTTCCAAAACAATATCCATTTGCAGAAATATGTGTTTTTACTGCGCCTCTCACTTAATATCAATGAAAGTACAGCTTAGTTGTTTTATTGGGTATGGACAAATCAGATAACATTAATACACTTTAAACTGGCCCGATGTTACCTGAATATCAAATTTGGAAAAAGATTTAAGAAAATTGCATTTAAATTACTTGAATAGCGTTTTGGAAAAGAACTACCAACTTCAGTGACTTCAATAACACAGATGGATAATAGAATGGCTTTAACCCTTTTGATCTCACTGCAGTAGAGAATCCAAACAGCAGAGGGCAGCATTGTTTTTGGTCTATCTTGCCAAGAACCAAGGTCAGTGAGAATGTTTGAAAAGTAAATATTTGGGCCATCTGGCCACTGGTATGACTGCTAACGGCAATACCACACATTTCTCTAGCATTTCATCTGAATGGGATGTGAGCAACTGTTGTTAATTCTGGCAGCATCATAAAGGGGTGGATAGTTTTACACAACAGATAAACAAATTTTGAACTGTAAAGAGTCTGTCTTCCAGATCTAAGCAACTTTGCTACAAGGTACCTCTGGATGCAAATATGTGAGGGTACAGGTATGTGCAATAAGCATATGTACCTTATAACTTGGAGAACAAAAAATTTGATGTTCACAGAAATTGCAGAGAGCTGTCTGCTCTCTATGACAGCATAATGGTCAGGTTGCCTGGCTACACTCTCAAGCCCAATTTCCGAATGACCCAGCAGACAGTTCTGCTAAACCACGACACCATGGTGACAGTCTAGTGGCCACAGAGAGGTCATTACACCTGTGCAGGTGTTTCTCACACAACAAGATCTCAACTTTTAAAATGACTAGGAAAACTGCAGCCCTAGGATTGGTGTCATTGTCATTAGGATACATGATTCAAGAAAAACTTTATTACATCTCATTATAGCTTAGTGGTAGACTATAGGAGAGTACAATTCTTGTGTTTTTTGCTCCTCAGAAAATAAATAGTAGTGATTAAAAATGTCTGAGATAAATGTGCTATGTGTGTATATGTGTGAGTCAGTGTATGTGTACATTACAATGTCCAAAAGTGCAAGACTGACAGGCACAGATTTAGGCATCACGTAGAAATGAAAGAGTCAGCACACTGAAACTCCCATTCACCCAAACAGTAAACATTACAGTAAATCTTTCGTTTAGATATTATAACAAATGTGAATTATGTGTGACTCAAGAGAATGATGAAAAACATTTTATTTAAAATAGTGTAAATATACCTCAACAACCTTGTTGTTGTTACAGCTCCATACCTTGGAAGCCTTGCAAATCCATTTCAAAGTTCCCCCTTAACAACTTACCAAAATCAGTGAATGGAAGCTTCAGTGTGCAGATTTTCTTTTTTCATTTCTATATAAATACTACCTATTTTTGGTCACGGTTTCAGCACTTATTTATGATGTGAGCACCATCTGCCTGCTTTTGGAAGAAGCCCTTACCTCACCATTAGCTGGGCTATGCGCTGGCAGTCAGTCTTATCATAGAACCAGATACTGTAAATTCCCACTGCCAAGAGAGAAGGGAGAAAAAGAGAAGAAAGAAGAAAGATGAGAAGAGACAGGAAAGAGGGGGAGAAAGAGAGTTAATTATCCAACACCTCATTGTAATGTAAAGGACATTTATGACCCTGTTCACAGGAAAAGGAGCAAGTGATGTTTGTCAATAGCAACAGCACTCCAGCACTCCCCAAGAGGTTGGGTGCTTGGCAACGATTATGTTCAGAGTATATCCAGAGGAATAAACACACCGCCAGATGATGACAGGAGGCAGAAAGTTCCAGCATATAGCCTCTCCACCCACACACACACGCACGCACAGATACACTCATTTTTCAAACACAGTCACGCTCCAACTTTAAGAGAACATTCCTGAATGTCAATTGGACATCCAAGTCTCTAATGCAGGCCCTTCTTGGCAAAGGCAAATCTAAATAAAACCTTCATCACAACCACAAGGTCGTCTGCCAGCTCCGAGGAAGTTTTCTCAGTGTCTGTGGCCATGTTTTGGAGGCGGGAGGAGGCTGCTACTGCTGCTGCCGCTTCACACCCAGGAGACATTCTTTAGTATTCTTCCAGTAAAAAGTCTGACTCGCATCAGACATACGGTATGCAGATTGCAATCTACAGATGTCTACAGATCTACAGATATCTGGCTCCTAACTGGACTTGAAAATGGATAACCCTCTCCACTGACAGAATGGCGACAATATAACATGGCCATCCGGCTGACAGCCTTGCAGTCTGCCCTGTGCTGATGGGAGGAAGGAGTCCAATGTTCAACACGCCGTTCTCCTGAAGCAGATCAAGCAAATGCTCCCCTGGCATACCATTGAGAGGACTGAAGCTCGCAACAGACATGTTCCTGTTGAAGCTGTCTTCTCACAATAACTTCAAGAAACTCCGCCACAGAGGAAAGGCCATGTTTCGGAGGACAATAAGACATTGCATCCTAAGCGTGTACAGAGGCAAGTCTTCTTTCATGCATAGTAGTATGTGTTCTCGCTCAAAGCACATGGCGCATATTAGGGAGCTTAAATTAGCCCTGCATTGACTCATTCTGACCCTTAAAACAATGTAACTGAATTAAGTCAGGTGGCAGTAGAGATGGCAAAAGGCAAATGGACTGGGTTACTTACTGGGCTACTTGTACTTGGCAGAACATTTCTTTCCCACTAACAAGTCCAGTGTAGCTTTTAAATCCCTGCTTGCGGGATTGAACTAGTATTTTGAAGATTCACATGTATTGTGTTATATATAACTTGTCCTTTACCCATGAGCATTGTGCTACCATTCGTTTTTGTTACAAGGCAGGCTAGGTCACATGACTTAGTTGGAGCTTACTATTTGAATTACAATTTGTGAATTTAACCTTCTCAGCCCATTCAAGCGTCAATGCAGCAGCTGAGCTGCTGTTCATACTGATGTAGAGGATTCTTCTCAATGCTGATCAGACATATTAAAAATAGCACTGCATGGCATAGATTGGACCAATTTGGTTTAATAGCACTGTATTTACACTGTCCAAAAAGTTAGTAAACATGGACATCAGCAAAAGATGTGGACCTAAAAAGGTATTTGATCTAAGTGTGTGTGAACCACTGTCTCCCTCTGCTGGGCAAAGAAGATGTTTCTATACAGAAAAAACTTGCCGTTTCAGAAATGTCCTATCCTACTGCTGGAGTATGCAACATGGGATGGAACACACACAACAAAAATCTAGTGATGATACAAGTTGAGAAAATGTGTGTAAATGCTATTCAAAACTCGGACATTTTACAAAACAGATTCATCCTTTTAGTAAATGACTTGGTGTATGCATTATTTTAGTCGACAAACACACATTCCGTAGATACAAATGACCCATGTTGTACATCGTTAGTATATAAAGCAGTAGCTTTTGCAATTTTGGAAACAGCAACTTTCTCCATACACCCCACTTGAAGCTTAGAAGGTATTCATTATCCTAAGCCACATAATGTCTTAGCACCCTGTAGTACAGCCAAAGATGACAGATGGGACAGATATAAAGATTCACTTACAATTGGCATTTCTGTAAAGGAGGAAAGGGTCCTGCAACTGGAATTCCAGGTCTTTATTTATAGGTTCCACCAGGTTCTCTGTGCTCAAACGATTCATGATTGTGAACCCATGGTGGGGAGATGCGGACCTAGAACCAAAAAGGATGAGATGCAAGTTAAGCGAAAGTTTCTGATAGTGTCAACACGTGTGTAAGCAACACGTTGCCATGATGGCATACCATAATCTATTAAATTAGAATAGTTTACCTGGCATACACGAACAAAGTGCCTTCAATGTCGGTCTTTTCCTGAGGGAAACAGTCATGTTACTGGCATGAAGATATGTAGGCCTAACCTTCGCTTTATACACGCTTTAGCTTCGTGTGACAGGTAACATTAGAGTCGCAGGTGTTTTTCAAGATGCTAAATACATATCTTCAGTTCTACCTAAAACAATGAAGTACATGAAGTACGGAATGGGTTTAAACATTTAACGAGCGAACGCCGTAGTTCACATTAGCAAACCCTCGTTACTAGAACTGGTTACAAGCTGGCTAAAATCCAACAGTTATGTCGTATCCAAGCTCACTTTGGAAACACGACGACACTGGACAATCAGACTAAATTAACGTGAAGTCAGTAATAATTGGCATCAAGACAATTATCAAATATTAGCTTAATTTCTGTTGATCTATGGCTGCTAACGTTAACTTAGCTACCAGTGGCTAAAATCAGAGACAACACTCTTCGGCGTTCGTCTGGAATGATATCATTACACTTTAAAAAGTATATGAAAATCTTACCCATTCGTTTGCTTTAGGGTTAAATGTATACAGTGCTACCTGTCCCGTTAAGTCGAGAAGTTTGTTTATATATGGATCATATTGCTGTAAAGCTGCAAGACTCATAAGATGCCCAGCTTTGTTTACGGACTCCATCTTGTACGCTGCTAAACACATGCGGCAACACGGAGGAAATTCGAGGAACACATCTCGTCGTTGTTTGTTCCCCGGTAGGGTAAACCAGAATGTTAGCCGATAGTTCCACTTTCGATTAGTTCCCGTCAAACAGTGCTGCGTCTCCGAGAGCCAGTCTAGTCCATCTGTTACGAATTAGTTGACTATAAGACCGCTTAATTTCTTACAACTATGAAGAGTTGACAATATTTTCACAGTTCAAATATCGAACATCAGCCTTACAATTTATTGATGGACTGGTAAAGGATAAGCCTATACCAGCGCAAGGGGGCAGTAGTTCACATAATGCGCATGGAGCTCAGTACATGGGCCTATAAATTCTGCCAAAAACCCAGTTTTATTTCATAGCAAAATTATTGAAATTGAAATGGCGTGTTGGCCATGTACTAGCCTACTGTAACATTATATTTAGCCTACTGTTTTGTTTCATTTAGGCCTACATTAGTCTACATTTTAGCCTAAAAAGATATCAACTATAAAACTTAATTGTGATCCTAATTGTTTTCAACATATGGCCTGTAGTCCCAAAACAATACTTTTTTGAAAGAATAGTCTTCTTTTAGGCGGAGGTAGGGCTGTAACACCCTTTAGTTGAGTCAAGAACATTAGGGGGATTATTATGGGAGGATTATCACTGAAACAGTTATCTGCTACAGACAGGTTAATCCAGTGTTCTGAGGCTAACTTTACAGGCTGCGGTAGGCTACATTCCTATACTTTTAATGTTGCTTTGAAATGTTACAATCTAATGTCGTCGTCTGGTCATAAAGTGGAGGGAGATGAATGGCGTTCATACGCGGGATACGCGGACCCCGCCGAGGTAAGGTTTAAAATGACTTCAACAGACCAGAGTGTTTCAGGTGTAGCCTTAATGTTGAATGGCACCTATGGTATGGTGATAAACAGGTAGCCTACCTTACCCATTTAACTATGGGAATATTCTCAAGTGTTATAGGAACTCTGTTCTTGCTGTTTCTAAATATAGACTAAAGATGTAAGCTTCTAAATAAGCCTAAATCTCTCCGATCTGTAGTCAGAACAACTCGGAACAACTCGGTTGTAGCCTAGCCTACGAGGCTGGTTGACTATTCGTAAACCTCTCTGACATCTGTGGGATTCCTTTATTTTACTAATGAAGTAGGCCTTGACAAAATGATTGTATTGCCAACAATATTGTGTTGATATAAATATGTGAAAATCAGGCATAGCCACCCCTGCATATCTGCTCAATCAATTGATAGGCCCAATTCTATTTTGTATTAAAGTTAGCCTATTTAGGGTGCATGATGTGTAGTCTATGTGACTGGCATCATTATCAAGTCAATGTATAATGTGTCCCATCAAAACCTACAGTAGAATAATACAGGCTGCTAGGGATGTTCTGACTGTAGCCTAACTAGAAAGTTGAACCGCGTGAATTCTTCGGTGTTTCTATGTGCCAAATTGTGTCCATCTGAGAGCGCAACAGGACGCACAATCCCTCAGATGCTTTAGTTATTTGCCAGTCTCCACTAAAACGGGATTAACATCCCCCTCGGGATTTCCAGCACAGCCTCAGCCTCCCCTCGCATCCCGCTGTCACAACACAGGCAGCGCTCACACAGAGCGATGAGAGGGAGGAGAGAATGGACGATGCTGTCAACAGTTGGATGTCCACGCACCTAGAAGAAGAAGACTTCATGATCAATGACATAACTGGCTATCACTCGACAGTGGATACCATAGGAGTCAACTATCAATAATGTGAATTCAACACCCGGATGTTGCAACATGTTCGCCGCAACTCTTAGGGATAATTACAGAAGGCACTTTATAATATGTGGATGAATAAAAAATTAATGGACGTCGATGTGAATGTCCTCTGACACAGTTGCGGATACTTCTCGACTTAAAAGTTCGATGTGGAAGAGGGGATGCAAGACGCAGAAGAGCAGTCAGAAGGTACACCTTATAAACGTGAGGGCTACCCGATGTTGAAACTGTCATGATGCCAGCGGTACGGTGGGGATGCCTGCGCTCTGGCAGCGCATCGCCTTGAGCACGGAATGGTTTAATTTATGCTTGTGCCACGTTCGCTCTATGCTCACCATCCCATCTGCCGTTCAGTGGCACACACTGACCGATTGGTTTAAAGTATTGTAAACTTTCAGTGTAACTGTAATAGCCTCAGAGATTGTCACTCTCAGCCAAGGTATGATGATTTTCACAAATATTTTTCTTAGTTTACAGGAATGGTCAGGTAAAACAAAGTAGGCTACTTGTATTTTAACGATGATTAGGTTGGTGAGGTAAGATATTGTTTGGTTCACTTTATTGAAATGAGTCTTGAGTCTTTGAGTCGTACATGTTATTAATCATATTTTATGTACCTGTTATAGCCTAGCCTATACATATTGTGGTTGATGCAATTGTTTAACGATAAACTATTCTTAGATGTGTAAATACTAGTAAACACCACAGTAGTTTCTTTTCAAATTTATGGGACAGTGTAGCCAGTGTCTATTAACCCAATGAGGTGCATTTGTAGATTATACTGGTAAATATTATTTTTCTTTGTCTTTTTTTGTAGTTCTTTTAGTTCTTTTTTTGACCCATTGTCACAAGTGTGGTCAAGTAAATGTAGGACAATGTGCAGAGGTCATGGCACAAGCAGAATGGGCTGGAAAGAAATAACAATAACAAGCGGTTTTCATTAAGCATGATACTTGGAAATTTCTTCTTAATGATAATGTAATGATTCTCAAGAGGAGATGGCAACTTCGGAGTATCAGAAAAGTTTTTAAAGTTTCATGAAAGGACTTAATGACACTGTAACGACAAATGACACTGTAACGACAAATTGACACTTATGAACATTTTGAAATAATTTTATGGCTGATATCTGCAAATTTTTCTGTATTTTATCTCATCCTCTTAATTTTTCTCAAGATGTTATCTTTTCTCAGTGATAGTACCAGTATAAATATTACGTGTTAATGTTATTGTTAAAAGGTTTAGCCTGGCATCCATTTGAAGTTCTGTGGCTAAACATTAACTAGGCTGTATGAGCCTTAGTTAAAAGGCACAGCAGCCACGGGGTTGCAGCCATGGAACGATGACCCAGTAATACTCGGATAGTGCTTCGGTTTTACATGGCAGCCCATCGATTGTGATCTCTCTCTCTCTCTCTCTCTCTCTCTCTCTCTCTCTCTCTCTCTCTCTCTCTGTCTCTTTCGCTTTCCTCCCTCAGGGGCAAATTATGCCAGCAGTACCAGAGCCCCTCCCTCTGGTGACGATCCACCACTTTGGCACACCAGCCCCTCCCTCACCGCCGCCCCTCCACCTCCACCTCCACCCCTTCTCCACTCTGGAAGCCTGTCCTGGGAGGCTGCGATCGATGCCGCCCGCAGTGCCCAGGGAGGTGCCCCACCGACCATGAGAAGCCACTCCACGGCGGGGTCGGCGCCCGTGGGGTCCCTGTCCCAACGCAAGCGGCAGCAGTACGCCAAGAGCAAGAGCAAAGGCAGCACCACCAACAACCGGCCCCCACGGGCCCTCTTCTGCCTCACCCTCAACAACCCCATACGCAGGGCCTGCATTAGCTTAGTGGAGTGGAAGTATCCTTGATGCACCATTACGACTAGTCCAAGTCCACCTTTTCTGATTTCTCCTTCTCACGTGTCTTCACAAGACCAGCTCTAATAAGATTTTTTAATGTAATGACGGTACCTGTTTCTCCCCTCTATATTGTCTTCTATTGTATAACAAAGCATATTTGCTGGTTGTTGAAGTTAAAGTTTTGTACAGCTTATAGTTATTTGCTAACTGATTTAAAAGGATCATTTTATCGTATGATTTTTGAGTCCTGCAACACAGGAAGGAAGGGGAAGGAGAATAATGCTTTTATCACACCACCCCCATAGTCTGACTAATGTTCAGCTTTAATGCATTCAAAGTCATAGCAAACATATTGGCAGTCAAATTCTTATTTGGCAACTATTTTGAATGCAGATAGGTAATTAGGTCAAATTTAGCTGACCGATGTTCTGTTCTATGTTCTGCTTCTGCTTGTTCCTTAACCTTGTTACCACAGACCTTTTGACATCTTTATATTACTCTCAATTTTTGCCAACTGTGTGGCCTTAGCTGTTTACGTCCCCTTTCCCGAAGACGACTCCAACTCAACCAACCATGACCTGGTAAGTACCTGGTGGCCACGCTGTTCTCATTTATTCTCTTGGCTCGCTTTCAGTGGAGCCCTTGTGATGTCAGTCAACAAGAGCAGTCCCTTGGTTGACTTTACTAGGGTAGCCCCGTCTGTGTGTGTACGAGTGTGTGTGTGTGTTTGTGTGCCTGTGTGTATGTCTGCTGTCTGTTTCTGCATCGCTGTGGAATTAGTGTGGTTGAAAGGTGGATTACGTTAGCAAAGACCCACAGGTGCTCCCCCAATTATTGTTTGCTGATGGGGAGTTCTCTGTCCTCTGATTGGCTCAGCCAATGCTAACGATGGCTCTGATTGGTGAATCCATGTGTGCAGCCCAAGATTGCCCTCATTGTAGAGTATTAAATTTCCTTTGTTGACACACTGGCTCATGCATTTTGTCTGCATGCTGGTTTGCTGGATGTACTGTAAGTCTACCTGTGGTTTGGCCCCAGAGGCTGAACAATGGCAGGGTAGACCATTTTGCACTGTTCAGTGGCAAGATATTTCTAACTAAAGAAGGCCCACACTAAAAAACTAAATATAGTTTTTAAAATAAAGCTAAATGCCATATGTTTAATGGAAGCCTAGAGACTGTTGTGTAGTCTTGTGAGGTTATCTGATTCAGGATCATCTGGTGCATAAGTCAAAGACTGGGACTGATATAGTTGACAGAATATGGGCATTGGGCAAGGTTGTTAACATACATTGAGTGCTGCTTCTCGAGTTATTCTGGTCGCACTTCATTTTCTGTATAGAAACAGACCTCCTGCAAGGTAATGATCATACGTGTCTAATTTAGAAACAGATACACACACACACACACACACACACACACACACACACACACACACACACACACACACACACACACACACACACACAGATTTTTCACACAATGTACAATACCATATGCTCATGTCCTACTGTGAATATGACATATGTTTTTAAAGCGCATACTGTATATTAACATTTCCCAAAGTGTTGCTTTATAAGACCACCTGCTGTGCATATTTTCCTCAATGAGATATACTGTATGTATTCCATCTGGATTGGACGTATGCATTGTATTTATAGCACAAAACTCTGTTTGAGATTTATTTACAATAATTAAGTGTCAACTTCTTGTTGCTGAAAGAAACAGTTGTTGAAACACTCAATCATTTGACCCCTGCTCAGTCTGCTGTAGTGTCACACAGCCATTTGTTCTGTCTGATTCCAGTCAGTGGATAGACTCACAAAATCCTGTTGTCCCTGATCCTTCTACAAAATATCGCTTTGTCTTTCAGTGTTTCTTCATCTCTCTATCCCCCTTCTCTCTCTCTCTCTCCCTCTCTCTCTCTCTGTCTCCCATGCTCTCTCTCCCTCATTGCTTTCTGTCTGATCTCTGTATTAGAAACACAAACACACAAACCTGCGTCATCTGTCCACGGCTGGCTACGTGTCAGCTGTCACAGTGGTATTAATAGTGCATCTGTATTTGTGTGTGTGTGTGTGTGTGTGTGTGATTGTATCTAGCGTGCAGTGATGCTTATTTTTTCCAGCCTGTTAGTGTTTAGAGTCCCAGGTTTGTGTATGTAGTGAGCAGCTGGACTTTAAGTTGCATGTACTGTATGGATTCAGATAGTCTCTAAAGTCTATAGTCTCCACTGCATGCCACTGGCATACTCACTCAGCTACTTTAGCGCTGGCTGCTAGTTGCCACTCAATCTGACAACACAGTGCGTTTGCCGCTGTGTTTGTTTTTGTGTGGGAGAAAGGAAAAGAGACCCGTGCCATACACTAAGCTCCATTGCAGGCCATTTTTAGTGTCACTTCCCCACTCTTCTCTCTCTCTCTCTCTCTCTCTCTCTCTCTCTCTCTCTCTCTCTCTCTATCTATCTATCTCTTTCTCTCTCTCTCTTTCTTTCTCCCTTTCGACCATGATGTTACATCACAGATAAAACCCAGCGACAGCTTGGACATGAATGAGTGTGCTTCTTAAGAAAGATTGCGAGTCCCAGTGAGCATGTTTTGTGTGTGTCTGTGTGTGTGTGTGTGTGTGTGTGTGTGTGTGTGTGTGTGTTGGTGAGTGTGTTAGATGGTCACCCAGGGTTACAGCATCAGGGGCATCGAGGGGAGATTAAGTGGAGTTGTGGATTAGCTGTCAGTCAAAGGGAAGTGGGAGGAGCTTGACTCTAACAAGGGACATGTGACTGTGTTCTTAGTTACTGGACAGTGACAGTGGGTTCACATGCAAGGAGCCAGTAGAGAGAGAGAGAGAGAGAGAGAGAGAGAGAGAGAGAGAGAGAGAGAGATAATGAGAGAAGAAGAGATAAAGGGACAGGGGTTTGTGCTAGAACAAGAATGTGCCATTATGCTTGCAGACTGTGTGTGTGTGTGTGTGTGTGTGTGTGTGTGTGTGTGTGTGTGTGTGTGTGTGTGTGTGTGTTTTTGCTGGAGTATTGTATGTTGGCCAGGCACTCGAGTTTTGTTCCTCTCACCTAGCTCTTAATTATGCTCAGTCTTTATACTCCTATTTATGATTTCTACCTTACATGGCAGCCCGCTGGTGTTTCCATTGGCAACGGCAGAATGAATAGCTATGGGTTAAAAGCTCATGAATGCTGTGGAGAAATACTGGGCAGTGGTGATGTATTCTCAGCCACACCAGGTCAGCAACATTGTGTGCACGCCAAGATCTTCTGTGTCTGGTGTTGCATAAATGCAACAATTAATTGATTAATTACGTGTTCAAATTATGATAATTGATTGTTCTGGTAATTGATTGATCAGTTTGAGCCATTTCTAAATAGGGAGATACGAAAAAAAACTGTTTGCAGCCTTTTTATGTCAAAAATGATTAGCTTTGCTTTGTCACCTATGAGAAATCAAGAAAATAATGTAAATAACTTAATTAGGCTTATTGACTATGGTTGATAGCTGTACCACCATGAATAAGATAATCATTAGTTGCATCGCTAGGCATAAGTATTTTTTTTCCGTAGAACACACCATCTTTTGAATGCCTATTTGACCAGTGTTTACGGCCCCTCTGTCACCTCTTATCTCTAGACAGATAACACACACGTCTTGTTTACACAGGCGAAATGGAAGAGCAGTAGCACAATCCTGCTGAGATCTATTTTTGACCAGTGGGTTGCTTTTCACCTGAGGTGACTGCCTACAGCTGTGCACCAGGGTTGACTTTGGATGTACAGTAGGCTTTGTGTGTGTGTGTGTGTGTGTGTGTGTGTGTGTGTGTGTGTGTGTGTGTGTGTGTGTGTGTGTGTGTGTGTGTGTGTGTGTGTGTGTGTGTGTGTGTGTGTGTGTGTGTGTGTGTGTAATACACTTTATGAGATTTTATTCTGTTGTGGGATTCGACATTTTTGTTGTAAGTTAGTACAAACACTGCTTGTCAGAGTATGGCTACAGTAAAGTGTCTCTCTTTTCTCCCTGCCAGTCTCCCCCGGCTCCCACTATCTCATTAAGGACTTTGGTTTGTGTGGATCACAGTAATATTACTGTATCTAAGTCCATATCATTTGTTTGGACATCAGGTTACACAAGTGTGGTCCGGGGACCAGTGGTGGTCCGCGAGCAAGCTCAAGTGGTCCGCACGGGGATTTTTTTTTAAATGTGAATTTAGTCTAAATGGCTATTTAGAAATGCCTTAGCAAACCCACGGATTTGGTTAAAGTGTATATGTAGCATGTGACGTGGAGAGGGGGCGCGAGGACAGGTGGTCCCTGAAAAAACATTTTGTTGGAAAAGTGGTCCTTGGTCTGAAAAAGTTTGAGAAACACTGGGTTATGCCATATAGTATGTGTTTGAAGTGATGTGTATAGTAAGAGTTTGAAAGTACTTTCTAAAAATGAATTATCAAACACAATATAAAAACACGCTTCCTATCATAAAGATGTTTTATGTGCCAGCGACGATTTCCCCCCCCCCCCCATTCAGACATTCCAAACAGCTGTTGAATTGAGTGATTATCTACTGTATCCTCAGCTGACTGCACAGAGAAACAAATCCAGCAGCACTTGGAATGACTGAAACATTAAGTCATTACTGTCAGAGCTGCTGTCTTTGTCATGCAATTGAAATTGAAACATTTAGATTGCACAGGGAAATTATTTTACTTCTTTTATTATTTTGGTCTATACTAGGAGTTCTTTTGTTGGTTTTCTAGTTTTAGTTTCTGGTGACATTTTGCTTGTGATGGAGATTCACTTGTGTTTGTTGATGCATATCAGTATCCTGGACCTGGCTCCCTTCCAAACTCTATTCTAGTCTTCTTGTCTGTGTGTGTGTGTGTTTGTGTGTGTGTGTGTGTGTGTGTGTGTGTGTGTGTGTGTGTGTGTGTGTGTGTGTGTGTGTGTGTGTGTGCTTATGTACTGTACATTGTTTCTATGAGTGGGAGTTTGGTATGTTTGTGTCTGCATGCATGTGTGTGTGTGTGTGTGTGTGTGTGTGTGTGTGTGTGTGTGTGTGTGTGTGTGTGTGTGTGTGTGTGTGTGTGTGTGAAAGCGAAGCGCGAAGCAGCATTGATTGCTGCTGGATGTTGCTGGCACAGTGGCATGTTGTGGGTTATGGCCTGCAGCAGTGCAGTGGGATTACTGCAGCTTCATTTGATCCCCAACTTCATCAAGAGCACACTAGAGCTCAGCCCCCAGCACTGTCTCACAGACGCTTACAGGCTCACACACACACACACACACACACACACACACACACACACACACACACACACACACGTGAGCATGTGTGGACAGACATGGACACACGCGCGTGTGCAAACACACACATACATTAACAGCCATCATTAGTTTTGTCATAACTTCTTTGTTCTAGATATTTTGCACACACAGACATACACAGACACAAATGCACGCGCACACACACACACACACACACACACACACACACACACACACACACACACACACACACACACACACACACACACACACACGTGCACACACAGACAGACACAAACAAGAGATGTGCACCATTGATCAGTGACTGTTGCATCCATTCTGCTCTGCCCATGAAATGCAGCCAGAACTGTGCAACAGAGCAACTGTGTGTGGGCATGTGGAGTGGGTGTCTTACTGCAACAAGGTCAGACCTCATTATGAACACACACACACACACACACACACACACACACACACACACACAAACACTCCCACAGACAGACGCACACAACAGATAAACCCATCCACACATTCTCACGCATCCCTACTTCACTCACACAGGCCCACAAATATGAACACACACACACACACACACACACACACACACACACACACACACACACACACACACACACACACACACACACAAGCCATTAGTACCTCATATCCCATTGGTGAGCAGACTATTCACAGATTTCAGCTCCAGAGTCAGGGGCTTGCCAGTGTCCTGGCCTCAGGCCCGCTCAAAGAGAGGATGTGATGTGATGACTTTCCTCTCTGCTGTGGGAGTTGGATCTCCATATTGATCTCCACATACAGTACAGTAGGCTTCCCTCACTGAGATAGGCCTACTTATTGTGAAGGCGATGTGTGTGGTGGATCTGCCTATTTTAGCTCTCTCTGAGGGATACGCCATTTTTTTTTTCTTTTTTTGGATTTCATATGAAAGTCTGTCGGAAATAAAAGAAGCCCCTCTGAGTTTGTAAAGTTTCTGTCACGACTCTCATTCCTGAAAGGAACGACTGAAGTGAGACACTGTCACACTGTTATACACTTAGTCATAGCATAGCTGTCATAGCGCTCTAGCAGAACCACACGAGAGTCCTTTTCCTTTTGTACTAATAACCAGAGAAAAGCTGTCATGGCTGTGCTGAAGGGCTGCTATCTTTAGCCTGTGAAATTAAATCATTTAATGTGCCACCTTACTTATTACAGAAAATAGGAGACTGAAAACGTTTTAAAAGGATCTCTTAAACTATGTTGGACTACTGATGAAAGTTAGCCCCTGGGTTACAATCTGGAACATTTACGTGCACTTTGTATCTCTTCATCAATGTGCATTGTCCTGAAAACATAAATGAACAATAAAAAAAAGAATTCAAAGCACACACACTATGTCTGAAAAGTGGTAACAGGCTATGAGGCCACTATAAGATCTAACCTGATACAGGGAAGATGAAAAGAGAGAGGTCAAATCCAGTGAGCCTGAAGTATGGGTTAAACACTGCATATGGGCTATTCATCGTCTGTAGGTGTGCTGTCTGCCTTGTTATTGCAGATTACAGGACAGTTGTTCAGCAATGTCTTTTTTTAGTACAGACAGGGCTGGATTCAGTAAATAGTAAGGTCACTAAAAATATGTTTTGTCATATTTTCCCTTGGAGTAAAGAAGTGGTGTTCTCTGACTGGCTAACAGGGTGTCTATTAAGTCCATGTGACAGGACACCAATGTCGTAGGCCTGAAAAAAAAAAAAAAAAACTTACTGACTTACTTACTGAATTTTCCCACCCCACCTGCCACCCCCCATCTATAAATGGCAGTGAAATAGGTCCAATCTTACATTATCTGATGTTTTGGTGTTGAGTGGTTTGTTCATATGATTCCTATCTCTGACATAATGAACCCAATATGGTTCTTCTTGACCCCCACAGTTTGAGAAACTGAAGAAAGAAAAATCTGTTCTTGGTAGACTGATTGCAGTCATCTGACACATGTAGGCCTACAGCCCCCCTCCCAATGCTCTTGGGTCTCAATCCTGGATCAGGCATGTCATTGACGTCACAAGTGCCTCAATAACAATTCAACAAAACAGAGGTCATCTCCTCTTTCCTTCTTCTGCTAAATTAGCTCCATCCCTCCATCACGCACGCATGGGGTACGTGGCCTCCTGTTCCACAGCACACCGCGTCTTACCTTTCCTCTTAGCACTGCTGTGCTGAGTCTATTTGATTTCAGGTGAAATGTCAACAGCTTTTTGTCACACATAGAGTGGCTGTGTGTGTGTGTGTGTGTGTGTGGTCCAGTAAAATTGTAAACAGCGTCTGGCATTGCACATGGTCTGTGTGTGTGTGTGTGTGTGTGTGTGTGTGTGTGTGTGTGTGTGTGTGTGTGTGTGTGTGTGCGTGTGTGCATGTATGCGTGTATGTGCATGTGTGCATGGTCTTAGGGCATTACGCACACAAATGCATGCAAGACATCTTGAAAACATGTACAGTACAGTCCAGCCTCCCGTTCCTTTTTAATGATCTGAGGGAAACACTCTTTTGTACTCTCTGTGTCTCACAGAAGAACTGAGCAAGTCTGCAGTCAGGTGATAAACCTCGTAATTCTGCACACCCACACAACCAGCAGGGTAGCTTGAAGGCATTTTAATAGTATAGCCGAGCCAACAAAAGGATGTTATCAGTCTGTTGAAAGCCTACAGACCCTCTTTGGAAAACAAAATGGCCCCAATGCCTCATTCCATTATGAACTTATTGAAACCAGTAGTGAGAAATGAATGATTCCAATAATAATAACCAATACTATAATTTAGAAATGTGGGAATAAGATGAGAATGTTGTAGGAACACAAATAATCCTGTGAGTGCATGTCACACCGTGTCCCTGTATGCATGATGCTAGCGTGTGTGCTGTTTAGTGTTGCATGAGTTCACACTTAAACACTTCCTCCCGAGTCCACTGTGTACGTAAGGTATTAAAGGTCACTGACTACCTGGAGTGACCCTAATCTGATTATAGCGCAGCATGCATGCCACTCACTGACCTCAGCCAGTGTCTCAGCAGCAGCAGCAGCAGCAGCCGCAGCAGCAGCACTGTGTGTCTGTCAGCATCAGGCCTCGCCACAGGGACTCCCAAAAGCCCATTTGGATCAGCTCAGCTCATCTCAGTGCCGCTCAGCTCAGGGTTAGTGTGCAGAAATCAGAAGTGAATTGTAAATGACTCAATGACTCAATTTCAGTTGAATCTGGACTGATGAATCAAACAGGATGCAGAATCACAGTTTGAGTTTGAATTAAAGGAAGCAGAAATGAAATTTAATCAAGTAAATTTTGTTTCCACTTGCTGTTCCTGAATTGAATGAAAGCAGTTTCATACTCCACCGATTTACTCTGAATCTGGTAAAAATGTTGTTTAGATGTGCAAAAGGCAAAGCTGGATTCTTGATACCCTGATAAAGTGGAAGTGCATGTACTGTAGGCTACTGTAAACACAGTGTGGCTAGGCATACCTGTGTGGATATTTAGGAAGAGTTTGGTTCCAAAATAAATTCATTCTTGAAAATATTCAAAAGTCATGACCAAACTTAAATTATGTTGATTTTATAATCTAAAAATAAATAAAGTAAAAATAACCCAACCCACTGATACTGTAAAAAAATGAATAAATCTGAAAATGTATTAAAATGCCTTTTGTAGCATTTGGAACTCTTTTAGTTGCTTTTAGTGGTTAATTGGTTAGCAACTATGGTGTTGGGAAACAGATACCAGTTGAGCATGAATAGGCCTGCTAAGAGCACAAGGCTCTGGCTAACCTGCTGTAACTCTGTGGGTGTATGGGTGTCACCAGCTCCCCCAACTTCACAGGACCTGGGCGGGCACCCTGAGGAGGAGCAGCTTGGTGGATGTTTGCAAACAGTATCGTTCTAGACTGGGGCTTTGCCTCCTTAATCTGCCCTTTTAAGGCCCACAGAGGCACTGGCAGATTAAAGGGCACAAGCGGCTAGTAGGGCCCTCTAAAGTCAACCCCTCTATCTCTGACTGTCTGTCCATTACTCTATCTGTCCTCTAACTATGTTCTCTCTCACTCCCTTCTTTTCCCTATCTATCTCTCTATCTACCTACCCACCCACCCACATATTTTACCAGCCGTCCCAACTTATTTGGAATTGGGTTGTACTGTATCTATCTGTCTGTCTATCTGTGCTACAATCCATCCATCCTCCATTCCATGACTTTCATGTATTTCTTGTGTTTATCTCTGTAGCTATTGGATCTCTAGATGTCTAACAGTAGCTGGAGCTCCATCCATCTGGGTTGTCCTCCATCTGTGTTGGATGTTATGGTACTGTATTACTTGAGCTGCAAACATGTTGTGTCCTGTATGTGTGGTCCAGCATCCCATCTCAAGAGCAGTCCTGCAGTGTGCAGTGTTTCCCCCTCATCCCTAAAGCATCTTGTCATAGGGGCGCTTAAAGGAGAAATACACTGTGATTCAATCATGAGCACTGTTGCTTGTAGTTGCTGAAAAAAAAAACATGAGAACATTTGATACAACATAGACTGAAAAGGTGCTATTCACTATTCTGGTGACCTTGAGAATTAATTTATTACTAAATTATTATTATAATTATTAAATTAATTTACACCGGATGTCTCCTTTAACACCCGATGCCCTGTCCTTGGGGAGGTACAGGGTGGGCAGGCGGGGTTAGAAGTGTCCCGGGCGGCGCGTAAACAAACAGCATCCAGGTCTGTGTCCAGCTGTGCCAGGGGCCCAGTGGTGGCAGATGTTGCAACCTGTTGGCTATTGCTGAAGCTGGCACCATGCCAGGAGAATGTGAGAGAGAGCACGGAGCTCCTGGCGCCTCTGTGTCCGGCTGGCGTGGTTTGGTAATGCCCAAAGCTGGCACACGAGGGGCCGGCTGGCCTGTGAAATACAGCACTGGCCCTGCGTGTGTGTCTGTGTGTGTGTGTGTGTGTGTGCTCATCAGATGCACACTGCGTACCCATGGATCAGGACTAGTCTGGATCAGTCACAAACACACACCCACACACTTGCACATGGGTGAGTGTGTGTGTCACGCTCAATCACACTCTCTTTCTCAGAATCTTACTAGCACACTCACGGACAAACATGCAAAAACACAAAAATACACACACATTGTTTCTCTCTCTCTCTCTCTCTCTCTCTCTCTCTCTCTCTCTCTCTCTCTCTCTCTCTCTCTCTCTCTCTCTCTCTATCTCACACACCTCTACACACCCTACCACACACACACACACACACACACACACACACACACACACACACACACACACACACACACACCTACAAGAACACACATGGACGCTGATTGTGACTCATTTTAGTGTTGTCTGTTGCCTCATTCTGGGCCAGTAGCTCCTCTATTTCTCCTCATGTATGAGACACCTCTAGGAATCCCTACTCCCTATTCCCTGTCTCCTCCTCTAGCACATCTCAGCAACACTCAGCAGCTGAGGCACGGTGCAACACACATCTCAACAATGATAGGAGCCAATAGAGAGACCAACTTGAATGCATTTTGAGAGCTGTTTGCAGTGTCAAGTGGATAGAGATAGAGAGGAGGCCACATGCAGAATTCCAAATAATGAATGAATTTATTGAATAAAAGTAATGAAGCATAAGATTAAAGATAAAGAAGTGTGGTGCAAGTCAGTATAATGATGGAAGTGTAGTGCAAAATAAACAATAGCCCACGGCCGGAAGGAGGAGAGCATTATTAAATACCCCCGCCCACCATCAAGCTTCCTGGGCATAAAAAAACACTGGCACACCTGCCCAGCAGGGGTGTGGTAACCTCAAGCCTGCTAAACTTTTTTTTTCAAGTCTCCAGTGGCAGGACTCTCTGACCATGTGACTCTAAGCCGCAGTTTAGTTTGTTTATTTTTAGTGATTTCTGGAGGGTCGTCATCCTTGGAAAGAGCCTGTTCATTTGGCCTCTGGTGCTGAAAGGACTTTATATGACAGCCTCTGGCCCGGCCGGCGTTCCTTTGGCAGACTTCCGGGGTGTACTTTGTAAGAGGGCTCAGCGTGCTACTTGTGTGCCTTGGCTAACCTCCACATAAACATGGGTGCTTAAGCAGGCTACTTGCTCTTTAATGTAATGTTTAGCTTCAGAATGGCCTCTATGGAGCCTGATTGGTTACACTGGGGGCCAACCAGCGCAGCATCAAGGAACAGGCAAAGTTGGTCACGCATGAGCTAATGGGGTGGCTTGTGGGAGAGCATTGTGCTGCTGCTCTACATGCTTTTTCTTATGATTTTGTTCATGCCAAAATAATTGTAATAATAAGTGTAAGTAGAAATAATTGTGTCAAAAACATAAATAATTAGTGAATGAATTATGTACAAGTACATTATTGATTAATTATTGTTATTAACATGGTATCTCTCATCTTGGGATGCTTTATTTGTAGATATTCATGTTTATTCGAGAGTATAAGAAGAAAAAATATGCCCTAAACACCCTAGTTTTAAGCTATTTTGGAGCGATTTCACTGTTACCTTCACCGTACCTTCATGGCAACCTACATAGTAGTGATTTACAATAAATTAGCCTAGGCATCTGAAACAGCTTATTCAACGAAGCCTGATGTCCGGATTAACCCTCCTCTTTTACATAAACCTCTGCAACATTAGTGTAATATCGTACAACTCCGATGCGGAGGGCTCACCGGTAATCTGTTTGGATGGAAATCCTATTTCTACTCACTATTTCACAGTACATCTGATCCTTGACACAGGCCAGCCACGGCTCCGTTCAACCCTCCTTTGAAAATCACCAAGGCTTACCTCCAGCCGCCTTTATCATGGTGGTATTAAAGTCACAACACCAAAGCGTAAAAATAGTTTCAGCCAAAGACGTCATCGCACAGGTCATGTGAATAAAGTAGTTTGAGTTGGCAGACATTGCAGACACTGGGGGGTGGGTGGCAGCAGTATGAATCCATATTTGCCGTTTACGAAATCATCTTCCTACTCTACTACATGCTGCATATGACCATTGGACCAGTACCATTGGAAAAACAATTGTTTTGATTGCATGTTGAGAAAAAGTGTGTTCATTTTTCTAAATACAGTGGTAATTTACAAAACAGAGCCATTTCAAAGGCCTAACCAGTCGGCCATGGCTGCCCATTGCAGATGAGCACAGACTGCAATGAACAGGTACAGTGTTGTCCTCAGGTGTTCCCTTACCTTTGTGTGTGATGAGGTAAACGACAAATGGTGCTAATGAAAAAAACACCCTGTGCCAGGCTTCCAAGGTTTTTGTCAGACAATAACATGCAGTGGGAAAATGTAGATGGTTCTGGACCAGCACAGAAGTATTATATTTTCTTAAGTATTTCATGTGATGTGGGAACATATTGTATCGATTTTTTTGTAATAATAGTAATAAAAAATGAAAATAACATTTAATATTCTGGAGGTTTGCTAGTCTGTCTGTTTAAATGTATCTTTCATATACCGATGGTGGTGTATGCTGTTTTTTTCACACTGTTACACATATGTACAGTAGATGTATAATTTAATTGAGTTTGTGGGAGTTTGTGTCTCCCTGCCTGCTTCCCACAAATCTTACATAAATAAAGCACCTTGCTGCCGTGACAACGGTGGCCATGGCGACC
>JAODXP020000018.1:14866204-14873704 GCA_027497455.2 Sardinella longiceps
CACACACACCATCTCATACACCGTACTCACACACACACACACACACACACACACACACACACATACATATACACACACACACACACACACACACACACACATACACACACACACACACACATATATACACACATATACACACATATACACATATACACACACCTTGAGTCTTCTGTGTTCACCCCTGTTGTGCCTATGTGACGGATCTGTGTGCATAATCGCTTTAGAGGCTGGGCGTGGATGACCAGGCGATGATGAACAAAGAGATTTTATAATTCAAACAGGATTAATGTGGTCATCCAGGTTAATTGAGGCTATTCTTACTGCACTGTTAATCTAAAAGCATCATGTAGACAACCAGTGAGCGACAGTGTGTGTGTGTTTGTGTGTGTGTGTGTGTGGGGGCACGAGGTGGGATGGGGGGCATTGTCTGTATGTGTATCTCTGACTGTGAGTGTATGTGTGTGTGTGCATGAGACAGATCGAGTTTTGTTGAGTGTTTGTGTGTATCCATGTAAGTGGGTATCAGTATGTGTGCATGCGTGTGTGTGTGTGTGTGTGTGTGTGTGTGTGTGTGTGTGTGTGTGTGTGTGTGTGTGTGTGTGTGTGTGTGTGTGTGTGTGTGTGTGTGAGAGAGCTGAGGAGGGCATGACTCTGCTCAGGTGTGGCACTGGGGTTTTGCCAGTAGAGTGGCCATTAGATTGATGTCCACACATGTGTCTCTGGGTGGTGCAGGTCTGCTTGCTGAAGGGATTAATCACATCTGCTACTATTTCTGTTGTCATCATCTACCTCTCTCTCTCTCTCTCTCTCTCTCTCTCTCTCTCTCTCTTTCACTCTCTCTCTTTCTATCTCTCTGTTTGAAAGGCCCTGTCTGAGCTTCTGTCTCCCTCTTCATGTTTAGCTGAATCTCAATGCCCCTCGGACTTAACTGGCATTAAAGACTTAACCAGCATGACTCATCAGCATTATCGGCTGATTCTTGTACCTGCGTGAAGCTGCCCACCCCCCTCAAACCCAAAATGCTTGAAATAACATTGCAGTTCGTTTGTGCGGCTGATTTGTGCTGTAAATATTTTCGTTTGTGCTATTAAAGCTTTTGAGTAATTTAGAAATACATTTTCAGTGCAAACTGAGTGGTTTGGACGTGGAGGGGGGGCTGTGTGATGTCACAGGTCAGAAAATGTATTTTTAAATTACTCAAAAGCTTTAATAGCACAAACGAAAATATTTGCAGCACAAACGTAGCACAAACGAACTGTAGTATTATTTCAGCATTTTGGGTTTGAGGGGGGGGCCAGCTTCACACAGCTGATTCTTGTTAGTGAAGTTGTTGAGGGTTCAGGGCTTATAATAAGGTTGGGATGAAGGGATGTAACAATTGTTATGTACATAAATGAAATTGAAAATACACTGTATTGTTAGTGACTGCTATGATTTAAATCAAATGCAATATATTGCAATGAAATAAATACATTCTTAACTAACCAATTGTCTCTCCCCCCTCTCTCTGTTTTTTTTGTCTCCAGGAAACAGTAGAATATGCCTTCCTCATCATTTTTACAATCGAGACCTTTTTAAAGATCATTGCTTATGGACTTGTAATGCACCAGAACTCATACGTCAGAAACGGCTGGAATATGCTGGACTTTGTCATCGTTATAGTGGGGTAAGTGCTAAACATTACATTTTATTCCCTCTCAAATAAGTCTTTACAATGCAAAACCTATTTCAGTAGTTTGCTGTGATCTGAAGTATCTCATATAAAAATGTTTGTGGGGATTTAAAATTTTTTCTATGGGTATTATATTGTTTGGACACATATACCCGTTGTACTGTATGTTTTCAGCTTATCCACTGCCAAATGGATGGGAGCGTATTGGATTTTATCAGTACTGATGCCATTGATGCTGCTTATTGTTCATCAATTTCATCTTATTTTCATCAATTTCTCAAATTTGATCAGTTCCTAGAGAATGCAGTTTACACAGGCTTTCAGTATCAACACATGACAACCTATAATGCAGCCTATATTACCTCATGACCAGAGCCATCACAACAGGGCAGGCAAACCAGGCAATTACCTGGGGCCCCAGGCTGAAAGGGGCCCCCAAAATTAATTGTTTTAATCCTTTCAATGGTTTCCTTGTATTGGTGGTGTTTTCAGTAAAATATGACTTTAGGCTGGACTTAGGCAACTGCAAGTTCAACACAGATAATTATATTAATGAAAGATGCTTGAAGATTATAACAATGTGTTATGTGTCATGTAGGTGTTTATGGAGATGAAGGGCCCCCATGTCCTGTTTGCTTGGGGCCCCCTAAGTACCTTGAAACGGCCCTGCTCATGACGAGTTAGTAGATTGAGGTAGACGGTGTAGAACTGTGTTGTCTGTTTCAACTGTGCAGTTTCAGAAAGATCAACTGAGCATGATGTCAAAAACATACGATTCCAGTATATCGAATCATCAAACTTTTGGTTCTACTTGCTATCCAGTGGTTCTTAATTCCCATCACTAGCCTTGACATTGATGCCACTTCCAGTAAGCCTGCCTTAACCTCAGGCCACCTTTAAACCCGTCCGTGCCATTTGACTGTCCACCTGAGGTCAGCAGTTCGTCACACAGATAGCCCTAAGACTCCCCAGGTACAGCAGATACTTAAGCAGAGCTACTAGATTGGCAGCATGCCAAAGGCTTGACAGACATGCTATTCCTCAGCACAGACACACACTTGGGAAGCAACAGTTTCACTGACAGTCCACACACAGAAATGTTGGCTTATGGGATTATGAAAATGATATTTGGTCATAAGTCATGTATGGTTCATGAAAATGACAATTTTCAATACAGTTTTCCATAGGCATGATCTTTCATTTGGTACGGACACAAAGTCTGAGTCTTATACAGACTTTGGTTCGGACACAAAAAAAATATTCTAATATAGATTGCTTGTGTTATAAAACGAAAAACAAATGAATGTTGATGTCCAGTAGTCTCAGTGCTCGATCTCGTTACAGTGGGCCAATGTTTTTGTTTTGGTTCATCTGTGAAAGTGTGGGCTTATAATCACAGTGAGATTTCTTTTGTTCTTTTCTTCTCTTGGTGCCAGACCTTGACATTTGAAAAGGGGGTCTTTGTGAGCATGTGTGGTTCCAGCATATTGGCACAGAAAGCAGATAGCAGACAGTCCTCTCCACAAGGCTCAGAGCAGATGGGGTGTGTGTGTGTGTGTGTGTGTGTGGGGGGGGTCTGTAAGGGGACTTGTGGACATTGAATTAACACGTGTCCTTGGGGAAAATAACCTTTCCAAAGAGGCACAAACATCATGGTCATCTCTAAACCAAAGAAAGGTCATGGGTATTACTGCAGGATTTATGGAAATGAAGTCAATATTGGATGTGTTTATGAAAAATGCAGCTGCCTTGAACCCCGTGTGGGCATGAAATAGTGTTTATTGTTTACTGAAGGACTATAAACTTAGGAATACTTGGAATATTATGCTCTACATGTTTTGCAGCAACAGATAAGGCTCTGGGAAGTGTTTGAAAGGTTTTAGACCCAAACTCCTTAGTGTTGTATTAAAGTTTTTTATAGTAGCCCATGCTTTACATTTCTGTGTACATACTTACATTTCGTCTGATTAATTGACCTGGCCAGTTTTCATCTGATTTTCAGAGATTATATCAATCAGCATTGTTGTAATTATGTAATTATTGTTGTATATGTGTAATTATTTATTAATTAGTACACCTATGTTACATTCTTAGTTTAGCTGTCAGTCAGTGTCATTTTGTACTGGCCTATTACCTTCATTGTCATAATCTGAGTGTTAGTAGGTGAAGTGTGTCAGTGGCGTTTGCAGAACGAAGAGTGCACATGCTCTGTTGGTGCTCTTTCGTAAGTGGTCTGCTACGTTTCACGGTTGGCTGGGTAGAATTATGAGGTCAAAGTAAGTAGATGCATGACAGACTGTTGCCTCTGTGCCTCGGGGAACATGTTTGCTGTTTAGTTTGTTTGTTTGGGTAATCGCATCAGGACAAATAAAAAGGGCATTTTTAATTACACACACACACACACACACACACACACACACACACACACACACACACACACACACACACACCAGGAGAAGAGTGCACATAAATGTACATACAGTATATAGTGAACCCCATTAAACGTACATACTGTAATAATAAAAGAGACAGGCGTGAGGGTAGAGAGAGGAATTAATCAATCAAAGTTGTATGTGGAAACAATAAACCATTAAACTTTACTTTTAGAAACTTTAATGAGAAACTTTAGAAATTGAAATATAGAAACACACACACACACACACACACACACACACACACACACACACACACACACACACACACACACACACACACACACACACACACCACCTTAGAGACCCCTGATAACACAGTGACAGACAGTGGCCCCTCCACCCCCAAACCCATGCACTGCTGCTGTAGAGTTGAAACGGTCCCTGCTGAGACTTAGTCTTCATCCCCAAAGCTGATGACAGACAGCGATGTGAGGTGAATGAACAGGAAGTCAGGAGAAAAAGGCATTGAGTGAAAGAGAGACTAGAGGCCTTGTGGCTTAGAAGACATCTATCATAACTCAGCAGTAGATCTGCTCTCTCACGGTGTGATTCAGTCTGGCGGCTTTCTCTCTGACACAGACCTCAAAGAGCGAAAGAGGCACGCGCACACACACACACACACACACACACACACACACACACACACACACACACAAACACACACAAACACACACATATACACACACTGAAGAGAAGACTGGCGGATCTCACAGCACTCCTTGCACTCTTGGTTCTTAGGGAGCTCTATTTGCCAAAAGTTGTTGTAACATTGCAAACTGTTGTAATGTTTGTCTCTACATGTGTGTGTGTGTGTGTGTGTGTGTGTGTGTGTGTGTGTGTGTGTGTGTGTGTGTGAGAGAGAGAGAGAGAGAGAGAGAGAGAGAGAGAGAGAGAGAGAGAGAGAGAGAGACCTCACTAGTACTGGTTCATATACAGTATGTCACATTTTTATACATGGCAGAGGATAACTATATATTTCAGTTAGAGTTTGGTTTGTTGTTACTGGGGCGAGGGGCTTACAGTCTCCTTATCACCCGGTGGAATGGAATACTGTTTTCTAATTGTGTGACTTCGCGACACCTCGGCAGCCGTTATCCCTTACTTAAATTGTTTGTTGATTCAATAATTCAGTAAGTAACTGATAAGATAAGTAAAATAATCATTTATATTATTTTATATTAAATGGATTTGCCTTAATATTTATTTATGTATATATTTATTTATGTTCGTCTTTGTTTACATTCACCCAGGTTGTTCAGTGTTATATTGGAGATGGTGACGCACCAAGGCGATTCATCCAGCCCCGGTGGGGGGAAGCCGGGGGGCTTTGATGTGAAGGCGCTGCGAGCGTTCCGGGTTCTCCGTCCTCTCCGGCTAGTGTCTGGAGTGCCCAGTGAGTGTCCTGACCTCTCACACACCCTTATAGTGACATACACACTTACAGATACATTATACCCATACATTATCAGGCTAACTGACTCTGACACTTATTCTAATACACATATAAAAATATACAAAGTATGTATAAACTAATCAGTCCTACTGATGCACCCACTATGTGACGCACACTCTGATGCTCAGTTTTCCCACTCTCACCCTCACACACTCTCTAAGGCTGTGTCTCACAAACACACACATGCTCTCTCTCTCTCTCTCTCTCTCTCTCTCTCTCTCTCTCTCTCTCTCTCTCTCTCTCTCTCTCTCTCTCTCTCTCTCTCTCTCGTAGTGCACTCTAACACCCTTGCCAAGCCTACAGCTTCAGCCAAAATGCAACACTCACTATCTGTCAGACTCAGACACCATTTTCTCACCTTCTCATCATAAACCTCTCTTAACCTCTCACACATGCATGTGCACACTCACGCACACACACACACACACACACACACACACACACACACACACACACACACACACACACACACACACACAGCCATGAGCCATTCCCTTACTAGCTGAGATTTAGGACAATTATCAACATTTATTCAATGTGGATATTGATAAGGCATTGAAGTGCAGTCAAGATGGGAAAATGATTACTGTTGCTGTTGTGCTGAATGTCATTAAAGTGTTTCCAAGCTTTTGCCTGCTCACTATCTTATTCAATCACTCTTTCTAGTCTTTTATTCTGTTGCTCCTGCTGTTGTCTAGTACTGCAGCTCTCTGTCCTTGACTAATATTTAGTCACCACTCTGGATATACAGTAATAATTAGTCAATATTTTCATGATTTCTTTTTGAAGCTTTCAACATAACTTTCAGTATATTATTTATATACCGTAGGTTAGTGAGATTTATTAGGATTGCATAGGTTTTACCTAGACTGTTCCATTATTGCCATCACCATGGGCCTGACTGAGACTCCTGTCATGAGTCTGATTGGCCAATCCTGATTGCTTGTATTCCTATGTCCCAGGTCTGCAGGTGGTCTTAAACTCCATCATCAAGGCCATGGTGCCCCTCCTGCACATCGCCCTCCTGGTGCTCTTTGTGATTATCATCTACGCCATCATCGGCCTGGAGCTCTTCATCGGCAAGATGCACGCCACCTGCTACCTGGCCAACACAGGTACTACTACTGCTACTACTTACATTCCTGTAGTGCTCGAAGAGGGACCTTAGTAACCTTCGCCAGGTGTTGCTGCCAACGGAGATGGGTAGGAAGGTGGGTGGGCGGGTGGTAGGGGTCGCCAGGTGCGCCTAAAGACTCCTGTGCCCCCTGGCATGCGGGCACAGTGGAGGGGAGATGGCACAGAGAGAAGGGCTCATCGCCAGATGCCATTACCCCGTTACGGCAGCATGTGAGCTGGGACTGAACGGTGACTCAGCTGAAACATCCGGCGCGTGGATGCGGGGGAAGGATGACTCAGGAGGATTTAGCGATATGAAGGCGCTCTCTCTCTCTCTCTCTCGGTTGGGAGTTTTGCTCGTGGTCACGCTTTCACTTCTCTGTTTCTGCTTCATGTTTTAGTTTTACCTTGCCAGTGATCAGTGCTCAAATTCTTTTAGGTGTGAATTTAGAGGTTTACACTCAAATACACACGCCGAACAGTAATATCTGTGTCTGTTGAATTTGTATGATTTAAGTGTGGTAAATGGACTGCATTTATGAAGCGCTTGTACACTTTACATACAATCACTCAAGGCACTCTGCAATTTGCCTCACATTTACTCATCCAAACACCAGTGGAGGAGGCTGCCATGCAATTTACCAGCCTAATCACATCATGGAAATATGCAACAGCAAACACTTCCTCCAGAATTGATGAATGTTTGAACAAACTCTCAGGCTGTGGCAAGTGCTAAACTCGAAGGCAAACGGAAAACAATATTATTTGTTATATTCTTGAAATTCTGTTTTTGTTTCTCCTTTTTCTAATCTTCTGTCCTT
>JAODXP020000018.1:14878704-14898704 GCA_027497455.2 Sardinella longiceps
CTCATTCTTTTTCACATACACTGTCTCTCTCTTTCTCAATGTGTGTGTGTGTGTGTGTGTGTGTGTGTGTGTGTGTGTGTGTGTGTGTGTGTGTGTGTGTGTGTGTGTGTGTGTGTGTGTGTGTGTGTGTGTGTGTGTGTGTGTCTGCCTCATCCTCTCTTGCTCTGCCCACTGATCTGCTTCAGTGCTACTCAGCGTGGTCATGTGACCCACTCATCTTGTGTATGTTTACAGTGGCCTCTGCTTCTGCCCAGGCTCACCACACACACTCTCTCTCACACACCATTAGCCTCCTGCATTAAACATATATCCACTGTTCCATAATATCTGCCGTCATAAACCCAAACATCCACTTATCATGCGGCAGCCCCGTTTGATCCTTAGCTTGCTATGCGACTCATGTCGCGCCATGTAGGCTCTCTTGAATCCCTATTGTCCAGGAACAACAACACATAAACAAAGAGGGCGGGCCTGTGAGAGAAGAATCGTAACATTTTTTTCAGTAATCCCCCAATAACCATAGTCACTCTTGCATAAGACTTTTGATAACAGAGAGGCTTATTGCCGATCCTCATTTCCGCCATTGCTGCATTATGGGCTGGAATGGATTTTTCTGACATATTGTAACCATGGCAATGATTTAACCCAGATAGGTTCTCAAACTTAGGCCAGGGACCATTATGGACAGGAGATTTTTAAGGACACCTCAGAACTGCAATACTAACCCAACCAATATAACAGGGGTATACTTACTTTTCTCTAAGATACTACATTGTATTTTGTAGCTAACGTTTTTTACGGAACCCCAGTTTAAAAAGCAGTTGAACCTATGGAACTTTCAAAAGCTTTATGCCTAGAAATATGAGAAACAAAGTTATAGAGAGTAGTCATGAAATGGTTAAAATAAAAATTGTTGCTATAGCAATATGGAACACATTATGCAAACTGCCTCTTCTTTAGTAGAACTTGTTCAATGAGCTAAAGAATGAGTGTTAAAGTCCAATGTGGCGGGATGAGGCTATAGAGTTAGGAGCACCATATCACATTAGACATGTTCCAGTGGACACAGGACATGTTGAATTCAGGGACCGTCAACTGTGAGGCTTTTCACTAGTTCAGAGAAGGTGATTTTAGCGCCTCTTATGGTAAATAATTTCATCTAATGTGAAGCTATGACAATGTGTGCGCGCGTGTGTATGAGTGTGTGTGTTTGTGCAAGCATCTGTGTGTGTAGAATGCCTCTGTGTCTGCATGTGTGAGTGAGAAAGTGTGTGTGTGTGTGTGTGTGTGTGTGTGTGTGTGTGTGTGTGTGTGTGTGTGTGTGTGTGTGTGTGTGGGTGGGTGTGTCTAAATAGATAAAGGTAAAATACAACCTTCTTGACTCCCTCTGTGTACCCTTACAGTAGGTAGCAACACTGTTTACAGTTAACGTTTTTCTGTTCCTTGTAGTTGTGTATCCACCTTTTGTCTTCTTTACGACTCCTGTTTTCTTTCTTTTTTTTTTTTTAATATCTCTCCACTGGCACTCTTCTGTATCTGTCTCTCTCTCTTTCTCTGAGTCTCCACTCCTCATCTGTGTTGTAAAGTGTCTGTCTGTCTGTCTGTCTGTCTGTGTAACCGGTGCTGATAGATGCTTCTCTTCCTGTTATCCCCCTTGCTGTCTCTCTGCTCCCCCTGCTGTCTGAATGCGCACACTGCATTTCAACCCCAAGGGGTGACTCTGGCTGACCTTACTCAGAAGAAGAAAGGGAAGTTTGGCTGGTTCAGCCAGTCAACTGAAACACATGGTAAACGGCGAGTGTGAATGTGTGCGACCAGGTGCATATGAGCATAATGCACGTGGATGTGCGCGAATGTGCGTGTGTGTGTGTGTGTGTGTGTGTGTGTGTGTGTGTGTGTGTGTGTGTGTGTGTGTGTGTGGACATGGGGGTGAAAGAGTGTGTGTGTGTGTGTGTGTGTGTGTGTGTGTGTGTGTGGGAATCCTCACCCATAACTCCCAGATCATGTCTTGTGTCTGCTCACATCACTTTTTGCATGTTTTCTTGTTAACCCAAACATGAAATAAGAAGGCAAACATCATTTAAACAGAACCCTGGAGTTAGCTTAGGAGCTAAATTTGTGTTTGTGGTCAGTGATTTAAACATAAAAAACTTTCAGACAAACATGCATAAAATTCACTTACATTCAACAGAATGCCCCTCCTTTCTTTCATTTTAAGTTTCTTTTCAGTTGTTGGATGCAGATGTGAGGAATGTGCATGGTCTTCCCATATTTGACTCTGTACGCCGCTCTCTCTCTCTCTCTCTCTCTCTCTCTCTCTCTCTCTCTCTCTCTCTCTCTCTCTCTCTCTCTCTCTCTCTCTCTGTCTCTCTCTCTCTCCTTCTCTCTCTCCTATGTCTCTCTCTCTCTACTCTGCGCTCTGTAGCTCTCTCTCTTTGTTTCTCTCTCTTTCCCTACCTCTCTCTTGAACGCGTGCTCTAAGCTGCTCTCTCTCTCTCTCTCTCTCTCTCTCTCTCTCTCTCTCAGCACTGAATATCATCTTCTGCTCTGATATTCTTTTGGCATGCTACACAACTTTTCCACTGTCTTGCATCAGAAATGACAGCAGAAAAGGTCTTCAATAGTTATTGATGACTTGTTTCACTCCCTTACCTGGTTACTGGACATGAAATGGTCTTCATGGCAGACCAAAATGTTACACAGGTATCGCCAAACCACAGCCCAAAGAGCAACTGTCTACCCAGGCCTTTTCCATTGTAAGAAATAGAACTTGTGTAAGCATTTGGAATTTATAGCTACTTGCATTTGTAGCTGCTAAAAATCCTCTCTAAAGCCATGTCTGTAAGTTTGTTAGGGGCTTTTTATCATCATAGTGTTGTCTCTTTGTACTTGGGTTTGGCTTCTACCTGCCCCTAAGCCTAAGGGACCCTCGGGGGCAAGCAGGAGGTGTGATCTTTGATGCTGACATCATTTCCTGTGGTGTTTTGTTGACCCAGCGAGCATGCCCATTAGTGAGACGGAGTCTGTGAATACGGAAAACCACAACGGAGAGGATGACAAGGCCAACTGCTGCGGTCCACTCTGGTGAGTTTTGTGTCCATTTGTCTCATTTGTGAGCACCAACTCTATTGCTTTTTTGTAAATACTCTACTACAGGTGTTTATTCTTGTTTATTCTTGGACTTCTTAAATCATCATATCTGACCTTTAATGGAACCAGTAATATCAGAGAGGATTCTTTGGTAATATTGTGAGGAGGAAAAAGAAAAGCGATAATTTGTTGTATTTTGTTGAAACTGTATCATCTTTGATTTATTCCAGTCAAAAAATTACAAAATCAAAATTCAGGTCAGTAACTCGGTGGTTGAGATGCCATCTCTCCGTCTTCATGTGGTGCATGGCAACATCACTCTCACTCACTCTCACCTGCATGACCTGATCTCATCACAAAGCATCTTTCTCTTTGGCCATTATTGTCTGATGATCGTAAAACTCACACACACATTGTCTTCCATTTGCTTTCCTCCATTATTTTATGTCTGATTATGTACCACTTAACTACTAACGCTGTTGTGAATAGTGAATAGTTGTGGGGAAGTCATAACTCATCTCCTGCTCCATCTAAGAATGGTTGTTGATTGTGTGTTTTTTTGTGTGTGTGGGTGGGTGAGGTTGGCAAATATCTGATGGGGTGAATCAATCAATAATCCTGTTGTTTGACATTGCCAAGTGCTGTTGGTATGAGAATGAGAGACTTTGTACAGTGTGGACCATATAGTAAAATGCTGGCTAAAGCTAATGCCAATGACTGGCTAATGCTAATGGGGACACAGGAAGAAAGAAAGCAGTTCGCCTCTTCCCATCAGTTACCCAATGTTTTGCCAATTGGTTCCACATTGCACCAAATCCTCTCATTCTCATATCTACTGACGGCTCTTAGTGACGTCAAACAACAGGGCTATTGGTTGATTCACACTGGCTGTGTCCTTTCATATGTAATGATTGGCCTCTGGTGGTGGTGTAGTCGACAGTGGCGGCGCTGGAACCGCTTCTGTCGCAGGAAGTGTCGGGCAGCGGTGAAGTCCACCACTTTCTACTGGCTGGTCATCCTCTTGGTGTTTCTGAACACTTTGACCATCTCCTCCGAGCACTACAACCAGCCGGACTGGCTCACGGACGTGCAGAGTACGTATCATCACACACACACACATACACACACACACACACACACACACACACACACACACACACACACACACATACTTAGTCTACCGACATCGGGCTTATGTGCTTGTGTGCTATAGCAAAAAGAAACTGTACCAGAAGATAAGGAGATATGACAAATGCAAGACAAATTCCTCAGCCTAAATGTCATTTTAACTGGTGGTGTTGAATTTCATCAGAGAAAGCCTGTCGAAAGATGAAAGACCCTACATATTCAAGTCTGGATGTTTTTTTCTTTCTGCATTCTCTCTCTCTCTCTCTCTCTCTCTCTCTCTCTCTCTCTCTCTCTCTCTCTCTCTCTCTCTCTCTTCTCTCTATCACTCTCTCAATCATTTTCTCCTCCTAGATGTGGCCAACAAGGTGCTGTTGGCCATGTTCACGTGTGAGATGCTGATAAAGATGTACAGTCTGGGCCTGCAGGCCTACTTTGTGTCACTGTTCAATCGTTTCGACTGCTTTGTGGTTTGTGGCGGCATCGTGGAGACCATCCTCGTAGAGCTGGCCATAATGTCGCCGCTCGGCATCTCTGTGCTGCGCTGTGTGCGCCTGCTGCGCATCTTCAAAGTAACACGGTGAGGGCTCTCACATTGGAATACAGGCTCAACCTATACACACACACACACACACACAGACACACACATACACACACGCTCACACACCCACACTACCAGTTGCAATCAGTATTCAGCTCACCCATTTTCAGGGGCGCCGATAGGGGGGAAAGGTTAGGACGATTCTAAGGGCCCAGCACTGACCAGGGGCCCTTTCAGGGCTGTTATTATTACTTTAACAAAATTGGCTTGAGTAGGTTTTTAAAATTATATATTTAATTTTATTTGTTCAATTAAACAAATTAAATATTGTTGTGATATTTTATAATATTTTCCAAGAATTATCTTGTATATAGTCGTTTCGTCACCCCTCTCCCTTTTTACCGAATGGTATGATCTGAATCTTTCAGCAGCACGCATCTTTAAATGTTTTTATTCCGGCAAACGCAGCTTAGCTGCAAGGTGTTCAAATTCAATTGCTACTGTAGTTGGGCTGCTAGGGCATTGTATGCCAACTGTGGAAACAAGGTGCTGAATTGGACTGATGGTGGTGGTGAACATGAAGCCTTGTTGCCCCAAACACAAAAGGACAAACAGCAGAAATCGAAGCGCGAACGGCACACTATTTCAAAATGCGATGCGATCTCGCGGTGGATGCGCATATGTCCAAATTCAGAGTAGCCTACGTCTCGGTTTAATAACTTGGAGAGTTATTCTGTCACAAAAACTGTACAGATATCATTTTAAACTACTTTACCAGAGCTACGCAACTGTTGTGGAGATAAACGGTGTACAAATTAATTCATTGTGTAGGCCAGGCCTATTATGGAAACAGTTTTACATCCCAACTAGCCACTTGTGATCATGAGGAAGGCAGTCAAATAGGCTACCTACATTTCAAAAACAGTGGAAGCCATAAGCCTATCTGTTTGCTACTGTTAATAACACCACTTCACCAATCACAGTTGATTTTGTAGTCTCAAACTGAAGATGTAGCCTATTTGTAAACAGAGAATTGAAATTTTTGTCAAAGAATCCCCTGTGCTATTTAGGCTACTCCTACAGATTAGGAAGCACAACTTGGTCTAGGCTATGCCTTTCAAGGATTAAGACTTATTTTCAACAAAACAATTTACAATAAAAAAAATAATCAACATAGCAAATTGAGAAGCCAGCCTGCCCCCTCCCCTCTCTCCCATTATGGTCAGGCTACTGTCAGATTAGCTACAATAGGAAAAGACTGTGTGAATCACATCAAACTTTTGTTAACTATAAATGCCTCATTTTACAGAGGTGTGCAGTGAAACATAAGTCTCAAATTTTTAAATTGACTGCAAGTTGGGCTCAATTGTAAAAAAAAAAAAAAAAAAAAGATTCCTGACTGACTACTAACTAACTAACTTGGATAAAAACATCTGCTAAATGCATAAATTTAAATGTAAAACAGTTGGCCAACACTCAATCAGGGTCATTGTCAGTATAATTGTCAGTATTAGCCTACCTCACAGAACACTCAAATAACATGCATTGGAATTAGCTAAGCCATTAAATTAATTGCAATAAGATGTGATCTTTCAAAATATTACAATGCACCAGAATGCAGGAAACGACTATTAATTTTTGAAAAATTTCCTGGGGGAAAACCCCAGACCCCCCTCAGTTGCTTATAAAAGGAAGTTTTTCCTTTTCAGTATGATTTTTACAGTTGCTTTAAAATGTAGTTGATAACATGCAGCATAGTGATGTATACTACAGGAAAGGAAGTGCCATCAGGTCAGTAACAGTTTCCAGTCAGTGCCAGCCAAAAAACAAATTGCGCTTAAAAATTCTACTATAACACGATAGTTGGTGAAGGGGCCCTAAATTGTACTCTTTCATGGGGCCCAAAAATTCTAGCGGCGCCCCTGCCCATTTTTTTTAATGTCATGAAATAAATCAAGACGGGTGCCATATATTTCCTTTACTCTTCAAAGCATTTCACCATAGAGATATCTCATGCACACACTTGCATAACATAATATGCATGTTACTTGCTGGACACATACCTTCATCAAGCCAAGTCACATGATATGCAGCAGGTTGGGATGTCATGCAATAGCCTATGCGATGTCATGCAATAGCCTACTATAGCCTATTACCTTTTCGTGCAGCCTGGAGCATAGGCTAATCTGTCACTAAAGCTTATCAGCAACAATTAACAATATAACTCAATGACGTTTTTGGACATCTCACTTGCGCACGCACGCACACACACACACACACACACACACACACACACACACACACACACACACACACACACATAAATATATTTGCTGGAGACATGCTTTCATCAAGCCAAGTCACAGATATTTTCCAACTCCGTTCTTTGACATTTAGCTGCATGGATGGATGTTTCACATCCTCATAACTGCCGGCTGTTGTAGACCCCATCTGTCTTCTAACCTGTCCAGTGAGAGTGATGTTGTTTCCTGACCTCTCTCTCTCTCTCTCTCTCTCTCTCTCTCTCTCTCTCTCTCTCTCTCTCTCTCTCGGTGTGTCCCTGTAGACACTGGGCGTCCCTGTCCAATCTGGTGGCGTCTCTGCTGAACTCCATGAAGTCCATCGCCTCCCTCCTGTTGCTGCTCTTCCTCTTCATCATCATCTTCTCCCTGCTGGGCATGCAGCTCTTCGGCGGCAAGTTCAACTTCGACGAGACCGTCACCAAGAGGAGCACGTTTGACAACTTCCCTCAGGCTCTACTCACCGTGTTTCAGGTGTGTTTGAATGTGTATGAGAGAGAGAGAGAGAGAGAGAGAGAGAGTGTGTGTGTGTGTGTGTGCAAATCTTTTCCTGTTCATATACTGTACATGTCCGATTTGATGTCTGGCATACACTGTATGTATTTGAACATGTTTTTGAATGTATTTGTTCTCAAACTACTTAAGCTACGTTTATCTCACTTCAAACAGATAGAACATTAACTGAAAACCCTATATGGTTAACTCTGGAATTGATTTGCAGATATTGACAGGTGAGGACTGGAACCAGGTGATGTATGATGGGATCATGGCCTACGGTGGGCCTTCCTCCTCAGGGATGGTGGTGTGCATCTACTTCATCATCCTCTTCATCTGTGGAAACTGTATCCTTTAAGATGGCTACAATGTTGACCAAAGATAACTGACAAGAAGGGCTGTGATGTTCTAAAAGCGACGTTGTAAAACTCTAGAACTACGTACATTTAACATGTTAAATCTTTTGTGACTGCCTGCAATGGCATGCGGCGATTGATTCACACCGCCACAACTCCTCTCTAAAAATGAATGGAATAAAACTCTGCTAAATCCAGTGTGCGGAGATCTCTATTTTTTGGATTATATTAACAAGCTGCATGTTGCCAGCACCTGGAAATTAAAAGGCTGTGCAGAGGGACGCCTATATGTTAAGTCTTCTCTAAAACCGTTTAATCTCGTCGCGTTATCTTCAGTCTGAATTGGCCCTTAGGGCTCAGCAGGGCCAAGTGTTGTGTGTGTTCCCACTCTAGATTAGCATCTGATTAGCATCTGTTTGGTGTTAATTGACTCATTCGAAACTTTTTGTCCATTTGTCCTTGGTTTACCCAGAAAAGGTTGAATGAATAGCTGCACTTATGCATGTATTCCAGTTGCAAAGCTGTATCAGTAGAATCGGACTTTGACTTATGGTTTCAGGAAGGCTTTCTAGCCAATGTTTTTATATTTTCTGTGAATCTTATTTCCTGTAATGTCTGGATGTGCAGACACCAAAATCAAATGAAACATTCAGACAAATGTATTTCAATCAGACTGTAATGCAATATGTTGCATTTCTTTTACCTGCAGCGCGGTTTCCAGCTTTTTCATTACGATTGTGGTAGAGCTTGCAAGCCGCCCAGATGAATCTCTGAGAATGACAGATTACAAATGGTCATTGATTCAGACGGGAGCAATAACAGATTACTCTACCTCACTGTGTGCGTGTCCAAGGCTTTTATATAATGTCTCTTTTCTCATAATCCTGTCAAAAGCTGGGGGCCTTGCTCTTTGTGGGATTTGGGCTGGAGTTCTTGGTAAAACGCTTTTGTGACACCAAGCTTGCAAACCTGACTTTAATGGGATTGAAACTTTGAGAGAATCTGTTTTGTTTGTGTGTTTTGTTTGTTGGGGTGGGTTTAGTTGCGTACATGAAATGTTGGGTGAGAAAATAGTCAAGGTTTTTCGGGGAGGACTGTGAGTGCTTTAGGGGATGGTTTTGGGGCTGGTGTGTCTCCTTTGTGTTGTCTCCCTAACACTGTCCACAGACATCCTCCTGAATGTCTTCTTGGCTATCGCTGTGGACAACCTTGCAGATGCAGAGAGCTTGAACACGGCTCAGAAAGAGAAGGAGGAAGAGAGAGAGAGGAGGAAGAGCATCAGGTAGAACATCACATCCAAGAAGAAGATACAGTATTCAGGATGGATTTTCTGTATATTGTGTGGAATGTAAACTGAGTGGAATTTCTTCTTTTTTTCCTCAAGGAGTGATAGCATATGCAAAAAAGAAGTGGAAAAGGTGGAAACGAAAGAGGGGGAAACCAAGGTGAGTTTTCAATTTGAAATCACTGCATTGTGTGCATACCTGTGTGTGTGTGTGTGTGTGTGTGTGTGTGTGTGTGTGTGTGTGTGTGTGTGTGTGTGTGTGTGTGTGTGTGTGTGTGTGTGTGTGTTCACTATACTCACATGATTTTGTGCCTTAGGTTGCAGTTGCAGAGAGTGTGACTGTGGAGGAGGAGAAGACTGCTGTCTCAGACTCAGGTGCACTATGCCAAACATTCTATTTCCAGTCTGTTCAATTGAGTGTTTCCACCAGTACAAAGTTTGCACATCAAGAGTGATTTGGTTGTAGTTTGTTTTTAAAGGAATAGTCCACCTTTTAATGAAAATTCGTTATTCACTCTCTAACCTAGAGTTACATATGTGGGTTAAAGCATTTATTTTCTCAGTGCATGCATTTTCCCTGTCCGGCAACCCCAATTTTAGCTTTATTATAGCTGTAGCTTAGCATGGGCGCTGTAATGTAAAGTTGCCAGATAGCAACTCTTTGGCTACTTTACTTTCCAGTGCCTATGCTAAGCTAAAGGTAAAATTAGGGTTGACTAGGAAAATACATGCAATGAGACAAAATTGCTTTTACCCAGATATGCAACTCCAGTCAAGTGGGTGAATAACCAATTTTCATACAGAGGTGGAATATTCCTTTAACTGCTGGGCATTTGGAACTGTTGTTTGTACTGTTGAATAATTATAAGTTTTTATTTGTAAACCTGTTATCTACATGTTCCTGTTTGTGTGTGTGTGGCACACAGGTGAGGATGAGGATGAGCCTGAGGTTCCAGTGGGGCCACGCCCACAGAGACTGTCAGAGCTCAACCTCAAGGAGAAGATCCCGCCCATCCCAGAGGGCAGTGCCTTCTTCATCTTCAGCAACACCAACCCGTGAGCACAGATTCCCTCTCTTTCTCTCTCACCCTCTCTCCCTCTATCTCTATCTATCTCTATCTTTCTTTTCTCTCCATTGTTGCCCCCACTCTCACTCTCCCTCTGTATCTCTCTCTGTGTCCACTTAATCTTGTCTTCCTTGCTATCCTCTTTCTTGGAGTTCAGCTTGTGTGTCTGTCTACTGAGGAACAAAGATAATACTTTCCTCTTTCACTCACATGCAGACTATTTATCAGTTCACAGAGAAATACTTAGGAGAAACATTGTTTGCCTTGAGGATGAAATAAAGTATTGCCTCTCTGTCAAATCTGCCCTGTTCTCCCCAGTGTCCGAGTGGCTTGTCACCGGCTCATAAACCATCAGATCTTCACCAACCTCATCCTCGTCTTCATCATGCTCAGCTCCGTCTCCTTGGCTGCAGAAGACCCCATACGCAACTTCTCTGCCCGCAACATCGTAGGATAATTAACACTTTCTAACACTAAAAATTCAAGTCACATAAAGTATATGTTATTATTTCTAAATGGATATAATGTACAGTATGTACATGTATTTGGAATTCTGTAGTAAACAAAATGTATTGCATTGATAGCCTTATGTATACAGACACAATTTGTATTGCTTCTTTTGTCAGTCAGTCAAAGGGGTCGTTACAGTAAATGTGGGCCCACAGCTCCCCCTAGGCTTAAGCCACTGGCATTGCCGCAAACTCTCGGCTCCTGCCATGTCAATGTGTTTGTCTGTGTGCGTGCGTGCCTGTGTGTGTGTGCGTGTGCGCGTGTGCGTGTGCGTGTGCGTGTGCGTGTGTGTGTTTGTGTTTGCCTGTATTAAACTCTCATATTGCCCTCTTTCCAGATTCTTGGTTATTTTGACTATGCATTCACGGCTATCTTTACGGTAGAGATCCTGCTGAAGGTAAATGTCCCCAGGCCCTGTCTGTGTGCTTCTCCTGCCCTGACTGTGCTGTAACCCTCTCACCGTCTTGCTTCCGCAGGTCCTAGGCTATGCAGATTATGTCTTCACTAGTATGTTTACCTTTGAGATCCTGTTGAAGGTAAACTTGTGTGTATGGCCACACGAGCCCCCCCCTCGTCACACTATGCCCTCCCTCATGTGTCGGGCATGTCATGTCGCTGGTCTTGTTTGTTTGTTTTGTTTGTTTGTTTGTTTGGTTGGTTGGTTGGTTGTTTTTGGAGGGGGGGGGGTCATTGCTCTGTCTCCTACCATGACATATCTGCATGCCAGAACTCACCCAAGTGGCAGTTATCACTGATAGCATCCGCTTAACAACCTCGTCAGACCTCTCTAGAACAGACATTACAGAGGTGGAGACGAAGTGTGGGCAGATTACTGGTAGTAAAGCATGGAGGCCTTGGAGGATATATACTGAACAGCAAAAGCATGGATACCAATCCCCTTAGGTTCTGTCTTAATGCTAAAAATGGATGAAACACTTTAATGCTGATGCTTATTTGCAATGAGGCTGGGTATAGATTATTATTGGATGCGTGCATGGATCTCAGGGTCGCCATGGCTTCAAATCCAAGTCAGGCTTGTATGCTCATTCCAAACACTTTTTGTCTTTTTGCATCATGGCAGTCAGTATTTTTTGTCCTTTGCTTGACCACAAAACACAAATCTGCCGTCATAGTTTGTATAGGAAGCAAATCTCTCATTCAGTGCATTTACCCTTCTGACCAAGCTAAAAATGCTCCCTTTCATCCATAACAAGAAGCATGCTTTGTCGCCTAAAAGGGAATCACAAAGTTGTGTTTTTTTCCATTACATTGTGGCTGGCACGCAACCCAAAATCAGCTTGAATGTTACTGGATGAATCCTTTTCAATGTTTTGTCATTCAAATGGGTGTCTGGGAAGGAAGTGGTCTCCTGTTGGTGTGTGTGTGTGTGCACTGTGAAGGTGTCTTTGTGGGAGCGGATCACATCCTAACAAGGAGCCATGCTCTGAATGCTTGTGTTTACTGGCATCTCATAGAAGCAGCTACTGTACTGGATGAATACATGTCTGTGTAATCAGGCCCATAGAAAAGGCCACTTGTAGAAATCATGTGTCATAAGTCATGTGTTTGTGTGGTTTTTATGTATAAGTGCATTCTTTGGTAATTGTAACTACATTCTCTAACAGTAGTCTGTTAAGAGTATTTACAGTTAAGAATGTAAAATGTTGAATTATTAGCAAATCAAAATACTGTAAAGTTAAATCTTACCGGAGTTATAGATTTAAAAAAAAAAAAAAAGTACTGAGTAATTTACATTTTGAACTGAGTAAATGTTGTGAGTTTAACAACGTTGTGATTAATTATTGTCTTGACTTCATGTGTAATTTTGAAGACGTGAAGCTGCAGAAATAATCTGACCTTCTTTTCCATCCTTGTCTGTTCCAGATGACAGCGTTTGGAGCTTTCCTTCATAAAGGGGCTTTTTGCAGGAACTACTTCAACCTGCTGGATCTGCTGGTGGTTGGCGTGTCACTGGTGTCCTTTGGCATTGAGTATGTCCTGCTTTTTCAAGTGCACTGTAAACATGAAAAACACAATCCATTTGTCTCTGTATTTCACTGAAGTTAACTACAATACACTAGAATTTATTGATCTCTGAAAACCAGCTTAGTTTATTGTTATCTCTTTGAATACTATCATCTGCCATATTTGCGTTTATGTATATTAGTACATTGCATGGTTGTTGCTCTTGCCATAGATACAGATGTGTGTATGAGGCTCAGTGTTGGCAGTGGGCTGTCTAGACTGCTCTGACTGTGGTTGGTTGTGTGTGGTGTGCAGGTCCTCTGCCATCTCGGTGGTGAAGATTCTGCGTGTGTTACGGGTACTCAGGCCCCTCAGGGCCATCAACAGAGCCAAGGGCCTCAAGGTCAGACTCCTTTTCTTTCCTCTTCTCTCCCTCTTCTTTTTTCTCCTTCTCTCTACTCCTCTCCTTCATGTCTTTTTTATCCACTTCCCTTTTCCTTTCATTACCTACCTCTTTTCTCTCTTCACCACTTCAGTTTTATGTTTTGTCAAACCTTACCTTTCTCTTTCTCTGTTATTGCCTTTGCTCCTTTCTTTTCTTCTCTTTCTCCTGTCTTCTCTGCTCCTCACTCGTCTGATCTCCATGTACTGTAGTGCAGATGGACACTAGGCTGTAGATTGCAATTTCCTGAATATTCTATGGGATAAATAAATAGATAAATACAGTACATACATATACACATACATGTAGATACATGCATACTTTGTCCTTCCTTTGTTCTGATGTTCCATGTCTGTTCTGATTTCCTCTTTGGACCCATGTAGCACGTAGTGCAGTGTGTGTTTGTGGCCATCCGCACCATCGGCAACATCATGATCGTCACCACGCTACTCCAGTTTATGTTTGCCTGCATTGGCGTGCAACTCTTCAAGGTAATTGAACATGAATATATATGTAGCATGTAAATATGTATATGTATGTATATACTGTATGTATATGGACAGTATGTGCAATGCTGTAATGTTGGGGTGGCTGAGGGAAGGGGATGGATGCAATGATTTGTGTATGTGTTTTTGTTTTGAGCAATGGAATGAATGTGTATTTGTGTTTTTATACAGTGAGACCAAAGGCAATTTTCATGCTGGCATGACAATAAAGTCTATTCTATTCTATTCTTTTGTAATGTACTGTAGATGTTGTCATTGTTGGAGTGGGTGAGTAGGTGTTGGGCTGTGCTGTTTATTTCATGACCCTTTCTTTTCTCCCACTCAGGGAAAGTTCTATCGCTGCTCAGATGAAGCAAAGTCAAGTCCAGAGGAATGCCAGTAAGTGACAATAGATTTACTCTATAGAATTCTGTGTGTGTGTGTGTGTGTGTGTGTGTGTGTGTGTGTGTGTGTGTGTGTGTGTGTGTGTGTGTGTGTGTGTGTGTGTGTGTGTGTGTGTGTGTTCGTGTGTGTGTGTGTATGTGTGTGTGTGTATGTGTGCTGATGTTTTTCTGCTTGTGTTTGCAGGGGCACATACATCCTGTACAACATTGGTGAAACAGCACTGCCTGTAGTCAAACAGCGGGTTTGGTACAACAGCGACTTCAACTTCGACAATGTGCTCATGGCCATGATGGCCCTCTTCACTGTCTCCACATTTGAAGGATGGCCAGCGTAAGTTCACACACACACACACACACACACACACACACACACACACACACACACACACACACACTCATACATTCACAGACATACTGTCCACATACACTGTGAAATAAAGAAATTGACATGTTAAAAACGTATTAAAAAAACACTTTACGTTTTCTACTCCCACCCACATCTTTTGCCCAGGCTCCTGTACAAGGCCATTGACTCTAATGGAGAGAACATGGGCCCCATCTATAACTACCGTGTGGAGATCTCCATCTTCTTCATCATCTACATCATCATCATCGCCTTCTTCATGATGAACATCTTCGTCGGTTTTGTCATCGTCACCTTCCAGGAGCAGGGAGAGAAGGAATACAAGAACTGCGAGCTGGACAAGAACCAGGTGTGTGTGTGTGTGTGTGTGTGTGTGTGTGTGTGTGTGTGTGTTTGTGTGTTTGTGTGTACCTTTGATTGTGTGTAAATCTATTTGTATTTCTCTGCAGCGTCAGTGTGTAGAGTATGCCCTGAAGGCGCGCCCAGTGAGGAGATACATCCCAAAGAATCGCTACCAGTACAAGTTCTGGTATGTGGTGAACTCAGCGGGCTTTGAGTACGTTATGTTTGTCCTCATCATCCTCAACACCCTCTGCCTGGCCATACAGGTGAAGTTTTTTTTAATATTTTTTTAGAAATTCTATGCATGATCATTTGCATATAAGCATTTATTACAATTTATTTATTTTATTCTAAAAAAAATTGGTTTTTTTTTTTAGTTAATTATATATAATAAATGATAAGTATTTATTTTATTTTTTTCTATCTGTAATTTATTATAAATTTGTAAGCGTAACATTGTTTTATGATTGCAGCACCATGGGCAGAGTCATCTGTTTAACTATGCGATGGACATCCTCAACATGGTGTTCACTGCAGTCTTCACCGTGGAGATGATCCTCAAACTGATTGCCTTCAAACCAAGGGTGTGTTCTGTCTCCTAGCCTGGGTTCTGTAGCGTTACGTTAATGGGAGGCATTGCTAGTGTCAGACAGGGTGAGAAGGACAAGAAGCTAACCTGTGGGCTCTTGCTCTGTAGTGTTACGCTAATGGGAGGCAGTGCTAGTGACAGACTGGGTGAGAAGGGTAAGAAGCTAACCTGTGGGCTGTTGTTTTGTAGCGTTAGGCTAATGGGAGGCAGTGTCAGACTGGGTGAGAAGGAGAAGTAGCTAACCTGTGGGCTCTTGTTCTGTAGCGTTACGCTAATTGGAGGTTGTGTTCGTGTCAGACTAGGTGAGATGGTGAAGAAGCTAACCTGTGGGCTGTTTTGTAGCGTTACGCTAATGGGAGGCAGTGCTAGTGTCAGACTGGGGTGTAGTGGGATGATGAGACCCAAGAGCACACATGGAGAAGTCCCCCCTCAGTCCTGCCACTCCCACAGGAACCACAGTGGTCAATGTGTTAATCCCCACCCATTCCTTTGCCCTTCTTTCCTTTCCTTCCACTTCTTTTTTTTTACCTCTCTCCTCCTCTTGTTCATCTCTTCTCTTCCTCTCTCTTTCTGTTATTTCTGTACTTTTCCTATTATCTATCCTCTTCCCCAATCCTCTCCCCTCCTCTCCATCCTTTCTCTTCCTTTTCCAACATTTATCTCCCTCTGTCCTTCCCCAACTTAATCTCTCCTCTCGTCTCCTCTCCTCTCCTCTCATCTCTTCTCCTCTCTTCTTCTCTCCCATCCTCTCATGTCTTCTCCTCTTATCTCCTCTCCTCTCCTCTCCTGGTTTTGTTTGGCTGCTACTCACTAGGGTTATTTTGGGGATGCCTGGAACGGCTTTGATGCCCTGGTGGTGATTGGCAGTGTAGTTGACATCATTCTTAATGAGGTATGTGTTAGCATGGACCCTCTCCACCCCGCCCCCATCCTTCCATCCCCATCGGCTACAGCATGCTGGTGTGCTCTCGCTCTGTCTCTTTGTCTTCAATGTCCAATCTGGGAGGGGCGCAGAGGGGAAAGATTGGGGTGGGCTGTCCATCAGTCTGAGCTCCCATTCTGCAGGGGGCGCCAGAGGCTATGTTCAGAAGTCTGCTCTTTGGAGGAGCCTTCTCCTTCTTGTCATCTTTCTGTAGTAGTGAGACATTGTATTCGATTTGGAGATCACTACTGTGTCTGGACTTCTCTGGTCTTACATTCATAATGATGAAACACAACAGCAATAGTTGGCATATAATAACAACAGTTTAAAGATAATAAGATGGAATGATAACAGTTGTTAACAGTATGATTCACATGGTGATTTTCAAGGGTCTTTTCAGTAAGTATTGGTTGTAAGACTCTCACCCAGACACGGTGGCCTCCATGTGTCATTGATTCATAATCACTTGTGATTTGCCATATCTTTTGTCTTTGCTTTTCTGACATTGTGGTCTTTCTTTTTCTCTACCCCATCCTCAATATCTATCCATCCCTTCATCCTTCCTTCTCTCTCTCACTCTATCATCCTCTCTTTACTTCTTTCTGCCCTCTTGTGATCTCTCCATTGGTGCAAACAGCATTATTTCGCCGATGCATGGAACACGTTTGATGCCTTAATTGTTGTTGGTAGCGTCGTTGACATTGCAATCACAGAGATGAATGTAAGTAGTGCTTTCTGTCTCCATCTCCTCATGTCTCTGCTAGAGAGGCTGTGCAGTGACACCTGGTGCCCAAGCCACACGTGGATAAAATAATCAAAACTTTTGGGTCAAAAGTATGTGAGCCCTTTCAAGTTAATATTTTGGCATTATTTGGTCATAAGATGCGATCTGATCTTCCCTGAATTTGAAATGAATATCAGATTACATTTTTTACTAAATAATGCAGAAAATCAGGCAATTGTGTAGATTTGTTGTGTTGTCAAATACTACATACTACTACTAATAATAATGTCAAATTTGCATATACATTAACAGAGCTCTACTGGCCCTTTCAGAGCTCTATGTTGGGTTCTTTTGAGTAATGGCACAATCTAGACTAAACTTGGGGGGAAATCAGATTTGATGTAACACAGTGGCTGTTTTGGATCAGAAAATCACTGCAATCCTCTTCTTTTTCTGGTCTCTATGGTTGTCATTCTCTTGCTTGTAAGTTGTGCATACATATTTCATAGTGACATGTTTTGGTAGTCTTTATGTTTTTGCTTAAAATGTACTATTTTGTTTGTTTTTCTTTTAAGTTGTGGCTTTATTGTTTTGTTTAAGTTATGTTATTCTCTGTACAAGTCATTTTGTGTACGTATTCTTGTAATTATTGTATGAGACAGAAGTGTGTGAAATATTCTTCTTACATCTTGTTTTTATATACAGTATTTATCTATAGTGTCTCATCATGTATGTTTAAGCTTGCAATATTGTATCAGTGGCTAAGTCTCTTCTTAATGTAAGTGTATGTATCTAAAAATGGGCTAAAACAAATTTGTGTAGAAGTTTAATGTTGTAAAGTTGTTTTGTTTAACAATGCCTTGCCAACTCTCATTTTGTAAGTCACTGGAGCACATTCAAGTAGATATTGTGTCAGCTCTGGCATATATGTACAAATCACCTGCTTCACCATTCGACTAATATTTGTGTTGGTGGCCTCTGTTGGACTTTGTCAGATGTTGTTTAGAGAGACTATGTTAATGGAGGTGTTTGGTTTGAAAGCAGAGAGAAGTTCTTCTAGTGGTGGAGGTGGCGCCTGGGGTAAGATTCCCCACCTTTGTTCAGCCCCAACCACAGTATTGTCTCCAACTCTTGTGTTTTGCTGATGTTATTGTTTCTTTTTTTAAGTATGTTTTTTAAAGTATTGTATTGCAATGACTAATTAACTAGTAATCAAATTGTCAACCATTTCCTGGAAATGGAAATCGGACTTTCTCTCCAAGTATGAAGTTGTAAGAAGTCCCACATTGCATGTCAGTGCACTGTTGTTGTCTAAGCCTCGTTCTTGAAATGCACAGATCAAAAAATTAAATGCTCCAAACACACAGCACATATTCTTGTATGCCACCTGCTCCTTATGGACATCAGATGCATTTGCAGGCCTTTTCCCTTTTGGAAATTCTACCATGGAGATGAGATGGTCTTGCATGTTTTTCAACCTGGAATCCCCCATCCAAATGTGGACAAAAACAATGCATGACCTTAGACATTGGCATTCTGGGAGACTGAGTTCATATGTATGCAGTGAGATAATGTTCTCGGGTCTATATGGCAAATTTATTGGCATGAGATGTCATTATATTCTTGTTTTTTATTTATTTATTTTTATTTACACACATGCATGTAATGTTATTTATTTACCTTTTTTGTTGTTTTTGTTTTTCAAGACTGGTTGGTTTACTTGATTTGTATCAAGTTTGAAGTATAACTGGAGTGATTTTTTACAACATTTCTATGTCTCTCTCTCTGTCTCTCTCTTGCTCACTCTAGCTCTCTTTTTGTTTGTCACTACCCTCCCTTTGATTGTCTCCCTTTTTGTCCCCCACTCCTTCAGAGCACACAGGACAGTGCACGCATCTCCATCACATTCTTCCGACTATTTCGGGTCATGCGATTGGTCAAGCTGTTGAGCCGAGGCGAGGGCATCCGAACACTTCTGTGGACCTTCGTCAAGTCCTTTCAGGTAAGCTGATGAAAGGAGCCCTCAATGTAATAAATAAAAAATAAGATATGAAAATAATACAAGAAATAATTTATACTTGATACACATCACCATATGTTAATCTCATTGTTTTCCATCTTTTCTACATCCTTCAATTGCCCTTCCTTCTTTTCTCTCTCTTTTCTGTCCAGGCCCTTCCCTATGTAGCCCTGTTGATTGCCATGCTCTTCTTCATCTATGCTGTAATTGGCATGCAGGTACTGTAGGGGGCAGTAAACACACCTGTAATGAACCAGCTGAAGCCTTCTCAAGCAGTTAAAGGAAAAGTCTAGAGCATTTCAACCCATAGCCATAGATAACTGCCAGCTAATGCTAGTAGGATGAAACAGACAGTAAATTTCTGTGGCTCATTGAGTTAGCGTTAGCTGGGAGTTCGCTAAGTTGTACAGAATTTTTTAGTTCCCTTTCCTACCATAAGCACTTGATGACTTAAATAACTATGGGGTGAACAGTTCTGCACTTTTTCTTTGAGATTAATTATAGTTTGGTATTATTGATGTTTGGTGAGTTGAGATGCTTGGTCTTGCAGGTTTTTGGAAAAATTGCCATGGTGGATGGCACACAGATCAACCGCAACAACAATTTCCAGACTTTCCCCCAAGCAGTGTTGCTACTCTTCAGGTAGGACCTCACTGCTGCCGTGCCTGATCTTTGTAACCCTTGGCACATCTTTTACTATGCACCATACACTCCCTTAGCTTTAAAACAGCTACATTAAAACAGCTATTACTTCATTTATTGAAGGTTTGGGACAATAGAGCATGTGGACTTTATCTCTTTTTATGTTCAGAGACGACAGTGCCTGGATGTGTTTGCCTGTATGCCTTATTTGGCATGCAAGGCCTCTTGTCCAGGTGCTGTTAGCCCCAGGTAAAGAGCTTTTTACTGTGTCTTCTAGGTGCGCTACGGGTGAAGCGTGGCAGGACATCATGCTGGCATGTCTGCCAGGGAAG
>JAODXP020000018.1:14901204-14983704 GCA_027497455.2 Sardinella longiceps
TAATTTATATGTTCTTATTATAGTAGTTATAGTATTTTATTACATGGCACAGTTATTACCGTGGAATATCTCCCTTCAGAGTGATGCCACAGCCCTCCACGTTGTGTTGGTTTACGTTGCATCACTCTTTCACGATAATGACCGCCTCACAGAATATAGTAGATTCCACTGTGTTGACGTTATTCAAACAGATATGGATGGCAGCAGTTTGACATTGTAAAAAAGGTAGCAAGTTCTGACAGAAAATCAAATGGAAAAAGCTGAGCATATTTGTTGTTGCTAAAAGGAGAAATCCAATGTAAATCAATCCATAGCCCAGTTGTTGAACAAGAAATTCATGTTGTAATCAAATTTTCTGGTTGTTTTTCCTTCAGACAGCCCTCAGTGACATCAAAACAAAGAGGCCTAATATTGATTCACACTGTATTTCTCCTTTGTCATGAATTGAACGAATGAGAATTGAAGCATTAATAACACACAGCTAAGTCTGTGGACAAGCTTTTACACTACAGCAGATTGCATGCATGGAGACGAAGAGCAGGAAATTGTCTGAAGTCAGTTTCCAAACACCACAGGAATCATCAAGTTTTGTAGCCTGATAAGGTTCAACAGTGGGTTTTTGAGGACAGATATTTCTGATTTATCTGCTTGTGTGTAACTGCTGGTAAATATTGCACAACATTGAGTGAATCAAAGTCCTTGCCACTATTTGTGTACACAAAGGTCTACAGTCTACTTTTTTTGTGAGCCGGAGAGTGTCAAAGATTGGTAAGCCCACTGCTGCAACTGAGACTGCAGACCACAGATGTTTTCTGTGTCATGTGTGTGTGCTTCCGTTGTGTGTGTGTGTGTGTGTGTGTGTGTGTGTGTGTGTGTGTGTGTGTGTGTGTGTGTGTGTGTGTGAGTGTGCCGTAGATATGATCTCTCTGCTGAACAGTCTAGCGTCTAGGGTTAGGGTTAGCGTCTAGCGTGTGTGATAGCAGGGCTACTTGCAGCTCAGTTTACTCAGAACCTTATCTGTATCGTCTGCCATACGGCACACTTCTTTCCCCCAGATCAGCACTGCTATTTTTCTTTCCATACCTCTCTCTCTCTCTCTCTCTCTCTCTCTCTCTCTCTCTCTCTCTCTCTCTCTCTCTCTCTCTCTCTCTCTCTCTCTTTTTCTCTCTCTCTTTCTGTCCACACATCCTCCACTATTTTATATTTTTGTACAGGTCTCTCTCTCTGTCTCTCTGAGACATCAATATGCGCTCAGTGAAGGCTCACACCAGTGTTATGTGTACACACAGCAGCTGCCCCCTGACATTAGTGTGTCCCACTAACCTCATCCTGCATGTGTTTGCGTAATGCTCCCCGGGGCCTGACAGCTCTGCTGTGCTCAGCTCAGCTGTTCTCTTCTGTAGCTGTCCTGATGTGTCAGTCTCGCTGGTCAATCTGCATGTGTATTTGGGATTGCTTTTTGTAGCACTGCAGCATGCCTGCCTGACTGTTACTGACAAATTATGTCTCTCTCTCTCTCTCTCTCTCTCTCTCTCTCTCTCTCTCTCTCTCTCTCTCTCTCTCTCTCTCTCTCTCTCTCTCTCTCTCTCTCTCTCCCTCCACTCTGCTTGTGAGATATAAGCCTTCCCCTACAGCTTGTCTTTGCTCTTGTTGTGCATGTGTGTGTGTCTCTCTCTCTCTCTCTCTCTCTCTCTCTCTCTCTCTCTCTCTCTCTCTCTCTCTCTCTCTCTCTCTCTCTCTCTCTCTCTCTCTCTCTCGCTTTCTCACGAGTCCTCCTGCCTTGCAGAATCTTCTGGAGCAGTTCTGTTTTGGGCCGGTGGCATGGAACTAGTTGCCTCTTGTCTACTGTCTCTGTCCCCCTACTGCTTTGCTTGAAGTGATACAGACTCACACGCACACACACACACACACACACACACACACACACACACACACCCTGCTGCATGCTTGCATGCTGTGTAGTGTTCAGCTGTGCTGTAGCCGCTATGCTCTGCTCCTAGACGCTCTTGCTTGCTTGTTCTACCAGTTCTCACCGTCTCAGCACACAGGTCGTGTGACAGCTGTAGCCCAAAGACATCTTCACTGGAATAATCATTTCCCTCACCATAGTGGTTTAATCCTTATCGTTATTTCTCAAAAATTATCTCTTTTAATTCATCCATGGTTTGGTGCAGTTCAGAAACTCGAGTCGAGTTTCTGGAAGGCCATGGATTGTAGTTTGTGCCAAGTGGTGATTTTCCATGAAACAACTCTTTTCAGCCTCTCTCATGCATTCACACATGTCTGATTATGAAAGCTTAGTTAAGGTTCACAGACTCTCTTTGCTCTTTGTTGAATAAATATCAGGCTCATGTGTCACATTGGCAACACCTGTTGACATTGATAGTTTTTTTTTTTTTTTACAAGATAAGTTGTTACAATGAATATATGCTGCTGATGATTTGGTGATTCAGGTCGTTTACAGAATTCTTTTCAGCAAGTTCTCAAAGGATGTCTGTTATCACTAGAGGTCTCCAATCTCCCCAGGGTGGTGATTAGTCATGACTAATCACTGCCGGTGTAAATTATTAGTCATTATAACTTATCGATGAAACCCCATTTAATGAAACAGATGGAAGGAGTGGTGGGATGTGGTTGTTTTTTATTGCTACAATACTAGCCTGACAAGCCAGACTATTTATTATAACTAATGAAATGGATATAGTCTTGGGGCGAAATCTGCCTCTGGATAGCAGTAGGACCAGAGCCATAGAAGGTCATTTATTTGGCTACAACCAATCAAAGCAACGAACAAGCACAAGAACATGCACTGCACTACCACTTTCTGTTCTACTTTTCAATCCAATTCTTTATTGTCATATCAATTCTTTTCTGTAGACATGGTAGTCTACACACAGGTTTCTATTAGACCTTTAATGTAGCCTCTCCTACTGCACTGGCTGCAGAAATTTATTGGAATGGGTTAGAGGTAAGCTATAGAAATGTCTTGGCGATTTCAGTTTAGCTTCTAAAAAGCCCTGTTGACCATTGTCTGAAAAATAGGAAGAGGAATTGATAATGCCAGAGGCCTATGATTCCATTGGATTGAAGCATGCGATTCTTGATTCTACGATTCATGATTTGCAAATCTCGATTCCCATCTCTACCCTGGGCCCTCGAAGACTTAACTGATATGAACCAACTCCATGATTGGTTGAGGCATTTCTGTTAAGTCTTTCAGGGTTCAGGGCTTGAGGGGCAGATAGAGTTTCAGGAGAACAGAGTTTTCGCAGAGTTGTCCAATTGACCCTAGTCTAGGGGTGGCCAACCAGTTGGAGACCAAGAGCCACATATCTGATTATTTCACAGCAAAGAGCCTCATCGGCACATGAACCTGTTACTACTTCTACTACCTTCTGACACACACACGCACACAAACACACACACACACCTGCCAGTGAGTTGAATTGTAAAAGTCACACACCAACATGATAACAGAAATGTACCCCTACAATAGTAAGCCCACAGGCCAGCAACATCATGCACATGGGCACACACACCCAACCATCTCTTCCTCACACACACACACACACACACACACACACACACACACACACACACACACACACACACACACACACAACAAAACAAAATCACTGTATTAATCGTAAGGGAAGTGAACACACACATAAACACACACACACAAACACAAACTTGGACATGAATGTAAGAGCCGCATGACTCCGGGCAAAGAGCCGCATACGGCTCCCGAGCCACAGGTTGGCCACCCCTGCCCTAGTCCACTACACTGCCCCCACATCACATCTCATCACCACACCCTGCTGACGGAGGAAGTGCTTGTGTGGTCTGTTCACTCAGATGACGAGGTAACGGTGGGGAAGTTCTATGCCACCTTCCTGATACAGGACTACTTCAGGAAATTCAAAAGACGCAAAGAGCAAGGCCTTGTGGGAATCCATCCAGCCAGGCTCAACACCGCCATCGCACTGCAGGTGAGAGTCCACCGCGTGTGTGTGTGTGTGTGTGTGTGTGTGTGCATTACTGACTGCACAAGTCACAGGGACATATTCCTCAGAATTTATCTCTTTTACTTCCAGCTTAACAGAAACCCTTCTAGTGTAGTTATGTCAACATGATATGACTAAAAGTCAATGTATCCTGATGTAATTCCAATTTGGTTCTCAGAATTCCACTGAAATCCCCGCTCCCTGTTTATAACTCATTGGAAGTCTTAGGTCTCCAAATTGGCTCTTCCACTGAAATGGCTGCTCCCTTTTTCTACCCTCTGGGGAGCCAACTCTAAGCATCAATCACTCATCATGATTAAAATTAACCACAAAGCAGGAAATAATAAAAAGTGGTATACTAAGATTGAAAAATGTAGTGGTGAATTTCAGATTTACTTGTTTTCTCCACACAGATAGATCTCTATTGTATTGTACCACCATTTGATCAAGAGGGTATTTGTGTGCTTTAATTAGCATACTGTAGATGGTTGTGTGTGAGTGGGCAGCAATTTTGTGACTGTACCTCTAACAGGCTGGCTTGCGCACACTGCATGATATTGGCCCCGAGATTCGCCGTGCCATATCATGTGACCTGCAGGATGAAGAAGCAGTTGCAGAAGAGGAAGACGAGATCTACAGGGTAATTTGTTTTGTGTCTATTTACAGTTGTCTTAAACTGAGTGGTGACTTTGCTGCTTTGTATTCTATAACCTTGAGAACAGCTAGGAGATAGTTGTACATCTGCTTATCAGACAAGCCAATAGTAGTTCAACAATTTAATTCAAGCTAACAAAGAAGGGGTTAGCTGTGTGTTTCTATTGGGAACATTCTATTCAATACATCGGTCAAGTTCAGCATGAAGTCATTCTTCAGCTTACTGTCCAGTTTACTGTCCCCATACCTTTGAAATAAGTGAATAAGAGCGTGTACTCTGCAGAGAAACGGAGGCCTTTTTGGCAACCATCTCAATCACGTGAATGGAGACAACCAAGGTGCGACCCCCCAGACCAATGTCACCCAGAGGCCCCTCCAGGTACCTCCGCTCCCCTGCCAGAGCCACAGCGACCCTGCACACTCGCTGTCGGACGATGGCCCGCTTTATGCCAACATCAACGCTGGTGTCTGCCACAAGTCCTCCAATGCCAACCTCAACAATGCCAATGTGCCCTCTCTGCTTGCCATGGCCAACGGGGGGCGCCACCAACCCACAGAGCACTTGGCCGCCAGCCGGCTCTCCTCCCTCGGCTCCTACCTCAACCTCAGGAGTGACGGTGACCCTCACAGGAGGGTACTCTCCAGAAGGTGTGTGTGTGGGTGTGGGTGTGTGTCTGTCTGTCTGTCTGTGTTGGATTTTCCTTTTTAAACTGGCAGTGTTTGTTCTGACTTGTTAGACATGATTTCTTGGTAGTGTGTAGGTGGGGGATTCGTGGCATTAAACCCAACATTGCACTGTCACAACAGTTTTGACAGTGAAAATTGCAGGCGCCAGGCACCTAGCCCTAAAACTAACTGATTCACAGGAAGTTATTTCAGTTATTTTCAGTTGTCACTGCATTTTCTTGTGAAATTGTAACGGCCCTGAATTCTCTAGTATTCATCAAACATCAATGCACTCTTCCAGAGACTGTTTGATACATTCTTTAATTCATCTGTGTGCATTCTCAAAGGAACAGAAGGTGGCTATTTGTTTTAGAGCATTTTAGCTGAATACTACATAACAGGCAATGTCTTTCAATCATTTCAGTGGACAGAACAGAACAGCCTTACACTCTGACATCTAGAATAGTCCACCCATTAAACTGCATCAAAATCTGAGAAGCAAAATAGGCTAATTGAACATTCATGTATACTGTAAAATAGGGTGCATCAAAAAAAGTCAGTTCTTGTATTTTGATATGGCTGGGTGCTGGATACACCCAACCCACGATTCGGTTTGTATCACGATTTTTGACCTACGGTTCGATACACCCCACAATTTTTAAAATATTTCTTTTTGATAATCATTTATGCCTAGAATAGGTTACAAGAAGCTAGTAATATTTTACAATAGCTAGTAATATAAGTTTAAATATAATAATGATATTGATTTGAAGCTTGGAGGCACCATCGCATCACATCATGTGGTTGTTTTCTGAACTGAAAGGTTACAGAACTTTGAAAGGGCGTATCACGATACTGCCTTCTTGTATCTCGATACATTATCGTGACTCTGCTTATCACGATATCTCGATTCGATACAATATTGTTACCGCCCTACTGGGTGCTAAACGTGCTCCAATATAGATAGAAACAACACATGCAAAATATTTTTCCAATACATGATGATTTAGGGGTGCCACCGGATATCTGTTTTTTGTTAGCTTAAGTGCTAGCAATGCTAGTGGCCACCAATGGAGTTCTGAGGTAACCAAAACTGCAGCTCAAGAAAACTGAGGTGATCTGTCTGTTTTTGTGTTTGCTTGGGGCACAACCCAATTCCACTGTCAATGGGCACAACCCAATTCCATCACAGTTTGTCGCCCTTGTGCAATAAGCTTCCACAGAGTCAATGAGGCATGGGAATAAAACAGGGTTCAGCACAAGTTCTGAGAATCTCTATGTCACAACTACCTTAACACTAGGCTGTCATCAGTTTAACAACAGTGTAATAGCTCTGACGTTCAGAATGGTCTCATAGAAAGCAGATGTACTGTAGCCACCCTGTTTGACCTCCTGTGCTCAGCCCGCACGCAAGCCCTGTGTGTGTGTGTGTGTGTGTGTGTGTGTGTGTGTGTGTGTGTGTGTGTGTGTGTGTGTCTATGGGTTGTGAAATAGGACCTAGTTCTGGCATCCTCTCTCCTCATGGATTCCTTTCCTTACAAGAGATGTTGTGTATAAGCATGAATGATTTACTGATTTACTTTTGTCACCCATTTTGTGCTCCATTCCTCCCCTCTCCCCTTTATGTGCTCGCCATCTCCCCCTTGCATCTCCTCCTTCCACTTGGACAGAACCCGCTACTATGAGACCTATATTAGGTAGGTGTGCGTGTGCGTGTGTGTGTGTGTGTGTGTGTGTGTGTGTGCGTGATTGTGTGCGTGTTTGAGTGTGTTTGCGTGTGTGTGTGTGTGTGTGTGTGTGTGTGTGTGTGTGTGTGTGTGTGTGCGCGTGATAGTGTGTGTGTTTGAGTGTGTTTGCATTGTGTGTGTGTGTGTGTGTGTGTGTGTGTGTGTGTGTATGTGTATGTGTGTATATGTGTGTGTGTGTGTGTGTGTGTGTGTGTGTGTGTGTGTGTGTGTGTGTGTGTGAAACAATCAAGGCATGTTGCGACTCCTGCTCTCTGTTTATACCCCATGGATTAGGTCGGACTCGGGGACTAGCCGTTACCCCACCATCCGGCGAGAGGAGCCCGTGGCCGGGGATGGCAGTGACGAGGAGCGGGGTTCCGGAGAATACTACAGCGGGGAGGACTACCAGGAGGATGACATCATGCTGGCACGGGACAGGAGGTACAGTACTGCTTCACCATTGTACAATTACATTAGTTATCCGCCACACCTCAAAATTGAACAAAAAGATATTTTAAAAAGTATTTGGTATAATTACAAGGATTAACTCAATGTTGAATCGAAGCTGAATTATTAATAATTATTATGACCGCCGCTAGCGTAGCAAGCGTAGCGACACCGTAACACCGGGAAACATGAAACTTGGTGGGCATGTAGCCCCAGTAGACTTTTACGGAAAAATTTCGTTTGGTCCCCGGGGGCCACTCCATCTTTGAGCTGCCCCCTCGCGAAACCCAAAAAATGCAGTTTTTCCTAAAAAACTACCTGACCCGTGACATTGAAGATGATGAAATGTTTATGGAATGTTGGTCTCAAGAGCCTACATCAACTTAGCTTATAACCAGTCATTTGTGATTTGCACTCCCATGGTAAAAAATGAAAATGCAATATTATACTGCTTTAATTGCCCCTATCTTTAGATCAGATGTTATGAACTGCACCAAATTTAATGTGTATGATGAACCTGACATCTTGTGGGAATATGTTAAGTTTTGTGGAATTTCATCCATGGGGGGCTATAAAATAAATAAATTTCTATGTACATTTAATGACTGTACAACCATCGACCTGTAGGTGGTGCTATTAAGCGCAGGGTTACTGTCTCACACACACAGGGCAGAGAATGTGCAGAACTGAGCGGCGGTCATATTTTGTACCGCCATGCGGTACATCTAGTTTGAATAAAAAATATACTATTTGAGAAATATATATCTTTACCAAAAAACACACATGCTGGAATTACTGGCATTTCTATGATGTTCCCATTAAGTTGGATTCTACAAAATAAGAGAGTTGAAAGTTTTTGATTGTCTTGTTCAGGAGACTCTACCGGGAGTACCATGACAGTGTCAGCGATTTGGACCCCGAAACTCTGCCCAGGGATTACCACCAACCTGAGAGTTTCTTTGATGACGATGATGAGCAGCCCATCTACCAGGAGAACAGCAGGCGCTCACCCATACGCCGATTACTCTCCAACTCCCCTCAGAGTAAGATCACTCAATGTGGCAAGCATGAGATGCTTGAAATGCTTGAAATGGCATGAAATGTAAAATTTCAACAAACAAACAAACAAACAAACAAATTTTAAAATATATATGACATACTGTAGATATTTGAAGTGAAATAGATTTAGTTGCCCCAGCATTTTTGCACAGGTTAGGGTATTTGACATAATCCCCCATTTCACCTAGCCTAAGTTGTACCTGCACAGTTATGTATGTTGGATCATGAAAGATTTGTGAAAATACTGTTATGATCAGGACGGAGCAGAGTGAGATTGTGATGCAGTGTAACAACATCCCTCTTACAGGACAGCTTCACTCATTTTCAACATGTTTAAGCTACCCTTGACTTACCAGTAGTGAAGACTCCTGAAATTCTGATCCAATCCTCTGCTTCTGTCCTCCTGTTTAGCTCCTAACAGGTCGGCCTTCAACTTTGAGTGTCTGCGCAGACAGAGTAGTCAGGACGAGACGCCGTCCTCTCCTGCTTTCCACCACCGCACGGCTCTACCTCTCCAGCTCATGCAGCATCAGGTAGCAGAACACACATATAAACACACACACACACACACACACACACATACACACACACACACACACACACCACCGCACTGCTCTACCTATCCAGCTCATGCAGCATCAGTTAGCAGAACACACACACACACACACACACACACACACACACACACACACACACGCACACACACACACACCGCCCTTCCTCTCAAGCTCATGCAGCATCAGGTAGCAAAACTCTCTCTCTCTCTCAATAATGCTTTATTGGCATGATGAAAAGGACATTCATGTTGCCAAAGCAATCATACAAACTATAGGACAATAACAAACAAAGACGCCTATGTACGCACATATGGGTAGTTGTCTCTCTCTCTCTCTCTCTCTCTCTCTCTCTCTCTCTCTCTCTCTCTCTCTCTCTCTATCTCTCTCTCTCTCTCTGTCTCTCTCTCTCTCTCTGTCTCTCTCTCTCTCTCTCTCTCTCTCTCTCTCTCTCTCTCTCTCACACACACACACACACACACACACACACACACACACACACACACACACGAACATATACCCTCAAAGGAAAATATTAGATAGACAAGTGCATGTGTACAAGAGAACACAATCCAGTGTTGTTCTATACTTCTGTCAATAGGGAATGAGGGCAATGTTACATTTATAATGCTTCTTAACTGCTTCATAGACACTGAAGGCCATTAATGCCAAGGAAAGACTGAAGAGTCTGAAATACTGGAGTGCTCTGTATTGCTAACATATTGTGCCTTTGTAATGCTACACAGGTGATGGCAGTGGCTGGACTGGACACTAGCCGGGTCAGACTCTCCCCGACCCGCTCCGTCCGCTCTTGGGCCACGCCACCCACCACACCGGCCGCTGCCTACACGCCGCTCATCCAGGTGGACTGGCATGGGCCGCCCAGCGCCAGCAGCAGTCCCGGTTCGGCCCGCGGCAGCTCCTGGTACACGCCGCAGCTCCCCGCACGCCTGTCCCGCACCAGCACACACTCGCGCAGCTTCACACACCATCGGCCCACACACTCGGCCTCCAGCCGCTCGTCGCACGGCCACGCTGCATCGGGCTGCCTGCAGATCCCGCTGGACCTCCACGGCAAACACAGCCAGAAGAGAGGAAGCGCAGACAGCCTGGTGGAGGCGGTGAGTCACACCCCCATGTGCCATACACACACACACACATACACTATGCCTGCTGATAAGCTGATGAATCATAAGATGAAGATCATAGGATGATCCTTGATTAACCTTACTCTGATTGGATGATAGTAATCACTGATGGTTTCTAGGTGGTTTCCAGGAAAACAAATGAGGCCCATCATAACAGCTTAAGCTGTGTCCACATGGAGTACAATGTGGACAAAGAGCAGAATTCACTTGAATTCGGTGTTTGCTCTTCAAGCTCTTCAAGCTCTTCAAGCACTTCAAGTCGAAGCAAGAACCTACATGGAAAAGGGGTTATTGAGTAATCTTCTTTAAAGCAGAAATCCAATATGAATCAACTCATTGCTCTCGATAGGAAAGACAATACAGAAATTTGATACAACAAGGACTGAGTAAGGAACTGGCAGATAATGCTCATCGAATTGAGGAAATGGAAATGTGTCTTTGTTGTGTCAAATTGGCACTCTTTGACTAGGAATTATGGAACCTGGGGTAGGGACTAGGGCTGTAACGATACACCCAAATCACGATTCGGTTCGTATCAAAATTTTTGACCTACGGTTCGATACACCCTACGATTTTTAAAATATATCTTTTTGATAATCGTTTATGGCTAGAATAGGTTACAAGAGGCTTCTAATATTTTTTTAAGTTCAAAAATAATAATCATATTGATTTGAAGCTTGGAAGCACCATCGCATCATGTTATGTGGTTGTTTTCTGGAATGAAGGGTTACAGAACTTTGGAAGGGCGTATGGCGATACTGCCTTCTTGTATCACGATACAGTATCGTGACTCTGCGTATCACGATTTCTCGATTCGATACAATATCGTTACAGCCCTAGTAGGGACTGATTCATACCGGATTTCTTCTTTAATGTTCTCCTAACGTAGTAGTTGTCAAACAAGGGTACCCCTGGGGGCAATAGGATAAATTTTAAGGGGGATGCAAATAAATCTGTGAATGGATTCTCAGCTCTTAACAGTATGTGTCTCAGGTATGGGGATAAAGGTATGGGGAATCACTATCACTAAGGTATAGACTCCAGAAGTGTTTTTTTTTTTTTAATTTAATTTACCAGACAGGTGAAGTGTACGCTGAAGCCCTGTGGAATGGAAATATTTGATTCATTGCTTTGTTCTTATCTGCCCTCTCTCACTGGCAGGTGTTGATCTCGGAGGGACTGGGAAAGTACGCCAAGGACCCCAAGTTTGTGGCGGCGACTAAGCAGGAGATCGCTGACGCGTGCGAGATGACCATCGACGAGATGGAAAGTGCTGCCAGTAACTTGCTGAATGGCACATTGGCAGACGGCGCTGCCTCAGACGACCCCGACAATGCCACGCTCCCTCGCCAGCGTAGTCTACATTACTACAGCGACGAGGAAGCCGAGCCCAGCGGCAAGCACGAGGAAGACCTGACCGACGAGATGATATGCATCACCATGCTATAGCGTTGGCTTTTGGAGTGGAACATCAACACCACAAACTCATACATGAGAACAATGTGTTTTTCTTTTTTTTTAAGTGCCTTTCCAAACAGGGAAAAGTAGAGGACAAGCCTGAGTTGCAGGACTTGTTGGGCCTTTTGGCTCGAGTGGTCAGATTGAAAAAAAAAAAAAAAGAAAGAAAGAAAGAAAAAAAAGTGGACAGAGGAGTGTGGATTGTCAGAAAGCAGACAGCAAGATGCATGTTATTTTAATGAGGTGACTTTTAAAGGTGCAGTCTGTAATTCTAATCTTTGATTCTTTTTGTCAAATTTAGCAAATTGCTTCTCAGTCCTCTCATTCTGTTCAGTGTTTTTATGCTTGAAAAATGTCTTGTTCACACTCCTCAATCAACAATCAACACAGCCCTTGAGTGACATTAAAGGGTGCAACGGAATTGGATTTGCTGATAAGCACAACTATCAACAAACTTTACAGACAACGAATTGTGGACTGCACCTTTAATTGACAAGCCACTTCACCTCCTGTTGTGGGCTTACTCTTTTCAGTCACATATCAACCAATCAGATTTCCTGTTTCGGTCATATCCTCTCGTCCAATGCCTTACCCCCCCAATCCTGTTTACACCAAAAACCCTAAATAGTGAAATGTAGTTTCTGAAAACTGCCATTCTATTTTTCCATTCCATGGTGTCATAAATGTTTTTACTTAGACATTGTCATCTAATCCATATTATCAAACTTGAAAGTCAGACTCACATTTGTCATTACATTTTTTCCCGAAATCCCACAGACACACAAACAGCCAGTTCTTTTGTTCCGGGTATATTATTGTATTGTAGTCATTTATTTAAAAGAGATACTTTATATTTTGTAAATGACTGGCCTAATGCAGATATCTTAGCAATATCCTCCCACTTCTTGTGGAATGCATTGCTATTTAACTCCGGTAGATAAATGTTTCACAATGTTATTTTGCCTTTTATTTTATTTATTTTTTCGCACCGATGCATTGCATTCAAGCATAGCAGTTTTAGAATATGAGCCAATGTGAATTTCCAGCGCACATGATATGCAGAAGAGCAGTTTTCCGTTACCAGACCGTCAGCTACTGCCAGATTTCTGTAGTGTGTGTTTGTGTGTGAGTGTTTTGGGAGGGTAGTTTTCAGAGTTGATAGTTATAATGATGACCACAGTGAAAACAGACTCTTCTGCATATCCTGTGCATGATAAGTGCACAGGTAGAGATTCCTTAAATGCTTTTTTGCATTTACAATGCTGCTTGATGAGTTGGTCAAAGAAACTTGTTTTATACATGTGATTTTACAGAAGAAAAAAAATCTATCTGTACAGATACCAGAGACTCCATCAGTGCACCCCAGCTTCCTTTTTTTCTAACTAATAAACCAACAGATCATTTTGATATGAAGCTCGGGGGGGCGTTTCTTTCAGTGAACTCAGACTGCTTCTGTTTTATACCCTGTTAGGAAACTATGTTCTCTGGTGATGACAAAATGCTCAATGATCTTTTGTAACTGTAAAATGTGAACGCTGTTGGTGGTTTCACCTGTGTAATCCACTGACTGCTCCCAGTCCTCAGGTACAGATTCCTCCACTCTTTCGTCTCCATTCTGGAACAGCCTTGGGGCTGCTGCCATCTTGAGAGCATCACTGCCATCAGCACTGCTACTAATGACATACTGTAACCTTCTTCAGCCTCTGACCTTCCAGCACTCTCTTTCTAGCCAGTCAGTTTCGATGGGGACTGGCGACTGTGTGCTGCTGCTGTTTGCAAACGTCAACACCTCGCTCACATCTGTCCAAAGCAACTGAACTCTTAACTGCCATTTACTGTACTTCCTCCACCAAATTATTTTTTTGTACCAAGTTCTAATAAACATCTTAAGTTTTTTTTGAAAAAAAAAAAACAAAAAAAAAATCTAAATTGTGATGATTCCAAAATGAATGATCAGTTCAAATGAAAGAGCTAGTATCGCACTGATTTCTGTTTTGTTTCATTTAAGTAAGCTAAAAAAGTGCAGTGTATGTGTATGTCCCAAGTTCTGTGGTGAGCAAAGAAGTGAATAGTGCAAATAGCACACAGGGTCAAGCCCAACATATTTGGACTCAGATCAAACCAAAGCCACTGATCCAGTCACCCGACCTGTAGTCAGTGAAGTGTTTCATAGCTCTCAGGCAGTTTTGCATCTCTACCACATGCAGGTTCACGCTCCCCGCTTGGTCCCCTCAGGGACTTTCCACATATGAGTGTGCTGTGACCTGGACAACCACATAGAATATGTGTTCTTGAAGGTGGCGTATACTCTTACACATTACACTTTATCATCTTTCTTTTCAAATTCATGAATTTATGACTTTATTTCAAGTTAACTGCAAATGTAATTATACCTTTAACACAAGTGCAAGATATAAAACCTGATTATAATAAAGGTTTAACCTCTGTGCAATTACATCAAAACAACAACAAAAAATGTAAACATTATAAATCAGCTGTAATTCATCATATTATCACACAAATACAAAATCTGTTTAAGACAATTTCCTTCACATTAACCATGGCGTTAGGTGATTTCCTCTATAGTGATAAGGGAAGAGAAGAGTGAGGAAAAAGGCAGCGCTGTAGCAGATTATGAAAGGTCTGTTCTGTTGTTTTGGTTGCTCAGTAACTCTAGTTGACATTCACATTACACTAATGAGTAATACGTCCTATCAGTCCTATTTCAGATTTCACATTTATTACAAATGAAGGCTTGTTCACATCTCATTTCTATATATCACTAATAACAATGGAGCATTCAAATGGAATTGAATACAACATAAAGCATCATTTAAAAACTTCCTTGTAAACATTCAAGAAAAGGGCTCAATAGGATTATTTTCACAGTTGAGCAATATATTGGGTACCGTGCTTTCTTAGTTAATGCATTACTTGCATGACTGGTAAAATGTCAGAAAATTGTGAAAACATGTTTGTCAGTTTCTCAAGATACAAGATTATGACCTCTAAAGCCTTTGTTCACTCAGTTAACTGTCAAACAGGAACAAGTTCTGGTACAACTGATAAAAAGATGTAAGAGGTAAAAAGAAATTCAATCACAGAATTTTAACGTATGTTTTGACAACTTACTGATAAATCAATTAAGTATTGTAACCTTTTGATTATGACACACAAGCACACAAATAACACTGAATAAAACGTAAAAAGTAAGACTTATAAAGTGATGTAAATCTGATGGTTTTAGTGTGCATTTACACGGGCGTGTGTGTGTAGACATGCCCCGTACGTCCCTTTAAATTGGAATCTGTATGTGATGTATTGCTAGTGTTTAAAGAGAAGGTCCCTTGCCTGATACAGGCAGACACAACAGGTATAAAAGGCAAGCTTCACTAGAGCAGGGATTCTATTGGGCCGGGGGCCACTCCTGGAGCAGGACTCGAATAATCACAACATAAGTTTATTCGTTCTGCTCTTATTTTCTAGCAAACTTTTTCATGGACCTCAAGGTAACACTGTGCGGACACTGCTTTGAGGAGCGATGCACTAAAGCACTATGTACTGCACATGATGTGGGATGTAGCAGACGTAGTTTGGGAACAAATTCTATTCTGACAAGGTTTTGTTTTTTTACTGTTAAAACTGGAGGGTCTTGTTGAAGGAGTAACAATAGTGTGTCGTTGGGTGGACAGAATTAAAGCAACTCAGGGACATGGAGTGTAAATAAACTGGGGAAGAAATGCCTGCCGGTCAGGATAATAGTGTCTCTGAGCTATTCATTAGTCTTACTTGATTTAGATTAAGTACATTCCGAAGAGTTAGTTCTTTTGGCACGATTCACATTCAGATTGTTTAAAACACTACATTACTTCAAGGCAAATTTCATAAATTCTTCAAAAAATCATCAAAATTTGTACCCTTTGGATATCCTTTGATCTGAAAGATTAAGCTGCCTACAATATAAGTTATATAATAGATTCTAGTAGTTTAAAAGCAGTATCAGCATACAGTACCATCACATGTATTGCTGCCGTACAATTACAAAAAATCTGTGCTTGCAAAAATGCATATCGTTCCCATTTCAAAAAATTATTATTTAATCTCCAGGACGGCTCAGAGGAATGATCATTTTAGAAGCATCGATTAGATTAATTGAGATAATTAAATTGCACTTTATGGCATAATAATTCAGTTTAACACACATATGACTAAGAGTGAAATAATACAATGATAATACTGGTAATATTTTTAGGGTTTGTCCTGTTGCGTACAACAGTAAGCAAAGTACCAGTTGGTATAGTGGTTAGGGACTGAGACACCTGTGGCTCAGTGTGGTCAGGTCTGGACTGGACAAGGGAGCACTCCCTCATCGCTGAGTCTCCAGGCTGGGTGGCTGGTACACAGGCACCCCAGGGTCGTGCAGGGACGGCAGGCCCTTGATCATGTCTGCAGCCTTCTCGGCCATCATGATGGTGGGTGCGTTCAGGTTGCCGCTGACCACGCTGGGCATGATGGAGGCGTCCACCACCCGGAGTGCGTCCAGGCCGTACACACGTGTCTGAGGGTCTACCACGGCCATGCGGTCCGTGACGGCGCCCATCTTGCAGGTGCAGGATGGGTGGTATGCACTGTCTGCCTTCTGACGCACAAAGGCGTCAATCTCTGCGTCTGTGGTACAACCCGGGCCTGGCTGGACCTCAGGACCTCGGAAGGGATCAAAGGCCTTCTGAGCGAAGATCTCCCGCGATAGCTTCACACTCTCCCTGAACTCCCATACATCTATGTCTGAGATGGGAGGGAACACAGAGTAAGAAACAGTAGAAAAAAAACGATAGAAAAAAAAGGTACATATCTCCCAAGGAAGACATTTGGTCCATACAATCCTCTAATTACTGCTTCAGGTCAAGGAATCCTTTATACACTGGAAAAGAAAGGAAGTGGAAACGTAATTTTAATTCAACTAAGCTAACCTGTGCTAAGGTAGTTGGGCTGGAGGATTGGGTGATCCAACGGATTCCTGCTTTTGAGTTTCATCCATCCAATACTGGTGCTCCTCATTGGTCCAACATGAACCTACCCCAGTAAGAAGAACAAAGTCAGAGAGGGTCAGTATGAAAGACCTTTGATAAAATCTCCTCTGTGACACAGGGACATTTTTCATCATCGCACGAATCATAATAGGCAACCTGTAAACTGTGTGCATGTGTTTGTTTGGGCAAAGGTCTGTTCACAGGAACTACAACTGCTGAAATCAGAAACTGGAACCCAACATGTTTATGAAGCCTGGTGTTTTTTAATTCTTCAATCCATTTTATTGCTTGATGGCGTCAATAAATCTCTATAATTCTGTTTAACTGTCATCTAGCATTATGTCTTCCCCAACCAACCCCTCTCCTACTGTTCTATATACCCCCCCCCCTTATGCACAAACTGACACCAAACAAATAAACATCCTTGTCCTTAACTCAAAGATTTCTCCAAGGAAAGATGTGACAGCAGTCAAGTCACATACTGTAGATAGGGCTGAGGTCAGTGTGTGCATAGAAGGAGGATATGCATAAAAGTTGGTAAAGAAGGCACAGTCTCTTTAAAGAAGGCACAATGCCAAAGATCTTACAAAGAGCAGAGAAAGAGATAGAGAAAGAAAGTGAGCGTGAAAGAGGATGTAAATGAGGCGTGCATAAAAATTTAACAAAACTGCAGGAGATATGCACCTGATAAGCCTCAATCTTGGAGCTGACTCGGCCGTGGTCCACAACCTGTGAGGGCAGGAAGTGGAACTGGATGTCTGGGTGGGTGACGCCGGGGCGGCTACGAATGAAACCCCCACTCTCCAGGTGCGCCGTGGCCCCGTAGCCTAGGAGACAGACCAAACAGGGAGTGAAAAAACACCACCGAGTACCACTCGAGGACATGTCACCTGCCACTCTTTTATGGCTAAGGACTTTTAACTTTTAACTGCTGGCAGCTCATTTTAAGGCCATGTCCAATGTCACATGAGAAACAAAGAAGAGAGGAATGCAATAAAGTTACCCGTCTGCTGCAGCATCCACTCTATGCCAATCTTCAGCATTTGAAATGGCTTCTGGGCTTTATAGAGTGTAATGGGCTGAGTGCACTGCTGCTGGACATACAGCTCAAGATGATCTTGCAGATTTTTGCCCACTCCTGCCAAAACAAACAGAATTACACGTTTACACTGGTAGTCGTTAATCTTACACTGGTAGTCATTAATCTTACCAGTTAAAGATAAACAATGCTATCAATACATGACTTCCTTTTCACTCTCTATGTGAACATTCAACAAGCAACTCAAGCAAATATAATTTTATATAATAATTTGTTTTATCAGTTAACTTTAACTGTGTTTGCTTACAATAATACCTACACTCTTTTTCGACATTTGGCATTCAGCCTTTATCTTAGCTAGGAGCTAGGAGGATTATCTGGGGTGAATCAACCTGGCGTCTGTTTCCCAACAGCATAGCAATTTCCATAGCCAACTCACTAAGTTGCAACTAAGTTAGCAACTATGCTGTTGGGAAACCGACCCCTGGACCCCTGATGAGGGCAAAAAAGTTTTTTTTTTTTCCCCATGTGCCCATGAAAGTTAGGGAGGAGGGTTGGAGTGAAAAAAGAGCACCTGGCAGGTGCTGCACCACAGGGATGCCCAGTTCCTGGAGGTGGTCAGCATCACCCACGCCAGACAGCATCAGGAGCTGTGGAGAGTTTATGGCCCCTCCACTCAGAATCACCTCTTTGTCTGCAAACACCTGAGGAGTCACATTAACACACATTATAACACGTTTTCAGACACACACACACACACACACACACACACTCATTTGGGAAAAACATTTCAAATATGAAATCGCTGTAACATGAAAGTACCCCACAGAGATGAGAAGTATGCGTGTATGTGGGTGTTTGTGTGCGGTTTCCTGAGCGATTTATCATTCATCAACCCATTGACCTAAAAATTTCCCTTTCACAGCAATTTACCTTTCACACCCCCTTATCAGCATATTGACCTCTCACTAACGAGATAATAGTGATGAGCAATACAGATGGCTGACAACTTTTTTTTTTTTTTTTTTAATCTCACCCTGCTGTGAATTGTGCAAACTCCTGACCTTCAAGCTTACCCTTTTAGTTTCTCCGTTCTGCTGGTACTCCACCCCGATGGCCCTGGTCCCATCAAACAGAATCTGGGTAGTCAGACAGCGCACCTCTGCCTTCAGGTTGGGTCGAGACAGCACAGGTCGCAGGTAAGCACTGGCTGTACTCCACCTTTTCCCTGAGGGTGACAAGAGACAGACAGACACACCTTGTGAAGTGATGTGTTTGTGTGTGTGTGTGTGTGTGTGTGTGTGTGTGAATCATGACTATTCCCTTAAGGGTAGGGTCCATGATGTTTTCCTGGAGCACTTTTTATTGTGTTGCTTAAAATCCATCTCACACCCAATTGAAAAGAATTCATTAACAACAACAAAAAATGTTAGTCAACAGTGAAATGAAAATGATGGGAAAATGCCATCCAATCATTTTGAGCATCCACAGCGAGTGACAATACGTCAATCAAACTGCCATTTGGCCCTTCTTCCTCCCCCTGCAGCACTCATCCTGTACTCTGCGTGAACGTCACTCTAGTCTAGGATATTGAACCCTATGTTTAAGGCAGTAGTTTAGTTTAAAGTGACCCTCGCTAGCCATTCTTTCTAAGCGATAATTGTCATTCCACATTAGAATTCAACTTTAGAATTCCCCTCCTGACTTGTAAAGCGCTTAGCGGCCTAGCTCCAGCAAAGAGCTACTTATCCCTGACTGTGCTAGAAAACTCCTGAGATCCCCACAATGGGGGAAGAGCTTTTTGCAACCTCACGTCTCTCTTATGGAATTCTCTCCCCTTCTACTTTCACAATGTTGATACTATCAGTAACTTTAAGTCCATCACAATATCATTAATTCTCATGGGTCTTTTATTGGGAAGGACTGCCTTTGCTGTTGCCTCCAGCCTGGGACAAGGTGGCCACTGACAATCCCTACTGGGGTGCCAAGCTGCCCTGTACCATACCCTAGTTATGCTGCTATAGCCTAATGCTGCCATAAATGTCACATTTGTCATGCATTACAATTCTCTATACATTTATACATTATATGAGATGTGACTTATGAAGTGCAAGGCTAATCTCCTAGACTGGCATATGTCTTGTTTGTAGGTGCAGGTGCAGGATGGGTGGTGGTCTGTGGTACAACCCGGGCCTGGCTGGACCTCAGGACCTCGGAAGGGATCAAAGGCCTTCTGAGCGAAGATCTCCCGCCATAGCTTCACACTCTCCCTGAACTCCCACATGTTGGAAGTTGTCATGTCATAATCATCTTTGCTTACTTTGCCACCCAACCCCTGCCTCTGGGAGTTGGGTAGATCCCATGACTCAGTTACTCGTGGATGATCCTCATGCTGTCGGTAAAATACCGCAAGGCAACTGTGCCTTATTTTTCGTCAGCCTCATCAGGATAATCAGGATAATTGCCTAAGTAATTTTGTGGCCAAATTGAGATATTTGCATAAATGCACTCTCCTTCCACTTCTGAATCACCCCGTCTTTGTTCCAATCTCATCGGCTAGTGCTTGGAAAAACACTATCTACTGTATTCATTTGACTACAGCTAGAAGCGGTCAGGACACAAGCCTCAATATTGTGAGGAATACATGACTGTTATTAGCCTGGCGAATGCCAAACTAAAATCACAAGTGATATTTAGTCTGAGGACCTACCTATTGCATTTCTCGTAGCGGAAGCATCGTTTACAATTGTCCATAGCTGTTTATCATAGCGTCTGTACATACCTCGGAGCCAATACCAGAGCCACCACGTGACGTAAAATGCAATCGAGGGCCGTACAAATCCCTTTTTGTTCTGCGATTGGATACCGAAACCAGGCGAGAAAAACGGCCATGGTCACCATGCTGCTCTGCAGAGTGAAATGAAATAAGCGTGCAAAGGAGCATGGGAATTCTCAGGCTAGACTGTTATTAGATTTTAGGGGTATAGCCTCTTCATATTCTCTTATTATACTGGTCTGTCTGGTGTTCTAATTGTGTGTTCATGGCTTTCCTTGCACTAGGCCGTAATTGCCAACTTGGGCCTAATGTTGAGTCTTGCTCATTGCCATCTAATCTTGCTGGTTGATGTTTGCCACCTGCTAGCAACTGCTAGTTACTGTGTGCCATGTGTAAGGACGGCAGGACACCTGCTTGAAACCAGAATTGTGTAGTATGACACAAGTATGATTGTCTCAGTATATGAATTATGATTCATATGTGATACTCTGAGATGAGGATTTACCAGCGACAGAGACAGACACATGCCGTGTATGTCTCCCAGTTTTGATTGATACTTTGATTGATACTAGGCTTAGTCTTTGCCTGTACCATCTACGAAAAAATTGTCTACAAAAACAACTACAAAAAAAGTGTCTGAATACATAATGTAATGAGGGCCATTGTTATGTCAATCTAATTTAGAAGGCACTGACCTTTGAGGGAAAAGGCAAGGCAAAAAACCTCAACAGTATCATTTGTCAATAGTATCATTACTGTAAGCACTGTATTGAATGTTTCAGACAGAGTGGGGTTGTTCTGATGTAAACCACCATCTCTCAACTGGCTGAGGCCTTGCATTAGCCCACAGCAAATTTGATATATCAGTATGTGGCCTGCAAACAGAAAAGCTTGGCCACCCCTGGATTAAGGAAATGAGGAAGGGGTGTGTGTGTGGCTGAATTGTGGGGTCATGGAAGAAATCTTTCCTGACCTTTATGAATGGTCATATCCATCCATCCCAAGCCTTCCTGCTGGTAGCCATTCATGTCGTCTGTGAACGGGTACCCAGCCTGTTGTCCTGCCTCAATGAAGGCTTGGTGAAGGTGGTGATTGGTTCGTCCCCGGGACACATGCAGTGGCCCGTCTCCTCCCCTATAGCGGTCGGCGCCCAACTCGTGAGCCTGGGCTTTTCGGAAGTAGGGCAAGCAGTGGTCATAGTCCCAGCCCTCTGCCCCCTCCCGCTGCCAGCGGTTGTAATCCTCAGCGTGGCCCCGGATGTACACCATGGCGTTGAGCGAGGACGAACCGCCCCACACGCGTCCCCTGGGCCAGTAGAGCACGCGCCCGTCCATGCCTGCCTGGGGCAACGTGTGGTAGTACCAGTTGTATTTCTCATCACACAGGTTGTATGTGAGCGCTGCCGGCATGTGGATCTTCCAGGAGAGATGCACGCTGTTGAGAAACATGTCTTTGGGCCCAGCCTCCAGGAGCAGGACAGAGTCGGAGGCATTCTCTGTCAGACGGTTGGCCAGCACACAGCCTGCAGAGCCGGCCCCGACAATGACATAGCTGTAAGAAGGTGTCCTCTGGCTAGAGGTGGTGGTGCTGTAATTACATTGCCATTTGCTCAGCCCTAGGGGGGCCTGAGTGGACCATGAGCGTGGTGGAAGGCTGAGACACCTGCCAAGACCACAGCTTATTGTTCTGGACAGAGTAAATGAGAGCATCCTGGCTCTTTGACTGTGTGATCTTCATGCAAAGTCAGACTACACTAATGCCAAGCACTCGTGATTACAGAGAGACAAATAGAAACTACCCTAAAAAAAAGAAAAAGAAAAGCATTATTAAAGCATGAATTAAAGTATGGCACATTGCAGAATTCTATATCCTATCAGGTAGGTGACAGCTGAGTCTTCATCTTGCTTACATTATATAAATGGTCAATTGTATGTGTCTAAAAGTCTACTTGAACAGAGAAAATAATTTTGCAAAGCGAAAAAACAGTAGACTGTAATATAGATCTCTCCTTGCAAAAGGGGTCAGCGAGACCGGCAAAAAAAATAATGTCTGGCTGGCTGGCTGCAACGTTTTGCCTTCGGGGTCTGGATAAGTCTTAGGCCTACAACTAATTTTCCCGAAAATATCTATTGCTTGACACATAGGTCTAGTCTACATTAAAAATCGCAATGCTGTGGTGGTTTGTAACAGGCCGCTGAACGGTTCCTATGGAACGCCGTCGACGGATTGAAATAGTATAAAAAGTAGCTTTAGGGTATAAGGGCAGACTGGACGCTGACAATGATTGGTCAGATATCATCAAACTTATTCAAGGTCACAATAATATGAATGTGAAGAAACACACTTACGTGCACAAATAGTTCACAGCATACAAAAGTTTTCGAAAACAACAGCCACCAGTAACTACACTGCTGCAACAGAACTGTGACGTGGGGGCGGAGTTGAGGGACGTAGGTTATTTTCCTCCACCTCTCGACTTCTCACCAGCAACATGGTCTTTCCACCACTAGTGGGCAGCAATGAGCTTTATGAGTTTTATTATAGCCCATGAGCAGATAGATTTTAATTGAGAGCAGGGATAATGGATAGCCTCAAGCCCCTGCCGATAATTGTGAATCAGATCTATTTCTGTTGCTCCCTAACCCTAAACAAGTAGGTTGTTTATTTTATCGAACTGAATACCTGCAATCTCATATTATGTGTATGTAGGCTATTGTAACAATGAGTCCAAATGCAAGTAGCCTGAACCAATGAACCAATACCAACCTTAATGTGCACTTTACAATACAGTAGGCGGCACAGATTTCGATTCCTGCTTCAGCGACCGCCTACTGTATACACACCACATGCTCATGATGCCCACCCACAATATATTTCCCATGCTCTGAGCGCTTTCACAGAAAGTGCTTTCACAGGTGCAACCCTTGAGAAGATGTGGCGCAGGTGTCTTTATCTTCACTGGAGCCTCGTTACAATTGGTTGGATTGTTTTTCTACCAGTAAGCTATATGGTCTTTTTTAATTTAAATCATTTTGAATTCACGAGGCTTTGTAAAATTATTTTTCTTCGTCCTCTTCGGTCTTTGGTATTTTTTGCCCTCAACGGTGCTTTCCAGGCAGCGCTGCCTTCAAGGCACTACTCCACTCAGTTTAGGGTTAGGATAAGGGGTGAGGGGGTTAGGGTTAGGGTTAGGAATAGGGTAAGGGTAAGGGTAGTGCCTTTTTGGCTGTGCTGCCTGGAAGGTGTCGTTGGAGGCAAAAAAAAAAAACATTGAGCGTCTTCTTCATGCATGTGTTGCCAATGATGTGAACTCTGCTCTCTTCTCTCCCCTCACCCCCTTCCCAAAGACAATCAATACCAGTGAGATTTTAAGTAAGTGTACTTGATTACTAATGTGATTAACTATTGCACCTTGCCTTTTATTACAATTATCTAAATAGGAAGCAGGAGTTTGTGTATTTAAATTGATAAAAAAAAGTCAGTCAAGTCATAGTCATAGTTAATCGACTAGACCATAGCCTAACAATTTTACAGTGCAGAAGCCTTGTGAAAGACTGGACCCATAAAACTTTCTGCAATTGAATGTTGATAAAACTGTGGTCTTATATATGGGCCCTGACAATGTCTCTGAGATTAAATCTAGAAACTTGGGACTGGGAGTATTATTTGAGTTTCTGTGCGCAAGGTGGCACATCTGGGTTGACCCCCAACGCCCATGACTTGTTTTTTCTTGTTTTGAAAACAATTAGGAAGTCCTCCCCAGGATACTCTGATCACAAGTTCTTCTCAGATAGTAAGTGATGTTTTTGATGAATTGAATATTTTGAATAAAATGGCCCGAAATATTCTGATTAAATTATTCTGAATAAAACTGATTAACACTTTGTGATTAAGATAATATGATGCTAAATGATTCCGTGTATCTTCTTCTAGAATGTTACCTGTGCACCTGAAGGTATGTCATTTTCTGGACTCCATCACCTTCATCTTTAGCTTCAGTGGTAAACCTTGGCATCTTGGAGGTGTGTTTAGAGTCTTCTTGCTGTAAAACTGCCATGCCATGCCGGTGCCCCAGTGTCCAAGGGGAGAGGAGAGAGTGAATCATGCTCTGCTTGGAATACATGTTTCCCTCTGTGAACTACAGTACAGCTCCCCAGTGTCAGCAGCATTCATGCAGCCCTAGACTGTGATGCTATCATCACCATGCCTGACTGTAGGCAGGGAAATTGTCTTAGTGCTTACCAGGGTACTGCCCCACACGCTGGACACCATTTGAGCAAGTTGATCTTGGTCTCATCAGACAACAGGACATGGTTCCAGTAATCCATGATCTTCAACTTGTTGTCTTCAGCACTCAAGACCAAGATCAACTTGTTTGGCTTAGATGGTGTCCATCATGTGTGGCGGCACCCTGTCAAACACATGATTGTTCTACACAGAACCTCCTGGACTCTGGGAGTCGGACAGGGTCAGCCCATCTGTTCTACATGATCTGAGGGTAGAACTAATCTCCACTGAGAAGGGCCCAATGCTAAACATCTCCTGGGCTGTCAAAGTAGATGGTGAGATCATTGTGCTAAAACATATCATATCGATCACACTTCATATTCTTCTGCAGTCCTCAGTACAATTAATATGCTTGTTTCATTTCCATTTTCAGCAAACATTAGATATCTAGTTGGACTGCAGCTTGACGTGGACACAAGAGATCGTCTTTGGTGTCAGTATAACCCACCATTCAACACTTCAGATATTTCAGTGGCTGTGGATGAGGTGTGTTTTCCAGATTGGATAAATTAATAGTCTGCAATGGGTCAAATTTGCTTTCTTACTATTATGGTAATATATTTTTTTTTCTTGTTTTATAGCTGTGGTTTAGCTACCTAGACCATGCTGACCCAGATGGGGAATATTCCATATCAGCTCACAACATACCAGAGCCACCATATGGATCTGGAATGAAAATACAAAAACATGCAAATATAGAGACTCCAGGTACAGTATGCTTGTAGTGTTTTGTTTTGGTCAGTTCCAAGTTCCAAGAAACTTGAAAGCTTAAGGCAGGTTTCTACAGTCTATGTTGGTGAGATGTGTTCTTAGTAGTTCCAGTGAATGAATAAACTAAATCTGTGATGCACCAGTTACTAATATATAATATATATATTATATATATAACTTTCATTTCATGCCACAGGGTGTGAGGATGACCTCATGATGAGCCATTCTACATGCAAACATACAGGTATCCTATAAATACATTTGTCTTAGTGTAAATGAACAGTTGAAATAAACAATCTAATTGAATTACATCATGCAATCTGATTCATGATACATTCCAGGAACCATAAGGACAACAACACCTTCTAGTAAGTACAATATTTCTTCTCTGTGTCTTGTCTTAAATTTGTTGTCTCCATTTGCATGTTTTTAATTGTTTTTTTTTTTTTAATTATTATTATTATTATTATTATTATTATCGTTTCTAAAACATTCAGGAGGTCCTCCCAAGGATACTCTGGTCACAAGTTCTTCTCAGATAGTAAGTGATCTTTTTACAGTTTGTTTGGGTACACTGATATTTATTAAGAAATGTGGTGAATTTAATTAATGAATATTCTGATTAATGAATAATCTGAATAAAATAAATATGCTGGTTAAATGAATATTCTGAATAAAATGGATTACCGTAACACTTTGTGATTAAGATAATACGATGCTAAATGATTCCATGTATCTTCTTCTAGAATGTTACCTGTGCACCTGAAGGTATGTCATTTTCTGGATACTCCATACTAAACTCAGTAAAACTCAGATTTTCTACCCCTCTATTCTTGAGTGGTCTTTGATGATCGTGTGGTAGCCTATTTTAAGAAAGTCCTTGTGTATTTATGCTCTTGAACATGACAATGTGTTTGCTTGCGCACTGCACCTTATGGTTGTTTGTTTGTCTTGTTCAACTTGTATTTGATGTCTTGCTGCACAACCGAGGTCAATAAAGTTGAAGTTGAGTTGAGTTGACCTTCCGCAGTAAACCTTGGAGGTGTGTTTAGGGTCTTCTTGCTGTAAAACTGCCATGCCATGCCGGTGCCCAAGTGTCCAAGGGGAGAGGAGAGAGTGAATCATGCTCTGCTTGGAATACATGTTTCCCTCTGTGAACTACAGTACAGCTCCCCAGTGTCAGCAGCATTCATGCAGTCCTAGACTGTGACGCTACCATCACCATGCCTGACTGTAGACAGGGAAATTGTCTTAGTGCTTACCAGGGTACTGCCCCACACGCTGGACACCATTTGAGCAAGTTGAACTTGGTCTCATCAGACAACAGGACATGGTTCCAGTAATCTATGATCTTCAACTTGTTGTCTTCAGCACTCAAGACCAAGATCAACTTGTTTGACTTAGATGGTGTCCATCATGTGTGGCGGCACCCTGGTAAGGGGCAGTAAGACAACTGTCAAACGCATGATTGTTCTACACAGAACCTCCTGGACTCTGGGAGTCGGACAGAGTCAACCCATCTGTTCTACATGATCTGAGGGTGAAATTAATCTCCACGGAGAAGGGCCCAATGCTAAACATCTCCTGGGCTGTCAAAGTAGATGGTGAGATCATTGTGCTAAAACATAATATCATATCGATCACACTTCATATTCTTTTGCAGTCCTCAGTACAATTCAAAATATACTTGTTTCATTTCCATTTCCAGCAACCATTAGATATCTAGTTGGGCTGCAGCTTGACGTGGAAACAAGAGATCGTCTTTGGTGTCAGTATAACCCACCATTCAACACTTCAGATATTTCAGTGGCTGTGGATGAGGTGTGTTTTCCAGATAGGATAAATTAATAGTCTGCGATGGGTCAAATTTGCTTTCCTACCATTATGGTCATCTTTTTGCTTGTTTTATAGCTGTGGTTTAGCTACCTGGAGCATGCTGACCCAGATGGGGACTATTCCATATCAGCTCACAACATACCAGAGCCACCATATGGATCTGGAATGAAAATACAAAAACATGTATCTATAGAGACACCAGGTAGGCTATGCTTGTAGTGTTTTGTTTTGGCCAGTTCCAAGAAACTTGGACTTAAACTTAAAAACTTAAGGCAGGTTTCTATAGCCTACGTTGGTTGAGATGTTCTTAGTAGTTCCAGTGAAGAATAAACTAAATCTGTGATGCAAAAGTTACTAACTTTCATTCATGCCTCAGGGTGTGAGGATGACCTCATGATGAGCCATTCTACATGCAAACATACAGGTATCCTATAAATACATTTGTCTTAGTGTAAATGAACAGTTGAAATAAACAATCTAATTGAATTACATCATGCAATCTGATTCATTCTGATACATTCCAGGAACCATAAGCACAACAACAACAACACCTTCTAGTAAGTACAATATTTCTTCTCTGTGTCTTGTCTTGAAGTTGTTTTCTCCATTTGTTTTTTATAACAGTGTTCTTCTTTCTTTTGTAAAATAAACATCTGTAGCCATATTCGAAGGTAAGCATATCTTAAGTTGTCTACCAATGTCTGCTATTGGCTCTGAGTTTGTATTGACTTCATGACTAGCTATCATGACATCACACAGTGAAGGAGAAGTCCAGAGCTGCTTGGATGGTGGTGCTGATCACGCTGACTGTGATGGTGCTGTTTACCATTGGAATGGCTTTCTGTAAGTTCCACTGGTCCAGTGTTTTATGTACAGTTGTTTGTAAGACAAATGTTTCCATAGAAAGATAAATATAGATAGATGGCTGGATGGTTAGTTCAATGGAAATGTTTACATCCCATTGATTGTAAGAGTCATATTGTAAATTAAACCAAGCACAATGAAAAGAAAGACATAGCCAAGAAATTCAGATAGGCCTACAATTAGCTGAAGGAAAAAGCAAAATGTTCTATTAACCCTGAACTGACATAATATAAAAACATGAAGTTCAGAACCACACTCCGAAAAAAAGCTTGAATATTGTGTTAGTTATGGTGATTGAAACAGGAAGGCTATACAAATAGTCGTATCCACCATAGTTGGAGATGCATGATGGTGATTGACAGCTGATAAGGGGGTTATTGTTAAAGGGGACATAGAATGAATTAATTGAGTATTGTACTTTGTTCTCTGATGTTAAAATACAATATATTCAATTGCATTTTGTCAAAAATAAGATCAGTAGCACCTCATATTTCAGTAACACCTCATATTTCAGATGTGTGTAGAATTTATTTATTTATTTATTTATTTTTTTGCCTAAACTACGCACCACTCTGGTAACCTCAATTGAACGGCAATGGCTTTGTACTATTTGACATCACTTGTAGGCTTTGTTCTAATTCGCCCATGTTTTAGTGACTATTTCTAAATTGAAGATTTCCATATGAAAGAGGGCAGAACAATGCCTCATGATAGCACTTTGACCATGCACAACCCCTCTTAATTCATCAAAGCCAACGTAAAAGTGTTTTTTCTATTCTATGCCTCCTTTAAGGGTTTATTTGAAAAGATAAGTCAGAAATACTCAACACTTCTCTGGAGTTATCAATTATACCCTCATCTGAATGCCCTACTGACAGCACACACCAGTCTCATAGGATATGGGCGAATGACTCCAGATTTGATTTAAGAAATGAACAGTAAATGAACTTAATGTGACTATTTTTCTCAATTGAATATGAATTTAACATAAATGTAGTCTTGTTTTTATAGGACTTCAATATTCAGCTAGTTCATGTGAACTGTGAATTTGCTCAACAGCTTGATGTCTCTCTTCCTTCCCAACCCAATATAGATTGCAAACGAGCCTCGACGCGTTTCTCCAAGATTACTGCTGAGTCGGATCTCACAACGGTGCTGATAGTGTACCCAGCCGTGGACAGCGTGTTCCAGCGTGCTGTACTGACGCTGGCTGACTTCCTGCAGAGCAGCGGCGTTTGCAGTGTGGCCATCGACGTGTGGCAGCGGGGCCGTCTCGCTGAACTGGGCCCCCTCCGCTGGCTGCACACCATATCAGAGAGCACTGACCAGGTCCTTATAGTGCTGCCTGGCCATGCCACAAGCCTAGGTATTAGTCTTTTAAAAAATCTTCACACACACACACACACATACACACAACACATACTGTAGGCTTACTGCTGTGGCAAACCAAGTTATTTAATCTTGGAGGACAGCAGAATTCTTCATATAAGAAATTTCACTATAAATTTCACTGAATGCTAACAGTGATTCTTTTGGCAGGATTTCTGAAGCTATTGGTGTCTTCTACTTATGCCATTCTAACATGGGTTTTGTGTACTGTTGTGTACGAAAGATTGTGAAAAAGTATAATTTCAAAGAGTGCAAAATGTGCTTTTGCAGTTTATGATGTTTTGTTGGTTGGGTAGAAGATTTTGTGTTCTGTGTGTGGAGTTTTGCTAAAATTGCCAATAGTTTCAAATAGCTACAGCTATATGCTTACCCATCTCCTATTAATGTTTCTATCTAACTGACATGCCTTTTTCTCTTTCACCATAGACAAATCTGTGGGAAAGCTGCTGCCTTCATCTCAGGTCGGACACACGGTCCCCGCCTCGGCTTATGAGCTCTACCCCTTGGCACTCAAGATGCTCAGCCACTCCAAGATGTGGGTGGTCCACCTAGGCAAGGCAGCTACAAAGAGCAACATGCCCATGGAGTTGAGGGGCTGCCGCTCCTTCACCCTCCTGGAGGACCTCCAGAAGCTCCTCCATAGCCTCAGTACCAGACTCATGGCCACCGGGCCCCCAAGGCTGAGGTCCTGGCTGGGTATGGGCAAGCAGAAAAACTGGGACACTGCTGCGGACAAACTGAAGGAGGTGGTAGAACAGCTGGAGCAGTGGGAGCAAATGAAGGACTTGGAGGAAACCCTCCAAGTCGTCACAGTCTGAAGCAACTGGTAAACATGCTGCATGCCTGTTGGGAGCAGTGGATGAACTGAAAACTGAAAAGGAGAACTCTCATTTCATACTGAGCATTGTATGTCAAAGCTTGTCAAAGTTCATGTGTCATTCGTTTGAATGTTCAAAATTGTTGGCTGTTTGATTTTGTAAAAGTATTTCTGATAATGTCTCCATTTTCACACAGGTGACATTTACTAGGGGCACTGTGGCTTCTAGAGGAGTAACTGGGGTTGATTTATCCATCTCTCCCAATTGATAAAAACTAGCAAAACTGAATCTGTTCAGGTAATATTGGGAGAATGGCATAACTGAATATGTCCATTACTATAAATCATACTCTGTTGACACAGGTCCCACCCTCTTCATCTCTTTACTATCCATGTATAGTTGGGGCTAGTTTGATTAATGTATAGCTTATTTGCATATTAAAATTATTTTTCAGAAAAAAATGCAATACAAAGAATGCTACTTTTCATGGGTACTTGCTTTGTATAAAGTTTTATTTTGATAGGATTAAAGGAAAAAAAAATGGCCCTGTTCAGACCTATTCTGGTACACATATCGGTTTGACAGGAATTTAACTTCCTCAACTAGGATTTCTTAGGGCTTTTAGTATGATGTAGTATGTTTTTTTAGTTTTAGAATTACTCCTGTTTTTGGCCTCAAAATTAGCTCAGGGTTCCCACGCGTCCTGGAAAACCTGGAAAACCTGAAATTTTAGAGAGGGTCTTTCCAGTCATGGAAAACACCTGGAAATTGGCTAAAATGTTAAAATGTCCTGGAAAAATTCTGTATTGACCTGGAAAATTATAATTTCATTTAGCCACTCATTCAGATTCGTATGCACCTTGCTGCTTTTTGATAAGCTGGGGAGATGCATTTGTCTGGATTCATTGTATTTTTATAGTATTTAAATAGTGTAGTATAGCATAGTATTGTCTTCATCTGAAAACTGAGTTTCAGAATTGGAAAAAAAATATAAACTTCCATACTTTTTGTTGGTGACATGCTGATCGACTCTTTTTAACCTTAATCATTTCCCACTTGGGAATCGCCAGACCCTCTGTATAAAAGAAAGTGAAGAACACAGAGCTGTATTATTACCGTCTGAAGCTGGCTGAGTGGCTATATTGGCCAAATGTGTTTTGGCATGGTTGTTGATAGTTTAGTTGGTTTGACCAAATGTTCATTACAGCTACTTTTACCAAAAGTTCATTCTATCTACTGTACATTCATTGCAAGTCCCCTCACTCACCTGCCATCTTGGAAATGTTATTTTGGCTTTAGACTGCCAGGTCATATTAACATTAAAGCGAAGGTTTGGTATAATTCAAGCTTAGCCCTATTGCACGAATCTGCAGACTGCACTAGAGACTTAGCCTGGCGATGCCATCCTACGTACCTCCGCTAAACATTTATCTGTCTGGAATAAACCCCCCTTCGCGCCTTTCTCTCTGTTACTCTACGGTTTAGCCAATCAGCACACAGTTTAGAGAGATGTCTCAAAATTTTGTAGTCCACAGGATAGGGACGCGTTTGTTATTCTCTCCCCCACTTTCGAATTACATTCACAAAATTGGTACATGACATTAGCATCCATGATCTTGAGGATTTATTGCCACTACGATGTCAAAATAGATCAGAACTTGCGATAATACTGTTAATACTGAAAGCGAAAGTTGTAGGCGTGAGAGCCAGGCGAGCGAATACGTCATATCCAAACGGAAACCTATTTCAATTGCGTTGGGCCAGACTGTATGACATAGTCAACAGTCGCTTTCGCCTAGGCTACTAGAGACTGGTAAAACGAAAGAATTTGGAACTAGAAAAGTACTGAGAGAGCGCAGACTCTAACCCAAGGCAATGTGGTCACACACACCATATAAATTCCAGATGGTGGTCTGGATCATCAATTGAATTAGTTCTTGCGTGTCCCAAGGGTTGTCCGAAAATTTTATCCAAATCCGTGCAGTACTTTCTGAGTTATGTTGTACACAGACACACATACAAAGAAGCAGCACAACACACAAAACACAACCTCCTTGGCAGACAATCAATTTGCATTGAGTCAATAGCACCTAATATCTTAATTTTGGTTTTGAATGTTGTATAATCTATTGACTCAATGTAAAGTGCTTGTCTGCGCTTGCATTCCTTTCAAATTCTTTCATTGCACTCGCTATCTAGTGTAGTCAGCAAACTTGTACAACAGGGCTATGCTTGAATTGGGCCTAGACCAAACTTTCACTTTAAAAGATCTCATTGTAAACATGAATTTGCTCACTACACCTATCACCACATTGCTATGATAGAGAGAATAAACAAAAAGCCAGTCAGTCATACCTCTTTCTAATGCATATAATAAAAGAAATTCTATTAGCAAGCTGTTGTATCCTTGCTTCGATAATTGGTGTATTGTTGCTTCGATAATGTTACACCTCGATCGTCCTTGAATTTGAGGGAAACAGCCTTGAAATGTCCTGGAAAAGTCCTTAAATTTGATGTTGAAGAAAGAGTGGGAACCCTGTTAGCTATTTTGCAGAGCAATTACAGAATGGTGACACTGTACTTTCACCCTATTGGGGCCTGTATGGTACGAGTGCCATTGTGCATACTATGTATGTGGAGTATAGGGGCCATATTTAAACACAACTATTGTTGGGGTTAAGGTGAAATCGCCACATCTCACATTGAAGAAGGGTGCTAGCCCGAAACGTTTGTGAGGCGATTAAAAAAGTGAAACAAAATGGTTGAGTGCTTGCCTCATTCACGTCTTCCCAGAGTATAGGGGCCATGAATTTCTATAATTGTACTCATTACTGGTGTGGATTCCATTGCCGTCATTACTGATGGGCACCTGAAGGTGTGCTGACCTAGAAGATGGGTTGGGCATGGATCGTATGCCGATGACATGATCAAATGCTGTTTGAGTACTTTAAGTTGCAGGTTAATTCTTTTTTTTTATTAAGGTGCATGAAGCAAAATAATATTCAGTATAGTATAGTAGTGATAGGTCTTGAAAAATCAACTTTTGTAACTGGATTTATGAACATTCTAAACACAGTTATGATGTCACAACAGGGATTCCAGCAAAACTGAGCATACAGGAGCATGGGTTTTAACTGCATTTTCTTTTACACTGATAAGGCCAATAAAATGAATGTCCTATTTGACATAACAGTGGTTCATAAGCATGATGAGCGTAATGAGCCTGACTGGCTTAGACAGAATTAAAAGAAAGGCATTTTGGCACCATGCTCATTATTTATGCAAATAAAACCCTCTGTACAGCTGATTTTAATATTCTCTTGTCTAATCGTCACTGCCATACAGTATTCATATGTTTTGTAAGCAGATACTACAAATCACAGAGAGTGAAGTATGAGTTACACTACCGTTCAAAAGTTTGGGGTCACTTAGAAATGTCCTTATTTTTGAAATAAAAGCACTAAACTAATCAGAAATGCACTCTATACATTGTTAATGTGGTAAATGACTATTCTAGCTGCAAACGTCTGGTTTTTAATGCAATATCTACATAGGTGTATAGAGGCCCATTTCCAGCAACCATCACACCAGTGTTCTAATGGTACATTGTGTTTGCTAATTGCGTTAGAAGGCTAATGGATGATTAGAAAACCCTTGAAAACAGTTTTGCTGGTTAGAGAAGCTATAAAACTGACCTTCCTGTAAGCTAGTTGAGAATCTGGAGCATCACATTTGTGGGTTCGATTAAACTCCCAAAATGGCCAGGAAAAGAAAACTTTCATGTGAAACTCGACAGTCAGATACTACAAATCACAGAGAGTGAAGTATGAGTTACATATGGACAGTAATCTTTTCATCTAACACATTTCCTGTTTCCTGTTCGGCCACTCAACTCAGGGATAAATAAGATGTTAAAGAGAGATTAGTCGCCTGAGCATGTGCACCTGCATCCACAGAGCTGAAGGAAAACAGGAAGCTGAAACTCACTGTCGGTTTCACCACTGAACATGCTATTGTACTGCTGTATGCTACTGCCCAGCATTCTTAGGAGATAGTTGCACACAGCCAGTTGTCTGCACAGCAACTGAGATATCTAGGTCTCAACACCACTACAACGGTTCTGATCTTTATGATAGGAGACCTCAGGTAGTCTGAATCAGGAGCTGGTCCTCACCAGGTCAGTAAAACCAGTGCTATGCAGTGGAATGTATCAAAGCTGCATGCTTAGCCCTCTGCTGTTCCCAATCTCTCAACCAAACTTTACAGCAATGCACACAATAACAAATCATACAATCCAGCATGCAGATGATGGACTTGTAGTGAGTTTGATCAGCAAGAGTGAGGCCTGTACAGAGATGGAACAGCTCAATAACTGGTGCATTAACAATTTGTCCCTCAATGTGGAAAAAAAAACAAACAAAAAAGAAACCCAAGATAATGGTTGACAAGATGTGCTCTGCTCAAAATCAAACCACACTGTGTAACAGTGGTTTCCCAGCAGGTTCAGAGCACACAGTTTCCGTTACATCACAGACAGCCACATAGACTGATCATCACCTCCCAACATCTACTTTCTGTAGAAGCTGGGGAAACCCAGCTCCATTGCTGTGCTTTGCTTTTAGTTCAATGCTTTGTGGATCTTTCCTTGACATTACACAACAAAGTACTCGACTGCTGAAATTCTCTCTCACACGGTATACTTATACAATTTAGTTAACAGCAAGTCTGTGCTTTGTGACAGGCCTACAGTCTTTATGAGTCTTATGTAGCAGCAATGGTCCTGATGAAATGTGTTATTTCACTGTAAATGTTTAGAATGTCAATAAACCCCAAGTGAATGACTTGACTTGAGAATTCATGTGTTTTAGTGTTGTAATTAAGGTTAGGAGTTTTCCAAATACATCTCCATCATTTCTGTACAAACATCGTGTCCATCAACACAGAAAACTTGCCACAGAATTTCAAACTAGATTTTTATTTACATATATATTTTTTAAATACAGTGTGTATAAAAACAGTCTAATATCAAAAACACCTTTTGTGTAGCATTACTGGCTTCACCAAACAAAAGCAGCCCTCTCCCTGAGCATACGGACCCCAAAGCGCTGCCACTCGCTCTGGTGAATCCACATCTCCTGGGTGGTGTCCAGACAGGCCAACACGGATCCACCCTTCCACGGAATGAGCCGCGGATCCATATCCTAGTCAAGGGGAAACTTAGTCAGTGCAAATACATCTATTGTGCAATTCACACAACTCCAGACTTAATTAATAACAGACATACTATGGTGATGGTGACTGTTAGTCCAAACGAAACCATGCTTACAAAAAAAAAAGAAAGAAAAAAAAAATCAATGATGCAAAAAAAATTATTATTACTTAATGAACATGCTTAAAAAACAAAGGTGCTTATAAGATTATAAATAACAAACATTAATAGATACAAAGACAATAAATAGATAGAGATGGCACATTGTCTGATGTGACAATGCTGTCTGTCCATTTTGTGTGAAGTTGATGGAGGGTGGTTGGTGTTGCTGTTACTCTGTATGCTTGAGAAGCTGTGCTACTGCACGCCTGCTGGTGTTAGGTGGGTGGTGTGGGTACAGTGTGTATGTGTTGTGCATGGGCACCTTTGGCCGTGTGATGACCTCCACGTTCTCTACCACCCGGCGGAACGATGGGGGCATTTTGTTAAGAATACGGTGCTGCAGGAACTCCTGCGCTGCGTGGAACAGCAGGCCTCCACCCACTACCAGGATGGAGCTGTACATCTTACGCTTGGTCTCGTCAGACGCTGCAAACACAACACACACACACACACACACACAAACACAAATACATTCAGGCCCTCATTTATTAAGACTAGGCTATTTGCACTGCGTGTGCGTTATGCGAGAACACATTTTGCGATGTATTTATCAATCCTCAAACAGATAAGGCAAACGGCGCTTACCCCACCCTCTAGTGCAAAATTAGCATGCACATGCGCCCGCATGTGATCTCTATCCTGGATCCTGCACAGCAGAGGCGCAAGCAGAAGTTTTACAATGAAGAATTAGTTTAGCAGCGGAGTTATTACTTTATGATAGGCTAAGGGACAATTATATTATACACCAAAAAGTCCTCACCACCCAAAAAGTATGATCTTTTGTCTGACGTTACAAAAAATAACTGGCAGATAAATGAATGTGTTAGACTGGAATTGATTAAAAATAATAATGGGGAAAATAAATTCAAAGCAAATTGGAACATGGCTTTGTGGTCTTTATTATTATTAAGTGATTTTTCTAGTTCAACATGTGTTGGGATGGAATGTGAACGTCATCTTTGATTACATTCAGGAATTGAGTAATGCCTGTGGTATTGCTGTTTAATTTGTATCGTCGGATGATTTCTTATTAGCTTAATTAGAAAAGAGTAATTCTCGAGGCAAACATGTATCTGCTCCCAAACATGTATCTGTCTTTATCTTTATCCGTTGCCATCAAAGAAAGTAAATTTTCACACAAAACAATTTGCGCTTGGTTTAGACCTGCTTTGAAGAGACGGTATTTGGCTCACGCAAAATTACGGGCAGTCTTAGTAAATACCACGGAAGCTCCCTCAAGCGCAGCTTTGCGATTTCAGGTAGGTGCGTCCTCTCTGTAAATAAGACTGCGTTGGCCACCACAGTCTTTGCTTGGAAATAGCGACTGAAAACGGATAGTGCCATTGCAAAACGGATGAAAAATCTACCCCACAGTGTATTCAGGTAAAACAAAAGCTTCCAGGAAGTATGGTTCAATGGTTTGGAAAAAGCAAACACAGCAATATACATGAAACACGAATAAAAAAAACCTGTAAACAATCAAGGACAAGACATGCGCACACATACACACACACACACACACACACACACACACACATTCAAGTGTACACACAAACATAAGAAAAAAGAGCACACACACCCACCCACACACAAGGCCAACAAGCAAGGCCGTGGGAGCCAATCAAGCCAGTGTGTCATCTCTTACCGCAGCAGTCTATGCAGTGCAAAATGGCTTTGTCCAGGCCCAGTGCTTTCCCCTCAAACTGCGACATGGCCGTCCGCCGGGACAGCAGCGCTGAGGGCGAGTCCTCCACCTCTGGCCCACCCATCAGGCAGTCTCCCTGACCGTGGCCCAGCTCAGCCTCCTGGCCGTGCAGGCCCCTGTCAGACGGCTCCCCGCCCTGACTGCTGGACTCGCCTTCAAAGCCCAGCGGCTTGGGCAGAGACTTCCTCTCAGCAGTGGCTTTGGACGACTGAGAGGAGAAAGAGGAGCAGAGAGTGACTTTTCTGATTTATTAAAAGCAAAGTGAGCGCCTCTAGCCATCGCCCTGTGTTATCAGTAGCAATAAACAATGAGACAATTTGGTACAACATACACTGAACAGCAAACTGATTGTGAGAACTTAAAAAAAAGGACATGTGCTGGAAGCAAAGTGGACATTCATAAAGAACAGGTATTTGGTATGTAGATATGTGCATAATGTGTGTGTGTGTGTGTGTGTGTGTGTGTGTGTGTGACTATGTGAGAGATTGACTGAGTCAGTGAATGTGCTTGAGTGAGTGAGTGAGCGAGCGAGCGAGTGAAAAAGAGGAGAAGGCAAAAGAGAGAGGCAGCCGTAGCAGTCCTGACCTGGTCTTGTTTGCTCTGGGTGGAGAGCAGGTAGTGCTCATCATGAGGGTCTTCAGCGTCCCCCTGTGAGCGCAGCTGAAGCGAAGTCATCTTCTGGCCCACAATGCCAAAGGTCGCTGGGTAGAACAGAGCCATGGGGGCCTGTGACATCCAAGAGAACTCTCACATCATCACTCAGGCAACACACAATCAAACATTCCATTCCATGGGCTGTGGCCTGAGAGGGTTGAAGCCACTGACCTCCAAAGAAGACCTTCTTCTTCTTTTGAGGTCAGTGGTTGAAGTGGAGCGAGAGGCCTCAAAATTTGTTAAGTTCCTGGATCTGTTTTTGCAAGGTGGAGGGGGGCTAAATCACAGTGGGCAAAATTGGCAAAATCCCCCTTTCTGCAGACTCAGTCGAGGTCTCATTGGCTGATAGAACTTTAAAGAATCTTTTCTTATTGTGATGTAATGCATTTATGCAGACAGGAAGTATTCCAGTTTGCTCCACTGACCTCAAAAAAAGATCTTTTTTTGAGGTCAGTGGTTTGCTCCCATTGAAATCAAAGATCATGGAATTACTTCGCTTCAACCATCTCTGGTATTATGGTTTGATAAACTGTCTCTGGTATTATGATGCAAAATCTCTCTCAGTAGCTCATTGCTCCGTATTTTATGATGACATTGCTCCCCAACTGCCACCTGCTACTTACCTGAAGTTTCTCATCTCCTAGGCGACACTGGTACAGCAGGACTGGGGACTCTGGAAAACGGGTGCGAAACTCATGATCCTGGAGTCCAGAAATGTCCTACAATAAGTGCACACAGAATTGTATGTTAAGAATAGTACAAAAGTTCATATTAAATACATTTGTGAATGGACTGGTTTGTACTAATAACGTTTTTGGCATATGTTCCGGATCTCAGAACACGTTGGGACACACGTCACTCAAGCCAACAGAGAACCAGGGCTTTGGTCATAACCTCAACCAGGGTAAACTGTCTTAAAAAGTGTCACTTTGCACCAGATAGGGCAGCACAGTTGAATTTGATTTCATAGAGATTTCAACATGCGTAATAACATTCTGAGATTACTTTCAATTTCCTTTGAAAAGCTGCTCTTAAGCAGATAGTGAATTGCTAGTAGCTTCTGAGCTGGAGACCCCCAACTACCTACCTGGTCCAGGTGGCAGAAGGTCTCTTTGAGCTGTTGCAAGAGCAGGCCGTCCATGCGGTTGGACAGCTGGCATTCTCTGTAGGGGAAGCCTGCCCTCTGCAGCAGCCAGAAGAAGCAACGAGTCACATCAGACCCTCCATACGCCAGGCACAGCCTAGAGGGGTCCACACACACACACACACACACACACAGTTATTATGCCCAGACACAGCACGTATGCACACACACACAATTTAGTATGCCCAGCCACAGCATGTGTGCACGTTTAGTTCTTTTATTCAGATCTTAACAATCCAAAGATCCAAACACTGGACAGAGGTATGTCATAAAAATGAATAAATCAGATCCAACGTGTGTGTCATGTGCAACTCATCATTAAAAGCTTATGGCCAAAATGGCACACACACACACACACACACACACACACACACACACACACACACACACACACACAGTGTATTCTGATAAAACTAAATGCAATGGGATGCTATCTGTATTAACACACGTTGCAGACAGGAAGCAAACCTCCCCATGCAAAAATCCCCAGTGCTTCATCACAGGTCAAAAAAAGAAACCCAAAAGTCTGGCCACTGACATTCCTACACAGACTGCACACAAAGCCAGACACGGGGTAGTCAGTAGAGCTGGGGACTAACTGCAACTACACAGTACAATCAGAGAGGATTCAAGCGGAGCGAGAGGTGTCAATGCTTGTTCAGTTCCTGGTTCTATTTTTGCAAGGGGGAGGGGGGAAAAATCCCCCTTTATGCAGACAAAGTTGAGCTCTCATTGGCTGATAGAACTTTAAAGAATCTTTTCTTATTGTGATGTAATGTATTTATGCAGACAGGAAGTATTCCAGTTTGCTCCCATTGAAATGTATTATGATGCATTATCTTGCTCAGTATTCCATGATCTTTGGTACAATTGTCCCGATTCAATGTCCTCCCAAAGACTTGAGCCCTCATTGACTCATTCTGTGTGAGTGCTCAACTTCCCATTTACATGACCGGGACATCACCTGGGACAGACTGTTCAATCAACAACATTTTATGGCATTTTTTATGTTTCCAAGCAATATGATTTCTATCTAAACAACATCCGGTTAACCTTCACAAACTTAACGTCAATATGTCTGTGAAGCTGAGCAATGACACTGGGTCAATGTGCCTTACGATACTGAGGAAATACATTCAAGCCAGTTCATGAGATTTTTCACTGATTGACAAAAGCTACAGGATAAGAGTCAGCTATCATGATCTGTTAAAACTCACAGCTCACAGGAAGGCTTACGCCTCTGTGGGAAGAGGCCAAGCAGGTTTTATCGTACTGCCCTTCAGATACAAATATGAGTGTGGTCTCATTTTCCTACTCCACGCTGGTTTATCAAGACTGCTTTAGCAAGAGTTTATTTCCCCTTGTACATTTAACATTTCCAACGTAAGGGAAAGTTTGGTTTTTAGCATGTTTAGCTCTTTTTCTCAAGTGTCTAGGATGAAATAGAATACTTAACACCAAAATGTTGACGATTGGTCCTGCGTCAAATATTTGGCTCATTTAGCATTTTTGGACCCTGTCTGCATGTGCTGCTTTCTAAAGTGGTTGGCTACTCGGTGAGCAGCACGTTTTAAAATAAAGGTTTATGGTTGTTTTTAGGACATTATCGGACATGCACATTCTGAAACAGACATGGAGATTCTAAATGAGCCAAATATCCGAGACAGGACCAATCGTCAAAATTTGGCCTACACACTCAAGGAAAGGGGCTAAACATGCTAAAAACCGAACCTCCCATTTAAAAACACCACAATTCAACTGTGCATAGTAAAAAGCCAGCTTTCAAAGTACCAAAATAAATAAATAAATGTATTTATAATATATATAAACTAAATTAAAATATTAAATTACTTTCTGTTGTCTTTTATGCTTTCTTGGCACACATCACTGCATAGGACAGTGAAAAGGTGACAGCATGTGAGTGGGAGAGAGACAGAGACCTCAGTTTGAAATTTAACTGGGGTCTCTGCAAACTGTAGAACCCAAGAAAAAATAGATAATGTTCCATATTTCTCTAATGCCATATTAATACAGCTGCATGTATCTCATGGCTCTTTTAGATACGACGGCAGACAGACGGCAACGCTCGGCGTTAACATTCTCAACAATCAGTCACTGCCGTGCTCTGTTTTCATGGGCCCCCACTGGCTACAGCTTGCTACAGCTTGCTGTCAGTGGCTCGTCATCCAGCAGTGAAGCGTTGAAAACTTTTGCCGGATGACGAGCAAGCAGTAGCCAGCAGTGGCCTATCAAAACAGAGCGTCAAGAAGTGCTCGGCAGTGACTGGTTGTTGTGAGCGTTAACACCGAGTGTCCGTCTGCCTTCGTGTCTGAATGATCCATCAGCCTACACACAAAGAAATCCCCTCTTGTCCTGTGTTTGAAGTCACTGATCTTCCAAGATAAGGTCATCTGACATTGACATCTTCAGGTGGTCACCCACCTGGAGCTCCGATGGGACACTCCATCTTCTACGCAGCACAGGCTGGTCTTCTGGTCGCCCACATCCACCACACAGGCACTGCTTAGGCCACTGCCATAGGTGGCACACACCGACTCCTGGTGCACCACGATGGCTGCATGGACAGAATATGTGCCTTCATATCATTTCAGACAACATGGATGGACAGGTGCATTTGCACAGCTGAAAAAGTATAAGCCAGGACCTTTAAGCACGAGAAAACTAAAAAGTGGTGGCGGTGGCAATGGTTTCAATTTACTATGTTTTGATCCTAAAGTTTGCAATAAAAGTGCTTGGGACACACTACATACAGCATACTACTACAAGTGCAATTTCATATTAAATTGGTGAAGACATTGGTACAGTTATTCAAATGCCTAGATCACACTGAAACTCAACAGACTAAAACAGTGCATTAACAGCAAACGGCAAGAACAAAGCTTGTGCATAATTTTTTTCAACTGGCAACATTGCCAAAGTGGGTGACAGAGAGCCCAATGCAAACACCATGTTGGATGGGTAATGGACAAGGGGACTGCTATAACAATATGCAACACTATTCATGTCAGCATGGTATTACTGTAAAGCATCAAGATGAATGCACCCATCAGATTTACAGACAGGGCTTCCATCTACTATTTTGAGTGTTTGAATGGATTCTTTCTGAGCATGATCAAATTCATATTCCTAAGAACCCTGCCCATTGTCATGTCATGGCTAATTGCTGAGTGATACTATAATTTTAAAAATTATATTACAATTATTATATGAAAAAAAATATAAAATGATATGCGGTTTTGCTAAAAACAAACAAACAAACGAAAACAAAAACAAAAAACCTGTCCGCGGGGGCACTGGTTAACATGTCAGGTGTGGCGGCTCCTCAGAGGCAAGCACAACCCAGGCCTCAGGTTGTACTTTCAATGTAGTGTCATAGAGCCACTGCGTCACCTGAGGAGCCCAGAGCCTCCGAAGAAGCCCATTCATCACCGACACTCCATCGCTACCCCCAATCACAACGTCACCCCCGGGATTTGAACTCGTGACCTTGTGATCGTGGGTCTGCGAGGCTAACCACTGTCCCACGGCCAGGCGAGCGATTTAGCGCAGGTAGAATATTAATCTTTAACGTATATGATGTCATAATTGAAGTATATTCTAAAGCAAGTTCTCGAGGTCTTGCAGAGCCGTAAAGAGATCGCGCCCTCTTGCGTTTCACTCTAGCATTGCAGCCTCAGGCCTAGGCTACTCGATGAAAATATGGGATGACTAGGGATGTCACTGTCTCAGTATCCTAAAGTTACCAAAATCAAAGATGAAAGATTTAAATCCTATATTCATCCAGATTAATTCATTATACAGTGGAAATCTCGTATCTTGCTCAGCCAGAATAGCGCAGCAACCTATGCCTACACGAACATTCCATAACAGTAGCCTAATAACATGGAAAGAAAACATTTTTTAAAACAGAGTAATTTAGAGTCGCATCTTAAGGTGATGGTATAAGATGTTTGTGTTGTGCTTCAGTGCAGTGCAACAGCATTTTGACAGTAGCATTTTGACATGCACATGCCTGTGGAAGTCAAGTTGCTAAAATGCGTCCAAATTGACGTTTGGTCATAATTTTTCATTTAACGTTCTGGAGACGCCATCTGAATATTCGCGACTCTCTCTGTCACTGAGAGAGATGTAAATGCCTTTGTGAGCCCTGCTCTTCTGCAGCAAGCGGTGCCTACTGGGCACTCACTTTCGTTTTGATGTGTTTCATTAGGCTAAGGCTAAGCCATTTAAATCGGCAACTCGATATCGTAAAAAAGCGCTAGACTTGCGTTGTTGCATTTATTTTTCTTGCCTTCGTCTTGGTCTTGGACGACACCAAGACAAGACCAAGGGATCCGAGACCAAGACAATAGACTGTCAAGGCCAAGACGAGACGGAGACCATGTAAAAAGTGACGTCTCGAAACATCCAGCTCTATTAACCGGCAGAAGCAACGCAAGAGTGGGTGCCTATAGGTCGAAGATCGAGGAGCAAGGGTGAGACAAGTGCGGCCGGTGCCCGTGCAGAAGCATGGCTGTCTCTCTCATCATAGGCTAATCTTGGTCATTACAATGAAAACAGGGCAAATGCTATTTGGCGATTTATTTGGCATGGCTAATTGCTGAGTGATACAGCTTTTTTTTTTCAATCCTCCGTTTTTTTTCTGTTCTGTTCCTTCCCTTGCTCTTATTGTGTTTTACATGGCGTGTCCTTTTACCCATTACTTTTTACCACTATGGATGTTTTATTGTTTATTGGCATATTGACATACAGTACATTCATCACATTATTAATGTTGCCTACTCTATGTCAAATAAACTATACTGATACTACGAACAATGTCGTTGAACACGACTGTGATTAAATAACTTTCTTTAAAATGTCTGAAGGCCTACATCTGTGATGAATTTCTTACCTGAAAATCCAATGTTATTCAGTAGCATGTTGACAATTTCTTTGACATGCTGTCTGTTATAGATATCAGGAACAAGCAGGATGCATCTGTAATACTTATAGGGGAAAAAAAGATTGTCAGAGGCTGTACTGCTATATTGTCACCGGAATCAGTTTTAAAGGTGGAGATGAAACAATGAAGCTAAATAGAAGCTAAATATCAGGTGTTGCGCAATTTTAGACAGAAAGATAACAGTATAAATATGCTACCAGAAAGCATGTTCTTATGTCAAAATCATGCAGGTGCGCATGGGAAAAGGGATGGGAGGGGGGTCCTCCAAGATTTTACAAGACGTGTTAAATAGCATGACTATCTTCAGTTCATTGGACTTTCAAATCTAAAACAAAAATCCACAAACAAAAACCGGTGCGTTTCCATTGCGTAAAAATGGGGAAGCAAATGTCTGGTTTCCATTTCAACAAAACGGGTAGCCTAATTGGGAGGATTATGCGATTTCCAAAAAAGCGCAGGCAGTTCTGTCATTAACACTTTATATAGGTGGAAAAGTTATACCAGCTATGCAGTAGGCCTATATGAGCAGATTAAACCTATTTAAGTTTGTGTGTCTATTGGAAAGTTAAAGAAAAGTTAAATAACATTCACTTCATCTTCTTTTGATATCAGTGAGTTGGTCTCCTGCTTCAGCGGAGCCTGAGAGTAGTGAGAGGTGCCTTGCTCTCGGGCACCAGCCGTGGTCCACTGGTAGGGAAGCGTTCCAAACCTGAAACCGCCTAATGTCTGTGGGTTTCAGAGTCGAAAATCCAATGAATGGAAGGTACACGGACCAGAGTGGGCCCCAACTAAATATAGCCTATATATAATTAATTATATTCTGCTAATTAATCTGGATGAAAGGAATCTGGATTTGCAAATAAATAAAAGAAGAAGAAAAACAAAAAACCTGTCCGCGGGGGCACTGGTTAACATGTCAGGTGTGGCGGCCCCTCAGAGGCAAGCACAACCCAGGCCTCAGGTTGTACTTTCAATGTAGTGTCATAGAGCCACTGCGTCACCTGAGGAGCCCAGAGCCTCCGAAGAAGCCCATTCATCACCGACACTCCATCGCTGCCCCCAATCACAACGTCACCCCCGGGATTTGAACTCGTGACCTTGTGATCGTGGGTCTGCGAGGCTAACCACTGTCCCACGGCCAGGCGAGCGATTTAGCGCAGGTAGAATATTAATCTTTAACGTATCTGATGTCATAATTGCTAAATATTCTAAAGCCAATGTTCTAGAAGTCTTGCAGAGCCGTAAAGAGAGCGCGCCCTCTTGCGTTTCAAACTAACATTGCAGCCACCATCTCGCGGGTTGCCCTAAGGCCTAGACTACTCAATGAAAAAATATGCGTGACAAAAGTCTTGTCATTTGTCATTTGCAAGTGGGGACAAGTATTAACTGGCAGAAGCAGCGCGAGAGTGAGTACGGTGAGATCGAGGAGCAAGAGTGAAAGGGACCAAGGGAGAAAGTGGGTCCGTGCCCCGGTAGTAGGCCTACCCCACAGATTTAAATAGTAATTATTATATATCTATGGGCCTACCAGTATATGGCTGAACAGACGATATGTCTCTCTTGAAATACCCAGTGCTTTTCAAACTTTTTCAGACCAAGGACCACTCTTGCGCCCCCTCATCCCCATGACATGCTGTTACGCAAACCAAATCAGCGGGCTTGCATATAGGCATTTACAGGGTTTTCAAATTCACATAGTGTGAAGTTTTTAACATAAAAGACAGGCCTCCATCATATAAATCACTTCACCCTTTGCCTGTTTTTTTGGACTCAGTGCTTTTCCCACTCGCAGAGGATAAAATAATATTTGATTCTAAACTAATAAATGAAGAAATATCAAAGAAATTACAATGTGTCATTGATAGCCCTGCAAGCGGCATAAGATGAATTCCTAAGCCTGCATGAGTAATTGGGAGCTTGGATTTGGAGCTTGGATTGGGAGCTTGGATTGGGAGCCCCCCCCCCACCGAAAAAGCTTCTCAGGCATAAACGGATACATCAGCCAATCAGATCAACTCCCCCTTCATCAAGACAAGCCCCCGGTCAACAGATGTGTACAGTCTGAAACAGCAGTATCTTGGGTAACAATGAGCTAGTTCTGATGAAATTATATTAAAAAATATTAAAACCAGCTAGATTATCAAAGTGCTTTTTGTTAATCCACCCATTTCAGTCCTGGTAGTTATTAAGGGAAACAGCAGGTCCCTCATAAACCCTGTTTCATTTAGACTGCTTTTCTGCCACAGCCTATGAAACAGAATTTATGTAGGTAACTACGGGAACGGGAACGGGAACTGCATGGTGCTGCAGCTGCATGGCTAACCATACGGGTGAAGCCCTAATACAGAGCTGCAGTATTGCCAGGGAACACGAAAAGTATTGCGAGGAAAGGCAAAAAAAAGTGGTCGTTTACATCATTGAGAAATTGATCACTAAACCACTACGGTACCAGTCATCGCACAGTGCAAAACGGCAGCGGAGAATCTCGTTGCCATGTTCAATATACACATAACAACAACTTGACTGGTCTATTGCGAGGGAACACAATTATGTAGGCTAAAAATATTGACTACCATGTCCCCAACAAGGCTCTGAATGTGTCCACTGAGCTTGCTTTAAAGACAGCTGATGAGAGTATATTTTTGTCTTTTTTTTCGCCGTTCAGCCTGGGGAAGGGGGTGTAGATTCATCCCCAAAATTAGTTTCTGCAGGGTGGGATGTATCAATTATTGAGATTTCATTTGAATCATAGTTGTTGGAAGGCACAATCACAATATTAACTGATCAATTTGATAAATTGCTCATTCCTAAGGTGAGGTATATCTTGGAGCATCGTACCTTAAGGTCCTTGAGGGGAATCTCCAAAAGTTTTTGTAGAGCATGGGACCAGATGGCCTCCAGATCAGCCAGGACGGCTGTCAGTGATCCCCCCGGACCGCCGTGGATATTGAGCTGACCCCTGCATATGGGCCAATGGATGTTATAGCTGTCTGTTGGGTTCACATACAGGGCCTACAAGCAAAAGGAGGTATAACACAAAAGGAAATCATTCAATACATGGCTGGAAGAAGGCAATACCCTAGAATATTACATTTGTTACATAACTGCCGTAAAAAGTAAAAATAAAAAGCTCCAAGCCACACACACGCACGCACACACACACACAAAGAAAAAAAACTAGCTCCTTCAATGGGCAGCAGCAAGAATTTGTCAATCTGACCATAAGGCCAAAGCTCACATCAGATAATTACCCCTTGGTCATAACCAGCCCCTTAATCCAGTCTTCTCTTTGTACAAGGGTCGGGGATCTTGGCTAATGAGAAATTATTGCTTGTTTAAATTCAAAATATTGGATCAGCCCTTGGCTGATAGCCTATCATATTCTCAAGCTGCATTCTTAAAGTTCACTCATCGGATCAGACAGCATGCATCCAAAGCGAACAAGGGCAATGGATGGAGGGAGATGAAAATCTAGTAGAATTGCTTAGCAAGGTAATTGCTAGGTTGCTTTGAATAAGATCTTCCAGCAGTGCACTTCTCTTACCTCCTCCCCGACCAAATAGTCAGGCTTGTGACTTGTGTTTGTCCATTTCACTCTGGATGTGGGATCCAGTACGGCCGGACGAATCTGTCTGTTGTACACTCTTGCCTAGGACATGGAGTTGACAGAGAGCAGCAATTTGAACGTGAAAATGAAACACAAAGCCCAGGCCCCAGGGCTTACTGTGACACCCACCAAGACAGGTCTACAATGACACCCACCTGCTCTGCTGATACTGGTGTTCGTCTAATTCCGTTTGACATTTTCTTTGACCAAATGGCTTGATCCACCATTTTGAGCCCATTTTGTCTCTGCTCGTTGCTCTCAGGTTTCTACACATGTGGTCAGATAGGAATGATAATGAGAAAAGGGGAGAAAATGACTGATTGTGGGGAAACAGGTTCTGGTTTATGCAATTTTTGTAGACACTTACATTCAGACCATCCCTCAACAGCCAAAGGTCTTCATGTCGGGACTGACCAGACTGTTTGTGTCTTCGGGCAATGACGTGAGGAACGGTGACTGGCAAGGTGTCGGTGGCTCGTCCGATTCTCAGGGTTTTGGATCCAGGGTGGATCACGACGATAGAACTGGTCTGAGCTGGCTTCAGATGAAAGAGGCAAAGGCATTTATCATTTTGCTTGGATCTCTATATGCCAACATACAGTTATGTCAGAAAAATAATGCTCATTAAGGTGGGCGAATAGCCTATGTCATTAACGTTACATATAAGCCTGCCACTTGTTTGTTGACACTGTTGCAACTGTTGTTGCTGTCGAATTGACGTTAACGTCAATGAACGATGCATACTAAGCAGTAGTTTCTTACAGTAAAGTATTTGAATGTTATTAAACAAGACAGTAGTTGCAAATATGCAAGAAAAATCTGAGTGAAAATGAAAACAATCATTACGTTTACCTCTTGCAAAGGCTCTGCAATAGCAGCTGGGACAATCGGTCTTTTCACACCGCGTTGTTCCTTTTCTTTCTCCTTCTCTCTCTCCTTTTCTTTCTCTTTTCCATTTTCTTGCTCTCTCTCTGCTTGTGTCATTTTACTAGAGTATTAATGATAAGATTAGGAAATTACAGTCACACCGAGCTGGAAATGGCACAATCACAACGACCGAAGCTGTGCAACTTCTCAAAACACTGCATCAAAAATCCTGTTTGATTCTGTGCATGCTAGCGGTTGTTGGCCAAACAAAATCTTGCTCGGAGTTAACATTTTGCTGGACAACTAAGAAACGTCTGTGTGAATGCTTGCTTCCAGTCTCGTCACTTCACATGTAAATGGTAACAGTACTGTATATTCCAAAACGATTTTAATGAACTGAATGCATTTTGACATCATAAACTCGAGGCAGTTGCTGGGGGGCGATAGAAAAGGAACGGAAGCGAAGTCTGCGTGGTCAGTATGTTTATTTATTTATTTATTTATTTAAACTTAGAAGTGCAAGATTATAGTAGGCTACGTAGCATGGAATGACAAAACAAAACAAACAAACCAACTAGGGAGAAGAAGGATGAGATATGAAACCAAACAGTGCATTAGCGAAAGTTAGAGAGGTATAAGAAGTCTGACAGGATGTGTTTAAAGATATGGTCACAAATGGATTTCCAAAATAGGGCACAGTGGTTGCAGGACCAAAATAAATGGGCAATGTCCGTTGGATAAAGTTTACAAAAAGTGCAGACCAGGGCAATGTCTTTCTTGTATCTATGATGGGTTAGTGTGGTCAGTATGTTCACCGATGAATACCCTGAAAGTGACAGCAATACCAGATATTTCCATGACAGCAATACCAGATATTTGCATTTTGTGCGTTATTAAATTAATTGAATGATTTTCTGTAGTAAGGAATATAGTAGAGGTTACACTCAAAAAATTTACAGAATGTTTAAATTCTACCATGTTTGCTCATGTTCTTAAATTTATAATCAGAGAGGGTTGAAGCGGTCAGTATTCTATGATCTTTGTTATAATGTAGAATGACCCTTTTTAGAACTTGCCCACGTTAGATCAAACTTTCCTTAAATCAGAAAATGACACATAACTGGTGAATTAAACAATGTCTTTATTTTTGATAACACATATCTACATCATGATGTGAATAAAACATTTTTAATCATATAATTACAATGATACCAGAAGTCTGCAAATGCAGTCTTTATTTTATGCAAATCAACAGTAAAACAGAAAGAAAAGAGGGAAGTGTCTTGTAACATGAGGATCTGAAGTATGGGGATTGTCGGCTGCAACTTCAGCTGCCCTGGCCCCTAGGTTAAGGAATTCCCAGAGCAGCATCATGACTCTGCAAAGCAGAAGCAGCCAGAGGAGGAGGAGGGGGGTGACGTACACATACACACATATGAGTAATATGTGTACTGGTCTGTGTGTGTGGCTCTAACAGTCATGCTAGGTAGCTTCCATATTATGGAATGCTTAAACCATCAGCATGGCAGTGTTTAGGAAGCTGCACACATCCCCTCCAACGCCTGCATCAATGTGCAGGCATTTACCTGTATATGAAAAAAAAAGAAGAGAGACTGGATGAGTTAGTGCATACAATACAGATCCTCAACTCTGTGCTTATCATGATCACATTACTTGAATGTTTGTTATTTCAGGCTTGCACTTGAAAAACGAATCAAACCAGTTTAGGGTGTTAAAATATGTTGTGACACTAAAGAACACAGACCTGCCAAACTTGAAAAAAAATTCTGAGTACATCCCATCACCCCCCCCCCCCCCCCCCTTTATATAGCTATAAAGGAATAGTTCAGTCAATCAGTAAGTGTAAAATGCAACTGAAACAGAGGTTTTTGACTAACTGATTATGAGGGATATTAAGATTCAGACAACAGTTGATTTGATTCTTCCTCACCTTCCTCATCCTCCTCCACCTCCACCCATTGGGGGTGCGCTGGGCCCCCCGCCGTGGTTTATCCTTCCCATCCGCCTCCGGCCACCAGGAGGACCAGGTGGGCTGCATAAACATTGACAATAGTGTTGGAAAACTGTTTGACAAAGCTGTATCAAACAAACTAAAAGGAGTACACAACATCCATGCCAAGATGTTTTCATTTATCCAAATACTTCAGCTTTGCCATTAAAAACATTGGTCACAAATACTACTAATAATAGTAATGATAATAATAATAATAATAATAATAATAATAATAAAATGCATTTAAAAATGTGAACTACAACATCATATGTAAACTTCAACTCTGACTGTATTCTCATACAATTTGAAAGACATACTGCATACATGACTGTAAGAGTAAAGATTTGACAGATTTGTACAACTTTTGTGTACAACTATTCTAGACACTTCAGATCTGAAAGCAAGATCTGAAGTCTCACCTGACTGCCTTTCACAGCTGTTGAGCTTTTAAACAGAAACAGAAAAAAACATTCAACATTTGCATTTTTCATTTCATAGTTTTGATGGGCTTACCCTCTGCCATCACTAAAACGAGATGAAGCACTGTTCCCATCCTTTGATAAATCTGGTTGAACAAGTGTCTGAAAGCTGGGGGTGGGGATAACACACAAAAAAAGAATCCATGAATAAAAACAAACAAACAAATAAATAAATAAATCTGTCTGTCCATCAGTCTACATTCACTACTACTCCCAATAACTCTAATGACATATAATGACATGTTTGGCATATTACTCAATATTACCCAATTATTGTTTGATGTAATGATGTACTGCACACACACAAAAATTACTTACAATAAACCAATAAATTCCACTGCAGCCCAAAACATGTCTGTCAGGAAAGAGAGTCTCCATGGTGACTGGGTCCTGTTGTCCAGGACCTGCCCTGAGATAAAAAGCATACATTCACATTGAAACATGTGGTGGTGGTGATGATAATGATAACAACAACAACAACAACAAGTGCTTAGCCTACTGTTGTTTCTGTAACTTAGAGACTAGGCTAGGGGTAAGGCAGTACAGTATGAATTGTGGTTCCTGAACATTCATAAAGTTTAGTCAGAGATGAGAGGAGCTTTGTGTTTTACGGAGTTAGAAGTGTGTGTGAAAGAGTTTAGTTGAGAAGACTCATTAGTAGTTGATTGTAAACATAACCATTACTATCAGGAATGTAAACAAAATATGAGCAGCTTAGCCCACCACCACACTCTTTGCAAGAAGTCAACAACTAGTCTTAGCACCAAGGCTTTTGATATATACCAGAACCTCTTGCTGTCTAACGTTAGCCAGACACTCATTTTCAATATCGTTATGTCTTTTTGATCTAACGTTAACGTTAGTAAAAACAAAAAACTGACCAACTCCCAAATAGGCTACCTTACGTTATAACGTTACAGAACACTCCGTGGAAGAGTCGTCTCTGGATGTTCATATAACGTTATTACTACGTTGTTTACCATTACTCGTGATGTTGTTACTTCATTTTAAAACAATACTCATGGGGGACAGGGGGCCATTAACGTTACTTGGTATCTGTGCTAACTAATGTTAGCGATAACATTAGCCATAGGTATTTCCTTAGCTGGTTAACGTTACCCCCAATCACCACCCAATCATCCAAGGAAACCAAAACAGATGTCGTTTTTGGAATTCATGTAACATTTACAATGCGAAGATTTAATCTCAGTAAACTGCAAGGATAGGCCTAGGTAATTTAGCTCGACGTTAGTAGTCGGTAATGCTAGCGAGGTAGGGTAAAGACAGAACTCTGGTACAAGCTAAAGATTGCGCCTTTACTGTCAGCGTCTTTACTGCCTTAAAAACTAACTTACCACTCTTATATCATAGTTTGAATAAATTTATTTTGACTGTTACACTTGTAATGATCAACAAAGTGAGTATTCTTATTATTTTCAAAATTGCCACTCACCATTAGACACGTAAACCATCTTCGCGTCTTCCTTGTTGTGTGTATGTGTACGCTTTTACGTCGTGTGCGACGCGTATATAATACGTCATTACGTTAGGCTACTCGAAAACTGCGTGGTGGGGAATGTTTAATTTCTAGAGGCGATTGATTTGGTAAAAACAAAGAGTGAAAATGTGACCATGCTTACCAAGCTTGTTGAGTCGGGGTTAGCACCAGACTAGTCAATGCTATTTCAGTTATGTCCGTCAGTCAGATAAAAATTGACAATTAAAAACAAAACAAAAATCTGCCTCGTGTCAGTCTAGCCGAGTCACACACAGCTCTAGGCCTACTGTCCGTTCTTGGTCTTATGGCCGGTACAGACTACACGATTCTCAGACATCACGATTCAATATGTCACACTACACGATCACGGGATAATAGCCAAGGACTATGTCCTTTTGCACTTAGGTGAGTCTGTATGCCTGTATGGTTAGCCTATTGAACCTCTGCCAAGTGTGTGTGTGTGTGTGTGTGTGTGTGTGTGTGTGTGTGTGTGTGTTTGTGTTTGTGTTGCAGGGTGTCATTTTAAGGTAGTGTGAATTTGTGTTTTATGCAATAATAAAAATATAGATGGGTGGTAGCCTAGATGTCTGTGTTGGATCAGATCCCATTTCCAAAAGCATTTGAAATTACACAAGAAAGATGAAACTGCATTTAAAGCTGTCCGTGAGGCAAACAGTGCAGCTTGACTAAAGCTTCAGAGTTACTCAAAATCTTCTGAAGAGGGAAAAAAAAACGATCACTTTCATGAGCTTGGATAGAGGATGAGAGGTGGGAAGTGGGGAGGGGCGGTGAGGAAAATCCAGAGATTCCCTCTTCCTTTCATCTGTACTTTGCATATAATTTAATTGGCTGTGAGCACAGCCCAGTCCGATCGGCTCTGTGCTAAGCTGCTGAAACCCCTGGGTCGGCTCTGTGACAGAGAGATTTTATTCCTCTATTGTTTCCATGCCTCAAGGAGGGGTATAGCAGGGTGGATTGGGCTCAAAGGCCTTGTACTCCCTCACATTTAAACTGTTCTCCTCCTTACTCTTTTTCAACTTTTGACTTTTGCCCCCTTTCTGTCTTTTGAGTTCCTTTACTAGATGTGTGCCATTTTTAAATTGCATCTGATCCAGATGCATCCATTTACATAGTGGCAGCAATCCATTCTTCTGTGGTAAGCTAATTATCACACAAACAGAGAAGTTTCTGGGAGAGGCTGTGTATCTGCCATTTTGGTTTACTTGTCCAGTTCTTGAGGTCCCAACATTTCTAGATAGGCTACCATACAAATGATAGGAATAGAGTTTGTTTATTCTCGGTAATTCAGTACATAAAAAAAGAGAGGAGCGGAATTGCACTAGCTGTCTATTGACTACATTTTTGAAGTTTCTAGCCTACAATAGACCACGTACATTAAAAAGTGTGTAAAAAAAAAAAAAAAAAAAACATTAAAAAAGAAAAGCATGGCATTTGCATTAATTTGTCCTAATCCAAATGCATGTGACCAGTACATTTTAGAAATCCGATGTGAATCTATCCATAGCTATGTTGTTTTAGGTCTCTGAGTGCTTTCACTGGGGAAAATTTGATAGACCACAAACCAAAATTTGCAGCTTACAGTAACCAAATGGGACACATAAACACAAAACCATTCCCATGCCCCACTCAGTTAAGGAGAGGTGTGGTAGACTACGTGTGAATCAATCTGCGTGATGTTTTAGGACAGGTCACCAATGATGTCGTAGGATTGAAGTATGAAGTAGGATTGTGGCCAAAATTGGTACTACAATCATGTTCAAAATAATTTGCCGCTTTCTCCCCCTTTTAGAAGCATCTCCTATACATCCTTGGTTGATTTCTCTCCTTGACAATGACAACAACAAACACTACTTGAAATGACAACACAAACACTACTTGTGGGCTGCAACTAAGCTTTTCAAATCCAAATATTCTTGCTGGATTACAACTGTCATGATTCCTTTATGTTTGGTGACATATCAGGGCCATTTTGAGTATTTGGAATACATTTCTTGCATACTGCTCCTTTAGTGAGTAAGAAGGATAATACTGCCTGCAAAAAAGAAGTATTCTGTTTGCTGTATGCTGATTAGTTATGACAATGTTCTGTGCCATTTTGCTTGACAGCTGCCTTTTATACTTAGCAATGGTCCATTGTCATGAAATATCAGACTGCAGAAAGTCCCATCGATGTAAACTGAGCATTCTACAGCATTATAAAGAGCAGTGTAAAAATCATGAAGTAAGTTACTGTGCTCCATTGATTTAGCTTTAGCTACCAGTTCACTATTGCTGTATTAATTGTTTTGCTTTCTTCCCCTTGTAGCAGTCCTTGACCAGAACAAGAGAGCTATGGAATTATTCTCTCTTGGGTGCCAGTTTGCTATTTGGTGTGTTATATCAAATATTCTGGTTCTTTATCCCACAGGTGCCACTCGGTGAACTTGAACAACAGAGCTGTGGATTGATTTACTCCATTTTTCTCTGGTTGTTTTCAGGAAGGCAAGACTTTGCTCTTGCTCACTGAGGTCACTGTGGTTTCTGCCTCTGATGCCTCTGGCTCCGATGCCCATGGGTTTCTTCCACAGAGCAAGAAAGGCACAGCGCAATCTCTGAACTGCAGGTAGGACACATACAGGACAGATCACACGAGAAAGGTTATTAAAAGTGACAAAGCAAGGTTATTAAAAGTGTAGATAGTCAATGTAAATGCAAATACATCTCTTTCTTACTGCTTGATAGTAATAAGAACAATATTTAGTACAACGTAGGCCAAATAGCTGAAGCCAAATAAATTGATTTTCTGTGGCCCATTCTGTTAGCACTTGAAAATTTGCTCTGTATTGTACCAGCAACCACAATCAACACAAGCAATGCATTTTAGTGATTTGACTCTATCGTACCTGTCGGTTCATGAATATGTATATGATGGGGTTGAATACGGTGCTGCTTTTGGCCAGGTACATTGGCAGAGTGGCAATCACTGGGTCAATGTGTAAGCTGGGGAAAATGATAACAGCCAGGGCGAAGGAAGCATAGGGGAGCCAGGTGACTAGAAAAGCTAGCACCATGACAACCACCATACGAGCCACTTGCATCTCTGCTCTTGCTGTGCTTCCTCCCTCTGACATCTGGAGTTTAGCCACCTGCATGGGGGAAAAAAGGCAGTCTATATGGCCGTCATACACTCTCATTCCGTTGAAAAAATATTTCATAACTTCATGTAATTCTTTTGCTTATATGGAATGTTAATTTACATATAACCTGATCTAATTGTTAATCTTTTTTAGCACAGTATTCAACAATTGTTTACATAAAATGGGTTGAGTGAAATTTGCCATTATGTTGTATCAATTAGTGCTGTAAATATACCTGTCGCAGAGTCCAGAGCAGCCTTGTGTAAGACACTAAAATGAGGGCGAAAGGTGCAGCGAAACAAAGGAAGAAATAGCACACTATGTAAGACATGTTGCCCACATCTCTGCTATACCAGTCAGGGGCACATGAGGTCAGAACCCCTTCGAGCTCATAGCTGCCCCACCCAAAGAGTGGCGGGGTGTTCCAGACAAAGGACCACACCCAGGAGAGGACCACGCCGGCCACTGCGTGTCTCGTCTGGAACATGACTGTCCCTAGCGGTCGACACACCACCATGTAGCGGTCTACAGCTATGACTGCAACCGAACATAGGCCAGCAATACCTGTGAGGGAGCAATGCACATAAATGTTATGACAGCTTTGTTTAGAGTCTTAAGATGTCATAAGATATGGTGATTGAATATGTCGGCTCTAATTACTGTAGTGAACAAAATATCAGATTTTATTTCTTAAACTTCTTTATGGCATGGAAAGCACATTTTTAGTAGATACAGTGTAACATTGCTTTCAATATGCCAACATGTCTAACAGGAGTGATTTGATTTCTCAGCATACTGTTTTTGCTGTGGGGCTTGGTAAAAAAAATCTGAAGGGGTACACTTGTGTACCCGCAAATTTTGTCACATACAGATATCTAATGACATGTAATTTTTTTAGTCCTGTGTTGGACAGCGTATAATCAGCAGACAGAGAGTTAAAGTCAGCCAAAAGAAAGGTAAATTCAGTACTAGCAACTCAAGTGACTCACCAAAGAAAGCTACTGCAAATCCCTCCAACACACATCCAACCCTCCCCAGGCTGAAGTAGCCCATGGCATTGGTGACCATGGTGGGCAGGCCACCAAAAAGGGCACATCCTAGGTCCGCCACTGCCAGGTTCACCAGTGCAAAGTTCAACGGCTGACGCAACTGTCTGTGGCGAAGAGTCACCACGATAACAGTTATGTTCAAGAATACGCCCGCGACAGAGAAAGTGCCAATGATTGCAGCCAAAGTGGTGTAGCCCGACCGTGACAGGATGTGGTCATTCACGTTCACTGACCCCTGAGGCGTAATATCCGGCTGGACGCTGGTGGTGAGGTTTGCCTGGTCCATGTTTGCTAGCCGTAGCACATATATATAGCCACTGACCTCAGAAAATCCCCCCTCTCTCTGGCAAGGAACAACCTCAATGCTCAGTAGTGATCAGTCTCCTAGCAGTGGGGATCCTTATGTGGAGGAGAGAGTGTGTGTGCTTTTACCCCAGTCCTCTATGACAGCTCAACAGAGTGCGGCCCACTTGATTATGCGACATAAGTCTTTAGTGAAAATCCCCAGATCCGGATTATACTGAAAATAATTCTTCAAGCTAATTTTCCTAAGAGATCTCTGATGCCACTCTTCTTGATTGCCAAATAAGGGTCTTTTAGTTGACAGAGGGTCTTTGCTTTCCTTTGTGCTCAATGAACTTAAGTAGCCCTCTTTGTAAAACACTAATGTCCTCATTTTACATATACAGCAGATTTTTATTCTATGACAAATTAAGTTGTCAAAAGTATCTGTAGATTACAATAAGGTCTCTTCAAATCAGTCTGATACATTCCTACCCACACGTCCCCAGGCAGAATTGCTTTATTTGAAATCAGGGCACTGCATCCTTGACCTTGCGGGAAGTGGAGAGTAAGGATAGTGTTGGATCAATGGCTTAATCAAAGACCAAAACCTCAGTGGTGATTAAAGTGAGAAGGCATCGACAGAGCAGGCTTTCATCTAATAAAACATTGGCAAATTGTGTTTTCTTACCAATCACATCAGCATGTTATGTTGCAGCTTTTCCTTGAGGTAAGAATTTCAATGGTGACTGGTATTAATTGTCATTAGGTTTTTTGACTGTCTGCATGTCAAAGTCTGCATTTCAAAAACCGAGTGACAGTCATAAGCATGAATGAGAAGTCACTGATGTTCATGGTACGTCTCATGACTTGCCAATGATGAGCTTGTGTCACCCTTGTGCAGGTAATGCAACACACACAGTACAGATAAAGTGCTGCCAAAATAGGTTACATAGGTTAGCACCTCTACCACAATAGGATGTCAGTACAAGCATGAAATGAGATGGGGCATTGTGGGTCAGACTGGCTGATGAGTGACTTATTAAGAAACCAGACTGTAATTGCCAATGTCTGATGCTTTGCTCCGTAATAGGGATTACAAGATTATCTCAATATTAATCCCAATCCAAAACAGGATCCTGAGCAGAAGCCAGAGGTTATTCTGGGAAATGTGTGTGTGTGTGTGTGTGAGAGAGAGAGTTTGAGTGCGTCTGTTTCTGAGAAAACAATAGCAATATGTAATCCCATAGATGAAAACAAATGGTGCCATAACGGCCATAAACAATAGTGATGGTAGGTTGTGTCTAAAAGTCCTAAATCTGCTTTTCAAGAGTAAAACAAGTCCCATTCTATCATTTCCATATTCCAAGCCCCAATATCACCAAACTGATAAATGATAATTAAATGATAGCAGACCATCTCCTAGGTAACAATTGCAGTAGGCCTAAAAATATAGCATCATTGTAATGATATAATTCATGTATATTAAGTTGTATAGTGCATATAGTGTGTAAATTCATTCACTAAAGGTACAGCAAGAATATACAGATGCTGGATACTGTTATAGGGCAGAGAATTCCGCATTACTCTGCTCTGATCTTCTATTATCAGGCTGTTATGTAGCCCAAATGGTAGTTTTGTAAAATGTGTACACATGTATAACACAAACCCAGAGCACAGGGCAATCTGACATGACATTGAGAACAACCTTTTAAAGAAAACATATCTCCATCTGTCATTTATTATTATCTTCTCACAGAGGACATACGTTCATACAAAAAGTTATACCAAAAGTTCTTATTTAATTAGTTATTGTATATTTGGGTGTAGGCCTACATTTAGAATCTACCAGCCTGTTAACAAAACAAAAGCCCCTCTAAAATCTAACCCCATAAATGACTTAAATGAACACACAGAATTGGTGGATAATTTTTAGGTCAAAAGAAGGAAGATGTTTATCAGAGGGAGGAAAGGACATCTTGGCTGATGCTTAAGTCTTGTAATGTGTTCTCAGATGAGGATTAATGGACTTCCCCTATTGCTCAAAGCATTGTACCCATTTGCATAATTCCTATCTGCTCACTTAAAAAAAAAGACACACTACATGTAAGGGTATATGGCCTCTCTGACTGCTCAGGGCAGCAGATACTGTATATCAATTTCTATTGGGCTCCTGGCCAAAAGCACTGATGCCAATTGCTTCCCTAAGTGGTTTAACTGTAATAAGGCGGGGAAACAGCTTATGTAGAGTTGTTAGGTCATCCTCCAATTGAGTTTCTTCAGATAGTGAACAAGAGTGAGAAAATTACAAGCTTCTTTGCAGCAGACACAGTCATCAGTGTCCTAGATGCTCTGTGTTGTGTGTGTTGATGTGTGGCAATCAGAAATGTCCACTGAAATGTCTGAAATGGATCAAAGAAAGGTAGGGTATAGGCGGAAGGGAAGACATAGGCTAGAGCAGAGGTAGGGTTAAGGCGGAAGAGAAGAGGTGGCATAGAGTAGTGGTGGTGGGTAGAGGTAGGGTTAAAGGAATAATCCACCTTTTTATGAAAATGGTTTATATACCCTCTTACTTGCTTTCCAAGTCTGGCAACCCAAATTTTAGCTTCAGCTTAGCATAGGCCCTGGAAAGTAGAGTTGCCACTTTACATTCCAGTGCCTATGCTATGCTAAAGCTAAATAAAGCTACAATAGGGATTGCCAGACAGGAAAAATGCATGCACTGTGACCAAAATGTTTTTTCCATATATGTAACTCCAGGTAAGAGAATGACTAACCCATTATAATAAAAAGGTGGAATATCCCTTTAAAGGTAGTGTAAAGAAAGACTAGAGGTAGGTTAGAAGTAAGTAGAGGAGGCAGACCTGCACCTATCAATCCATAACAGTAACAACTATGTAAGCACCTCTTTAAATTTAATGATGTGAGAAACCACCTTAGAGGCCCCACTTACTGGCTTGCTGCCAAAGACTTTCCAAGTAGCAACTTGGAATTAGCCTATAACTCTAGACACACTGTAGCAGTAGCAAATTGAATTTGCTCAGCAAGTACAGTATGTCTAGTGATCCGCCATAGTTTGTACTCAGACATCGGTGGTGTCTGAGCTGTCTATCCACTCACAACGCCCTAGGTAGTATTCAGACATTGTGCTGTTAAGCTAAACACAACGTTCTATCTGGACAGGGAGTCATTGGGCAAGCTTAGCGTTGTTTGTATCGGCTTGTTAGTTGCTCTGATTGGTTGTAGCCGTCTTACCCGAGGATTTATGTAAGGGATAACGGCCGACGAGGTGACCAGTTATTCATTGATAATTGGCGAGGTGGAATCTAGAACTCCGGCGACGCGCGCAGCGTGGAGACGGAGTTATTCCGCCAAGCCAATTATCAATGAATAACTGGTCACCTCGGAGGTCGTTATCCCGCTTATCTCCCGTATCTATCTATCTCTCGTATATTTGAAGAAGCGTATAAAACGTAAAAGAAATATGCAACACAAATTTAAAAGAAGCTAACCTGTTTGGTTTGGGTACTACTTTCAGTTGAAAGTAGATCTACAAGGTTGCTTATTGTTGTTATAGTTACCATTCTGAAAGGCATTCATATGGAACGGTAATCAGTTATTAGATGATTTATTTTTTGGAACTACTTCCAAAGTAGCCAGTTATCTGGAAATAATGGCCACCTAGCAGCCAATCAGAGAAGAGAATGGCGTTCTGAAGGGAGATAATACTCGTTGCCAGACTATACATATTATGTGATAGTCTGGCTTGTCAGGCTAACTTGGAATGAAGCTCACCTACTGTATATATGCTTTAGGAAAACGATTAGGCCTACAATTGGATTGAATTGGAACTGTTTCTGTTTCTTTGTGTAACCCTGCAAAATTGTTCTCTTCAAACATAAAAAAAAACATAAGAGCTCAACACATGCAAACATTTTTCTTTCTCTTTTTTTCTGGTAACACTTAATTATAATTTACTTATGTTTTTTTTTTTTGTTTGTTTGTTTTTTAAGCAAACATTTTAGTTTTGCACAGGCTGGTGGTCTTTTGCAATACAGCCTACTGTTATGTACTGTGCTTTATACACAACATAATCAATACATCTGATGAGAATGATGTAGGCTATACAATACGTTAGCTGTACAGCATTTCCCCCTGTTCCCTCCCCATCATCTCCCACTTAAATCCATCAGTCTACCTGCCCATTTTAAAAGCCTTTTTCAGAAACTTAAAGTGGGTGGAATAAGGGGGTGCAGTTGTTATGCTTTATTAAAAGTCTAGACACTTGATCTGGAACAGCTGTCCACTAGATGACAGCAGTGGGTCAGCTTTAGTTGGGATTGTTTCAAGGGCTGGCACACCGTCAAGTTATTTGCCATGCTTTTGACCAGGGTATCTTTGACTAGATACAAGGTATGAGCTCACAGGTAGGCACATCCTTTTTCTTCTCTTGTGACATTTCCATCGTACACAGTCTCTCCATGTAAACACACAGGTTAATGTTCTCTGAAGTATTCACTACTTTCCTTCATATTGGTAGTAAATTCAGTCTGCCAAACGGACAGATTTCTGTGTTCAGTCTGGTTCATAGAAAAATACTTCTTTTCTTCCACTTGTAAAATAACATTATCTCTCAGAGTGAGAGAGAGAGAGAGAGAGAGAGAGAGAGAGAGAGAGAGAGAGAGAGAGAGAGAGAGAGATAACAAAATAAAGCCTACGTAGTGTCAATGTCCCAACTGCACTGGCTGTCACTGACTGGAATACATTTCAGGACCCTGGATAGCGCCAAGTCTCATCCAGAGCACATCTGTGGTATTGGGAGCCAGTGGCCATATGTCAGATACATTGATTTTATATAATGTCTTCTCACGGAAGTGCATTGTCCAGTCAATACAAGCAAACTTTGAAAACAGTAACTCAACACTTTAGTATACTTTAAAGACTTCCGCATCTTCCAAAAAGGTATTTTAAGTTTCTTGGGAGTCACTTACATACTTGATTTAGTGAAGGAGAGAGAGTGAGAGAGAGAGAGAGAGAGAGAGAGAGAGAGGGGGGGGGGGGTGAGAAATGAAGGGACATGCTTGTGTTTTTGACAGATAGGAGTTGTTGTTCTTTATTTACAGCTTGCAGGCAGCAGAGAAAGGCCTGGAGGGTTAGCACAGGGAGGGGATTCTTTTGTCTGGGCCAGATTGCACTTGCCTGTGCTGTGCGTTTAAGCAGCTTTGTCTCCACGGGTGCAGAGGGATGGGACACAGCACTGCTGACTGGGTCTCCTCAAACCTGGACGGCGTTCAGCCAGCCCGCCGCTCAAAAGTCCTGACACAGCTGGCTCGAGCCCTCTGCTCCATCCTGGGCCTTAATGATAGAGGGATCTGGCTGGAGGATAGAAGTGCTTTCTTCACATCATCTCCTCTTTTCCCTCTTCTCTCTCACTGTCATTCTCTTTGCCTACTTTACTCCCCCCCCTCTCTCTCTTTTTCTCTCTCTTTCTCTCATCCAAACAGGTTTGGTGCAGATGTTGTGGGAGGTCTTTTTTTCAGTGGACATTTTAGCCAAAATCACCACAAGAGAGTTGAATTACTAGTCACTAATGATCCATTCACAACAAATGAGGATTGGTATTGTAAGCACTACATTGTGTCATTACATTGTTTTATTGATTTATTTGGTAACACTTAACTTGATGGGTAAGTACCTAACACATTCATAGTGACTGTCATATAATTGCTCACAAAGCATTCATGACTGTTTTATTAGATATGGCTGAACATTTACACCCAGCTTCATAAATGTGGAAGACAAAATGGCCTCTATTTCTAACTGTTTCATGAATTTCATGTCACTTCACTCTAACAGTTTTGAAGTATTCATAATCAATTATAATCACTTTAAACTTTGGTTTAAACTGATCATGTCAAAACAGAGTCAGTGGTCAATGGCAAGTCCAGTGCCAAAGAGACAGATCATGATTAAGCATATAATTTAGGTGTCAAGGTTTCATTAAAAAAACATGTAACATTCTAAGGTAATTAGCACCTTTAGCTACCTTGCCTTCACTCAGATGGGAATATATCAAACAGTAGCCAAGGTTGACTCAACCGCTCACTCATCACCTCGTCAACTACAACAAACCCATGACATGGGGGTTGAACACTGTAATCCCCAAGGCTTCCAACTTAGCAGTTAGAAGCTTCCATTGGCTTCCGTTACACAATCGACACAGGGGTCAGGGTCATGTCTATGTAGTTTACCTCCCAGTCTTAAACTCAGATTTGATAATGAATACTTCACAACTTATAAGCTATAGTAAAGGGAGATTTAAACAAAGACATTCATGAAATATTTAAAAGTGACATGATGAGGTATACTTTAAAACTTATCTTTAAAATTTTAATTGATTTTCTTTTGTCTATTTTTCTCTAAATTATACTTTTGTATGTGGTTGTCTTTTTGGTTTGTTATTCATTCATTTATTTATGTATTTATTTATTTATTTATTTATTATTTTACAGAACTTTAGTCAACTACAGTTGTTTTTAAAGTGTTTCTTAAATAAATTGACATTAATTTAATCTATGCTTTATGACCCATAACAAGTTTCATTATGCATGGTAGATAACACGTTGTGAGTAATTGATTTAATGTTGTTGAAATGTATAATACAAACATGAAATCAGTTCCTTCTTTTAAAATGTTTGTAACTGAATGCCCAATATATTTCACACAGGTAATTCTGAAAAGAAAGAAAGAAAAAAAAACTTCTTCTACTACACATCACACCTTACAATCAAACCTACGCTCAGCTGGTGCAACCGGCTGCAGGGGTTCTAAAGAAAATGTTAGAACCCCTGACATCACAGGAGGGTTGTTATTGCCATTCCTTTATGGCCCTGGACATTCTCAGATAACTCCAGATATCAAACCTGCCTCCTTGCTGCTTGGTGACACATACTGAATACCGGCATGCAGAATGGATGCTTTCTAATAATAAAGACTTAGAACGACTCCTTTCAGCCCTCTGCCTTTTTAATATCCTGTTACACTGAGCATTCATTGGCCTCTCCAGGCAAACAGAATGCCTTTGAAGAGCATTTTTTCTCTCTCAATATTTTTTAATAATGTGCCCCTGAACTGCAGCAAATGAACGCGTGCTGGCAGATAAAAGCAGAGCATCTGAGAATGAACTGATAAGGTATAAAACAGTGAGGGGAAAAGCTTGAAACACATTTTGTGAATGAAGTGCTGTCTCACCTTTTCTAAGTGAAGGAAAACATGAGGTTAGCAGAACAAGCTGCTTTGGGCAGTGTGAATCAATACTTGCATGTAAAACAGAGCTCTGTAACAAAGGCCTCCTCACAATGCATGTTTTTTAAGTCTTGATGGACATTGTGTCTCTGCATAATCTTTTGTGTCTTTTAATTCAATTCCAGAACCTAATTCACCTCAATTTTAAATGAGATATTGTCCTCCATATGTCTTTTGTTCAAAAACACAATAGCATGAATATTCCTTTGAAAAATCAATAGACATAAGCATTATGAAAATCACAGCAGACATTTTGGCAAAAAAAATGTGTTCTCTTTTGCACTCTGTACAAGAAACCCAGAGACTGCAAGTGAGCATTAAACAAATGTTCTGTATATCCAAGGACAACCGCAAAGTCAGTGAGTTGGAGCAGTTGAGCGGCTCGGCCTTGTATTCCTCTCCTGGCTGATCATTCCATTGGGAGTCTTGGGTCTCCAGGCTGGAGACATCTCCCAGGAAATGGATTAAGGGATGCGATGCCTTTGATTGATGAGGGAGTAGATTAGGATTACAATCCCATTTCCCAACAGTATTTGCTAGAGTGACAGCTGTCTTGTGCTTCAGAACAGAGTCTATTCTGCACATTCATCTCAGGTACAGAGGATGATGTTTGATTACTTTTTTCTACACGCTACTGTCAAAAGTGGTTATTACATACATTAATGTCTTAAGAAGTTCATAAAGTAAAACAGCACAGACAGTAATAAAACCAAAAATCTCAAATGCGAACAGTATGTGTAGCCTATGCACACTCAAGTGATGGCCTATGGACCCTGAACCTACAGTATAACACACTCTTTTAAAGGTAGAACTGAGTCATGAAGTACTGCACATGATAAAGTGATACAAACAATGCCATGCATATAAAAATCCATTAAGTGAGCTCTTAATATTACAGGCTGATCTAGAAATACAGTACATAACAACAAAAAGCTATTGTTCCCAAACTGTGCCCATAGCTTTTATGCATGGTGAAAGATTTCAATTCTCTGAAGGCTAAAACCACAGTCTATTTCCTTTGAATGTTTTTTTATTATTATTATTTAAGAAAATCACCCTTGTGAAGCACCACCAAATGAGAATAATGGAAGAGGTAGCCGAGCTGGACTTGCTGAAATGTTTAAAGAGAAATATTCAAATGAATTAACTGTGCTGTAAAAGATTGGGTTTGCTTCGTTTTAGCTCTTGCGTAACAAATTAAGGCCCACCTTGCTGGAATGATGATTAATTCAAGGGATGTAATGAAATGTCAGTAATGCATTGTGGGTGATTAATGTCATCTTATGTATCTGGGGAAGTAGTTTGGGCTCCTTGCTCATGGGCAAACTCAAAATACACACTCATACACACACATGCACACACACACATACACACCATGTTATCCCAAAAAATCTTTCCTGTGAGTTATTCGCCATCTGACAATGGGATAGAAAAAGAAGAGTACCATATCCTCTCTGTGCACAGCTTAGACTCTCTGGTGTCCCATAGTCTTTCTTTTCTCTTACCTAGCAGGGGTGATCAAGAGGGTTGTTTCTTCGGGACGAGGCTTGATCATTTCGGCCTTTGGTGTTTGTTGCCCTCAACGGTACCTTCTAGGCAGCGCTATACCTTCAAGGCACTTCTACACTCAGTTTAGAGTTAGGTTGAGGGTTGAGGAGGTTAGGGTTAGGAATAGGGCAAAGGGTGCCTTTAAGGCTGTGCTGCCTGGATGGTGCCGTTGGGGGCAAAAAACACCACTGAGCGGTCTTTTCACTCGGGCTGTGCTGACTCCTGTGAATTCCTGATGTAGGAATCTGGACTGCACTGTTGCTGGCCAACTGGTTAGGGCCTTGGGCTTGAGACCGAAGGGTGGGTGGTTCAAATCCCGACCAGCAGGAGAAGTGGTTGAATGTTGTTGTTACATTGCAGCTGAGGTGCCTCACTGAAGTTTCACTTCACTGTGTGCTTGCTTGGTATGTGTGTCACTAATTCATGAATGGGCTAAATGCAGAGACCAACATTCTTAACTGGATCAAAAGAGTGTATAATACATACTGTACTATTTTTGTTGTTAACTTGCATGTACTGTATGCATCAATCCATCATTAGGAAAACAACATACTCATAATCATCTGCAATGCCTTTTTTTGTGGCCGGCCTCTTCACATAAACCCCTCTCTCTCAGGCCTGCTCTGTAGCTCCTCCTCTGGTTGCTGTGCTTGCTATTTTTGGATAGGACAGTGTTAATTATGCATGTTGTCATAGTGCTTTTAGTATGACTGTCTTTTTGGGGGGAAATGAAGAGATTTTCATGACTCTCTCTCCCTCTCTCTGTGTGTGTGTGTGTGTGTGTGTGTGTGTGTGTGTTAGAAGAGAGAGATGATATGACTGGGATCTGTTTTAATAGCTGTGAGTGGATGTATATTCAGCTGTGTGTCACAACAACTAAAGAGTTGAGCTTCAGCTGAATGGTGAAAGTGAATAAAACGGGAGATCCAGGGAGACCCAGACAAGAATCCATGACCAGGATAACCAGCAATTTCAAAATCCTAATTCCCTCCCTTATTTTAAAGTTCAATCTCCAGAGTGAACTTTCTCTGGAGAGGGGGAGCACCACTCAGTGAAGCTGGTTAAGTGTGTGCTGCAATCTGTCCCATTTAATCATTTACTGTCCACTCCCAAGCCACACAAGATCTTGAATAATACAGCTACATTCTCTTTGAAGAAGTTTTTTTTCTACAGAGGCATTTGAGGACTTCAAAATAACCCCCAGTTCTAGTGAATATTTCCATATCAGTTATCACATCTCTCTCTCTCTCTCTAAAAAAAAAAAAATCATGCTCATTCTTTATTCCTACAAACTGATGGGAAAATGTACTCTGGTAGAAACAAAATTTTAATAATTGGGCGAATGAGTGATTTAAAATAACTCACAATTCATTGGGAAATAATTTTGTTTTTGTGCGTTTTTTGTTGACCTCGCACTCACAATGCTGCACCAAGCTGCTAGGTCCATAGACATCTGTACAGCATGTTTTCAGAAGAGGAAAAAGCCAACATGCCCCTGAAGATAAATATAAATTGACTAAAAACTAATAACAAGGTCTAATCAAGATGACTGGGTGGATAGTACGCTTCCATCAGGGGTTCTATTATCCTGTGAGACATTAATATAATTTCATGAAAATATACCACACTACTGCCCTCAGGTTCATAATCCTTAAAATGGATTTTTTCTGTCATCTAGGGAAAACCAATATGTTAACTTTCTATCACCGCAAGCAAGAGGCCAAGAATCAGGGAAACGCTTCTTTGACTTTGGCCATTTGAAAATGAATTGCTTTTTAGACAAATTAATGTAAAACTGTAGCTGCTTTCAGGTTGGGGACAAGATGTGTATAGAGCATGGAAATGTTTTCAACACCTCCAGTCAGCATAGTATGCACTGAAAGATGGGGGTAACATATTGCAAAGGCTTAATGAAATATGTACTGATTTACACTCTGTAGGTAAATGGCATTCAATATTACAGTGGTGGATTCAACATGGGGATAGATTATAATGCCATACAAAATAAGGTAAGCTGTCCAACCCTTGCAAGTTATAGGCCTAACTCCTTCTATTGATCTCTAATCATTAGAGAATGAGGCTGTTCAAATGATATTAAACTACTAGAAACAATAAATGGTACTGGTACAAGTATGTAAGAAACCAGAAACCCTGTTGATAGGGATGTGGTCCAGCTGCCTCCTAGTGCTAGCCTGTGGAAGACCATCTGAGTCCTTGCAGTGATTGTTTGTCCCTCAGCCTCTCAGATCTTCAAGCTTCTCATCTTTGATAATGATCAGCTCATCATATGGTCACACAAACCTCCTCTCCCTCTCTGCTCTCCACTCTCTTTCTTTCTCTTTCACACTCACTCATTTGTCATACATTTAGTAGACTGTTTCAAAGGTCTTCACTTCTTCCCCAGTTCTTTATTGGCTGTTTGTTTTGTACAATAACAGTGTTGCTCCCTCTTTTCCTCCTCTTCCTTTCCTCCAGCGCTTTTTCGTTGACCTGTCTGCCTGCCTGTGTGCCTGCTGCTTTCCCTTTAATCTCCCTTATCTCTCTCCACTCAGCTGCCTCTCAGTCTTTTCCTCATTTTCTCTTCCCTTCTTCTTCTTCTGCCGCTGCTTCTACTACAAGCTGTCTCAGCCCTTACTATCTTCCTAACATCCACCTCATCCAATCTCTTCTCTGTCCTCCATCTCTCTCTCTCTCTCTTCACCCTCCCTCTCTCTCTCTCTTTCACCCTCTCATTTTTTGTTGTTGTTATGATGTATGACCTCATTACCCTACTAATAATCAGTTCATCCTTCAGAAAGACACACAGCTGGGTAACTGGCATCATCAGTGGTGCTACTTCATAGCCAGTATGAGGCTTATCATTCAAACGCCTTGCACAAGTGGCTTATGCATGCATATTGCCTCCAACAAGCCCTTCTATCTGCAGTGAATGCACTATTTCTGGACTGATGCCCCGCGCGGCCACTGCTTTTTATGATTACGTTTTTTTTTTTTTTTTTTTTTGAGGAAACATCAGGGTTGTTGTTTAACAATTGTTGTGAAAAGTCTAAGAAGAGCATGAATCTGCTTTATTTTTACTGCCTAGTTTTATGTCACTTCTCCCCAGAACTGAGCTCTCAAGGATGATGTGCGATTGCACAGATGCTGGGGGATATTTTCATGCAGCACCAGTGTGTGTGAGGCGGATTATAATTCTGCCTCGTAAATGACTTCATGTGAGTTTAGAACTGTGTTAGAGACATGATTGGTGTATAATTGCCTTAAACGGCAATTAAGTCCAGTAATGTGCATTCCATTGAGTCTATTCTTTTAATGACAGATTAATCTTTATGGTCATAGTCAAAGACCTCGAGCAAGATCCTCTCCTCTCATCCACACTCCCAACCATCTCTCCTCTCCTCTCTTATCTCCCTTTTATCCCTCCTCTCTTTCTCAAGTTCATCCATCTCTTTCTTGCCTATCACCTCCACTGCGGTGCTTCCACTGCATCTCTTCTCCTTGTCAGTCTATATTAACATTGTAACATAAGGACCATAGATAGTTTGTCAGAGATCCATTGTTTTTGCCAACATCTGGTAATTAGCCTACTGAACTCTAGGCTAAAGTGTTACCGCACATGAAACGCACCAGTACCATTTAATTTATATGGATTGGGAATACACCAGATTTGCTCAGCTGCAGTTATAAATAGGCTATATTCAAAGTCAGCTGAGTGAGTAGCCCTTTGATTTGCCTGATTGTAATTCACTGTACATCCTCTGTACACCAGTCCTGTGCCTTGTAGCTGAAGCACACTTTGGATATTTCCTGAGGCAGTAAACAGCAGTTTAGCTTTTGATTGTATTGCTATTGCAATGTACATGTACCAGCAAACACCTGCTTCAATTTAACCTCATGCAATGTCATCATAGTGACCACTGATGGGATATTTTAAATGCTGCTCTGCTAAATAATTCAATGGGTATTTATTCTTCTTTCTGTGTGGTGCATTCTCATTCCTGAAGGCACGGCGTCTCATCATTAATTAAATTAAGGGGGATATATTTGGAGACAGGTGCACTCCACGAATGAGGGAACTGGTAGGCATGATTTATTAAGCAGTTCTGCATTCTTGTGCTCTAATGGGAGCTTGGCCGTCAAGGCCCATTTGGATCAGAGGAGGCGCAACCAGACCTGGACACATCTCTGCATTCTTGGTCAGTCCTTTGAACTGACATGTCTCGGTAAGCTATGAGGTCTAATGCCAGGCCGCACAGTGCGATGGACACTTCTGTGTAAAAGCCGTTCAATTATATACAGTATTTTTGTGTAGTTTACCAATCCCTTTATCTATATACACTTACTTTAAGTATAAGTCCGAAGTAAGTTTAAGCATAGCCCTGCTGCACAAGCTTTCTAACAGCAATATATTTCGCATGAAATGAAAGAATTTCGAACAACATAGACCTAACGCAAACGTGAAACACTTTACATTGAGTCAATGTAACCTCAGATCTTACTTGCGGTTTCCAAAAGTCAGGTCCCATTGATTCAGTTTAAAGTGCCTGTTCGCTTCTGTGTTCGCGTTTGGTCTATGCTATACCAGATTATTTTGTTCCACTCGCTAACTAGCACATTTAGCAAGCTCTTTCAACAGGGCTATGCTTGAATTCACTCAGGTGCTTTCCTTTAAGGGACTATGCAATCCTCTTGATGAAAATTATAATTTATAATAAATTATATGTATAACTTAGCTGGCATGTGATTACTGACAGTGTGTGGGTCATTCTTTCCCGATCTAGCCTTGACTGGGGTTCAGACCTTGTCTTTAATTATGTGAAGTGCAGGGTCTAATGGTTTGCCTTGTGGTTATATTAAAGAATAGATTTGGCACATGAAGGTCCTGTCCTTTGTGTGATGCATCCTTAAGACTTCCTTTAAAAAAGTTTTAGCTATGAAATGGACCTTGTTCTACCTACCAACCTACACACAATGTTGCTTAATTCTGTGTAAATCTTAGTGCAAAGCTTAGTTCTTTTACTGTAAGTTTAGATTTCATGGATGTTAAATACTAGTGTTTTAGTAACATAAGGGATTTTTGACTATTGTTTTTTTTCCATTAAAACCAAAATAAAAGAGGAGTCTGACACAGACAGATCCATATGAGAGCCCAACTCTGACAGTAGTCACTTTGGGGGAAGTCTCCAAACCTTTGATCTCTAAAATGGATAGCGTAGGCAGATATCTGTGTCAGTTGTGTATCTTCTGAGACGTCACTTAGAAGTCCCCATTAAAGCAGAATGTCATTTCATGGATTCAGGGGCCCTTTGTTGTAATGTCAGGTCTGCCACAATTACTTCCAGTGAATTCTCTGTGTAGTGGGGCATTTAACATCACACAAAAGAGACCTTTCAGATATTGGGAGGGCAAGTCAGAGACAAAGACAGTTAGAGGGTGAGGACATGGAGGGAAAGTGTAAGTGGGTATGATATTTCTTTAGATGATGGTGTGTCTCCTATTTGACAGGGTCTGGCAGAGGTGGGCAGCTCCCAAAAAAGGGAAGGTCATCTGACAGTGTGATCAAAATCAATCTTTCGATCAGCTCTTAACTTGGGAATTCCCTTTGGTGTGCTCTTCACATCACATGTATTTACACCCAGGACTCCTGTGTTCAAAATTCACTGTCTTCTCCCTGCTTGCCTCTGTGACTGTCTTGAATTCACTGCATAATAATTATGATCTGCTCAGAGGCTGAAAAGAGCAGCAGCTCCTTTAACACAATATGAAAAATGCCACACTTCCAATTACAGGGGCCTGCTGTTAAATGCCTGTTACCTTGAATAAACGTGGCTTGGTTTGCTATGGGTGACTCCTCGCATATTTTGAAGACTTCCTGACTCCCTTTGATGAGAGAAGTGAAATAATAAACCCCAATCCAATTAACCTCTCTGATGATAGTCTCTTATAGTAATTTTAGGATGGCACTGCAGTAGATGACTGACTGCCACATGAGTGTTCCACAAACTACAGCACATTTAAATTAGACTATATGTCCATCCATCGCAATTAATGTTTTTATCATTAGTAGTCAATAACACAATAAACAAGTGTGGATCATTTTTTTTAAAAAAAACTATCTAAAATGCCAGTTGTTTGTTGGCCATTTGAGTTGTGGAAATAAACGAAGGGTGTCTTCACAAGCATTCAGAAGGATTGTGCTAGTGTTGTTGAAGAGAGAAAACAGTATTTACCATCAGGAAATAGGCAACACACTTTGTAAAATATACTTCTGCTGTGTGACTTCATTACCTGAGGGAGATGGTAATGCCACGCGCTGACTTGGTTGACTTGACAATCCATTTTCCACACCACACGCTCGCCATCAGGCAGAGCGAGATAAGAACACAGCTCTCAAGAAAGGTCTCGAGAGTGGGCAGGTAGCAGCGCGCCATGCTATGTACCGATTTCAAGAAATAAATGCTCTACAAATCCGGTCAGTTCACTAACATGAAAAAAGCAGCTAGTGATCAGTAGAAATTATTTAAGTCGTTACCATTTCTATTTGCAATCTTCTAGTAGCCCATAGGTGAAATATTTGCAGTAAGGGGTGGTATGGGTGTCAAAAGTTCAATACCACATACTCGGTTAATAATTGACCCATGTAGCCTAACTTACTGATTAGATATTGGAAAAAATCGAATAATAGCATGTCACCATTTTATAGCCAAACCTGGGTTAAGCTTCTCTGGCTACTATTAATGTAGCCTAATATTAGCTATACCCTAACAAAACCATGGGGTGAGCAGAAGCAAACGAGTTCAATGGAATTGGGTAAATAGGCTACTATTGGTAAATAGCCTACTGGTATCAACATAGATGCACAAAACAAAATTTGATCAATTTGCCATAACGCACGCCAAGCCTAACCTGCCAATAAATTAGGTCAGTGCTGTGATGCTGCTCAGTCAAAACTTGTAATTTATAGAAACGGGTGAATAAATAATTTATTAGCCCAACAACCCCAGCAAACTACCATCGACTTTGCTAGCTTGTAAAAACAATTCTGAGTTGTATATCCTTTGTGTTGCAGATTTCCACAAATCAGAACTTGTCCTTAACATTTACGGGGTGCTCTTGTCAGAATTGGATGCCGTTTAAAGTTCCTGGTAAGGAACTGTTTCTTATGCTAAACCGTGCCATATTTTCTATGTGAAAACTGAATAATAAAAGGGATGCCTTAAATGGAAAGGTTTTTCCTGGCCAAACCTCTGCGTTTACACAAGGGAGAGGAAAGTGAGCGACTTATCACCGCAGTTCTCCCGCGCAGTGTAACCCAATCCATCATGCGGATACGAGCGCGCTCACCCGCGTGCATGGGTCCACGCGATGCTATAAAACACTCCCTGTTTTTACATATTTCCAGCTAAGTGCGTCTCATGGCACCGACCAGACATTGAGATACTCTTTTGATTATAGGTCACCGCTTTTCTTATGCCGTAGACCGATTGTTCGTCCTTTCGCTCTTTCGCCTCTTCCTGGCTGCCGTCAGCACTTTTGCAGTAATTCTTGCCTCAGTTAGCCGAGGGCAATGTGTGACTTGATCTGATACAGAAGGAAGCCGAAAGGGTTGGAAGTGTGATTCCATAAAGAGGAGAGCGTGTCAGCGTGTTCTTTGCCTGGTCCAAGGAGCGGCTATAGCTTATCGTATAACCACACTTACAGCGCCGGCATCCTCGATCCTAAAATCGTCCACACAGGAGAAGTGGGGTTCGTCGCATCAACTGAAAGGCGGACTGTTTTTTTTTTTTTTTTTTTTTGCCTAATATCCCTCCTGCATCTCCCCTGTTCAGTGTCGGCGGCACAAGGGCAGGTCGTTGGAGCAGGAGGTCAACCCTAGCTTTTTATCTTGTTTCGGTGTTGTGGGTTTGCCGGCAGCCTGGTGGATATATTTTCATTCTCATCTTGGTGGGAGGAAACGAACCCTTCTTCCCGAGATAGTTCAAAATATCTCTGAAGAAAAAATCTCAAAGACAAAACTCGGCTTTCAGAGTTTTTTCAGTGCCGGTGGAACTGCACATAATTTCTCGATCATGACAACAAATGAAAAGCTGTCGTAAGAGTTATGCTCTTCGAGCTTTCATGCACCAAGGGAAAGTGAGGTGTAGCAATCTGTAACAGTTAAGTCAAGTCGTCGTGGAAGGATGAAGATGTTACTACTGTGGATAACACTCGGGACCGCGGTTGTCGACGTGGTTGGGTCCCACCAAGGGATACCCGTATCTGTGTAAGTGCAAAATTTGTGACATATTTGATTGGGTTAGTGTAGTTTACAGCATGAATTGTCGAAATGGGACCTGAATGTCTGTCATAGTGGTTTATCTCATGCACCAACCAAGAGTAATGCCAGAGAGATAGTGCGAGAGAGAGAGAGCAGAAGTTTTAGATTTGAGCTTTCAAAGTAAGGCATTATGTTAATCTGTTGTAGATTTGTATCTATTTTATTTAATATACGGTGTATTTTACATTAAGAAGCACTTAGCAAAACCTAAGTGAAGAGTTTTCCTTAGGCTACTTGTGTGGTAAATAGTGACTACAACTCGTGCATTATGTTTCACATTTTTATGTAGCCCTAACTGTATTTGTGCAAAGTTTTGTAGAAATGTAATTACTTGATTGTTCTGCTGTCCTAAATAAATTCACTATAACAAAATCATTATGCATCATTATACTCTTATTTACCAAAAATGTGTTTAATAGTAAACTTTTGGAGTAATAGCGGATTACGCACTGTATAGTTTTTATGAATGGGATGCAGGCCTTCCACCTCTCACCATCTCTCAATCTCTCTGCCTTACGTTTCTCTAGAGTAAAGCTATGGGCCTCTGCATTTGGAGGGGAGATTAAGTCCATCTCAGCAAAGTATTCAGGCTCTCAGCTTCTGCAGAAGGTAGGTCCTCCAAATCCAAAATTCCAAATCCATTTCTTGCAGAGGAGAGCAGTTTCGGGCTAAGCTCAACGCTACATTGTGGCAAGGCGTTGGTGTTATGTTTTTGTTTTCCTATCTATTGGCTCATAAGAAGAGTTGGCTGGATTGGCAGGCAAAGCTTTGATGTTATAAAAAGTGGGCTGTCTCAAGTCTTGTAAGTTTGAAAGACTGCTTCAGTGAAGTGACAGTATCTAAAACATGTCTAGGTCAGTGGGGAGTCGCTGCTGGAGTTAGCCATATTGGCCCGAGGCCTGACAAAGACAGACAACTACATATTTAAAGATGTCTTTACAGTGCATAGGGAACTCCTGCTGAGCTGTTGACTAAGGCTTAGGAGCTGTGATATTTTAAAGTTGTTGTCATTCAGTGATAAGGTGTCGTGGTTGTGCTGTACACACATAAACACACACACACATGCACGTGCACAGACACACACACACACACAACATGTACGCACACTCTAAAACACACACACACACACACACACACACAGTGCACAAATGTGAAAATACACATGTCTGAATGTGACTTGAAGACACTTGGCTGTCTTAAGGTCTGGTGAGAGGGCAAATAAGGAAAAGTAGACCTCATGTGGGCTTATTTTGCCCCCCCCCCCCTTGTGATCTGTCATATCCATGAAGATATGATAGAGACATTTTCTTACCCCATCTAACTTTACTTCTCACATACATTAGGTGTCTCTATATATGCTTTATGGTCTGAACCTCCACAATAAATAAGCAATTTATATTGCCAACTTGACTAATTCAAGAAATTTAAAAAATCTCTCCGGGTTTCTCAGTACAGCATGAGGGGATACCAACTTACACATGTACACACCCAAACATCGCCACCATATGCACTAAATCAATGTCAAAGATTCACACAGCAAATCCCCCCATTCTCAAATGCATAATCATGCATGCACGTCCCCCAAGCACAAGTACACAAACACACAGCCGCGCATACACACAGGCATTCGCCCTCATCGCTGTCATATTTCCCCAACTCTCTCAACACCCACACACACATGCAGTGTCCGTCCATGTACTGCCACTCTGTAGCTCTTCAGATGTGCTGGATTTTTACCAACGTGAGTGAGGGATACAAAAGTGAGTGCGCTGATCTCCCTTCAGCTGTGCTCTTTTAGACTGCCTGTCACGGCATGCAGTGCAGAAACAAGGTCAATGCAAATCTCACTTACAGTGCTTAGCGAGCAGGTGACTAAGTGAAAACAGAGACAGCGCTGGCAGAAAACAAGCCAGTAACGCAGCTAAGGAGGTTTCATGTGTTTCTCTCTCTCTCTCTCTCTCTCTCTCTCTCTCTCTCTCTCTCTCTGTCTGTGTGTGTGTGTGTACTGTATGTGTGCACTTGCGTGCATGTGGTCATGAATTTGTGTGTAATGCATCTGTTTTATGCATATGTGTGCTTGTGTGTGTGTGTGTGTGTGTGTGTGTTTCTTGGTTGACATAATGGCTGTCACAAGGGGTTTGAGATAGAACGCTGGTGATGGCCCACAAGAGTGCATTGTGGTGCTTTGAGGGTTAATCATGTGGCAAGATATTTTGTATTGAAGGTTAACAGGATAGGATCCCTGAGGGAAAGATGAGTCTTTCAATAGTTAAAAAAGCTCTGGGAAATGAGTGAGTGAGTGAATGAGTGAAAGAGAGAGAGAGAGAGAGAGAGAGAGAGAGAGAGAGAGAGAGAGAGAATGTGGATGTGCAAAGTAATGTGGAGGGAAATTCAAATAGCATAGGCTATGGGGAAGTATTTGACCTCAACTCTGTTGAAATATCCATTTAGATTACACTGCTTAAGACCAATCTAATGTTGTTTCTTTAGTGGTGTTCTTCTTCATCATCTATACCTCACTGACCTGTCTACTAGCTGTCTACCTTGCTACTAGCCAAAAACCACAGTCAAACATATTTTTAGAATCAATTATCGGAAAGCAAATGAAGCATCTGACATATTATGTGTGATTTAGTTTTGGAATATTTAAAGTTTTACACATGCCTTCATATAAACTCTCTTTTGAGTTGGATTTTAGCAAGTAAATGTATATGCTGACCATGTGAATTATCAATGGGATGCTAGAGCAGGTAATACTGGGACTAATTTAGTGCATGCTTTAGCATTCTGTGATGTAGACACATGAAGGTAGCCTTTGCCAGGGGTTTCTCTTTACCCCCACCCCTTTCTCTCTCTCTTTCTCTTTCTCTCTCTCCATCTTGCTTGGCTTCGACTATCCCCTTTCCGTCACTGCACAGTGTTACACATGAGCTACATATGTGAATTCTATAGCCTTTAAAACATGCCTTTCATGTGCAGCAGGCTTCTCCATTGCCCTGTTGATTTACCAACTCCTCAGTCGCCCATTCATGGGATCCTTATCCTTTTATACCTTACATGCTCTGCTCCCCTTCCTTATTACGGGGGAGAGGTTGTCTTGTTTTCAGGTAGACACAAAGAAGTATAGAGGGGTGGCTTGTTGCGCTTCTCTTAGACAGAAAGGCAGGTTTAGACCCCCTCTGTCATGCCTAGGGGGATGTTAGGCTGGGGTAAGCTCTGGAGAGAAAGAGATTTCTCCGGCGGGCGTTCTGTGCGTCTTATACCCAGCGCTGTTATAAGCATTTTTAAAATCCTTGACCAAGCACACATCAAAAGGGCTCAGGAGTAAGTCATATGAACACATTGACGCTTTAGAGAAAAATGTGAGTGTGTGTGTGTGTTTAGGTCTCAGTCATTTCCAAGGCATTTCCGAGAGAGGAAAATGTATTCTTAGCATTTATTTATATACAGGCTTGATATTTAAGGATTTAATCACAAAATGTTAATCTAGTTCACTAAATATAGTCGACTATAATTATTCCCTTTCATTTATAGTCTATATTAGGCTGTTATTATGTGTACAATCCATGTAAATATTGGATTTGAGTGTTAGAAACGGTTCAGACTCAATTCAGACATTAAATTGACATTTTATCTATCACATTAGTTGAAAAATGAAATATGAAAATCTGTTGTTATGTGTGTTCCTTAACTTTATATGCATTTATTCATTTATTCATAGCAATCATGTTAGAAATTAATTAACAATGAAAACGGGAAAAGAGTCTTAAAAATGCAGGTTACTTAATGCCTTTAAAATTATTTTAAAATTAATAATTTACTGTATGTCTATTAGTTGGTCTTAAACAACATAAATGTGTTTAATGCTGTTGTACAAAGATACTGTATAAAACTGAAGATTTGTTGTTGTCTTTTATTTATTTTCATATTATTTGATTAAGAATGGACACTTGATAGATCATGAGTCACGTATCAAGTGAGTCAAATCTCAGTCCGGTCAGCACAGTCAGGATCTATACTAATGCCTATACTAATAAAATCACAAGAGAATTTGATTTATTTCAAAAAAACTTATTGTTTCCATCAACCCTGGGGGCATAGCAAAACCCTATGCAAATTAGGAGCTAATCCAAGCCCTTCCAGAGATTACATTTATTATTTGACTTGGAATATTTTATAGGATTTCATGGATTTAAAACTCAGGATTTCTTATTAAGTTGTAATATTGCTGAGAGGAAAACAGCTTCTATCAGTTTATGTTGTGTGTTTGTAACTTAATTCCATCTCTAGGAAGTTTACCTATGGGTGGATTCATTGATTGTTTTCACAGTTAAGAGATTTTACTTTGTGGGGTGTATGTTGGCTGCTTTTTGGTTCTCAGATCTCTTGATCCCTCTTTCTCTCTCTCTCCTCAACTCTCTCTCTCTCTCTCTCTCTCTCTCTCTCTCTCTCTCTCTCTCTCTCTCTCTCTCTCTCTCTCTCCCTCACACACACACCCACACACACACACACACACACACACACACACACACACACACAGAGTACAGTGATATTCTTTTTTTCTAGATGGATATTAATAGTCATATGGAGGAGGGTTGCTTGGCTCCTCTCCACTTGGGACTGTTGTCACAGGAAGAGAATGATAATGGCCAAATGCATAACCAAGCAGACCCTTTAAAAGCATAATTGAGCCCAGCCTGCAAATCTATAAAGCGAGCAGGTCCATTTTGTCATTATTTAACACTGAAGGAGTAAAGATTACACTGTAAAAAGTCTAGTTGATGTTGTACTGGGTGATTGCAGTTGAATAACTATCATGCATGCAGTCCAGTCCATTACAACAGAAGAATGGTGTATTAAGGAGTTCATTGACAGTGAATGATGTTTATATTCTGATTATTATTATATTTTTGTTCTTTATTTTTGTTATTGGGTTTTACAGACCATTTTTCCAAACATTACTTGGGGTTAATTGGGGTCTGTGTATGAGCAAATTTTTTAGTTAATGGTTGAGTTGAGCTGAGTTTACATCAAGATAGTAAACAGGAGCACCTGAAGGGTACGTTTCAATATGCTTTCTCGGACTCTGTCCTCTGTCCTCCATCTTTGTGCCCTGAAAATAGTTTGAGGGACGAATTAATTGAGGATGTCTCAATTGTCTAATTGCTACATGAAGGAGGAGAACGAGGATGGAGGAGAAAGGTCCGATAAGCGAGGAAGCACAGGTGTATCCTCTGCGGAAGGATCAACGGAAATGTGTGGTCATTGGCTTGATTGGAGAGTCAAAGAAGTTTAAATGCCCTCCCATTCTGTCACTTCAACATCCAATTAAAAAAACGATTTACGAGAGGGATTGCGATTTGTGAGCAGGAAGTTCAAACAACAGTTTGGAGCAAGATAAAATCACATGAGAAATAAAGAACATGCCAACTTCAGCAAGAAAGTTGATTGTTTAGTCGACAGGTTACAAGTGAGTTGTCTCCAGACCGCCTGCTTTGCCCTGCTGTCATGGCCGCTGTCTTGTAGGCCCTGCCTCCTGTCCCCTCACTTACTGTATGTGAGTGTGCTGCTACTGGGGGCTCACACTCAAACACTCACTTCCTCTACGTATTGGAAAGGGCTAGCGTTTCAAGGTTAACTGAGCTCAGGACCAGGCAGATGGGATGGAGAGGACGTGTGTGTGTGTGTGTGTGTGTGTGTGTGTGTGTGTGTGTGTGTGTGTGTGTGTGTGTGTGTGTGTGTGTGTGTGTGTGTGTGTGTTTTGGAGAGAGACTGACTAAGAGGATGAGAGTGAAGGGGGAAAAAAGAAGAGAAAAGAGAGAGAAAGCAAATGACATGGATAGGAAAGAAAAGAGAGAGAGAGAGAGAGAGAGAGAGAGAGAGAGAGAGAGAGAGAGAGCAGGCCCAGGTCAGGAAAGAAAAAAGACTGGAGCACAGCAGGAGAAATTGGAGAAAGCCCTCCCTTGATCAATACACTTCCATTTTCAGCCTCTTATGCAAATGCCTGTGCACTGAGACAGTTCCTTGTGTGCGTGTGTGTGTATTGTGTGTGCTTGCATGTTTTTGCATTTATTTGTCGGTGCGCACACATGTATCTGTGTTTTTTTGTGTGTGAGCATGTGGGTCTGTGTGTATATGCATGTGTATATTTGTGTGTGTGTGTGTGTGTGTGTGTGTGTGTGTGTGTGTGTGTGTGTGTGTTTGCAAGTGTGTATAAAGTACATTCCAGGCTGGACATTTATCTAGTTCTTAACATAAGAGATTCCCAATAAAGCAGGAGCAGCTCTCTGATGGCTCAGCTTTTGTTGTGTTCCTCTGTATGGAACTTTAATTTCATGTATCATTGAGCGCATCTGTATGAAGGAGCCATCACGGCTCTCTGTAATGTGACTGCGATCCTCCACTTCACTCTCCCTGATGGGCTGTTGAAAAAAGGCGAAAGTATAGGATTTGGGGGAAAGGAGCACGTTTGCCAGACACTCTTGCCTCTGTAAGTGCAATGAGACAGAAGCAGATAAATGTAAAATAAGAGAAGAGAGCACCCATGGTTTTGCATGTAAAAAGCCATTTCCACTTGCATTTGTATGCTAGAGAATGATCTGCTCTCCCATGAAGAAATAGAAGCAGCCTAGTGTCGTGCTGTGCCTGTTATGCAGCCCCTTCACAGTCAGAAAAGCAAGAGAGTTGTGGAGGAGTAAGGAGGTGACGAAGAAAGTAGAGAGTGAAGAAAGTAGAAGGGGAGCTAGAGAGAGGAAGAGAGAAGGGGGGGGGCAAAAGGAGCAGAGGAAGAGTGGATGAATAAGGAAGTTAGGAGGAGAGGAGAAGAGTGGATGAATAAGGAAGTTAGGAGGAGAGGAGAAGAGTGGATGAATAAGGAAGTTAGGAAGAGAGGAGAAGAGTGGATGAATAAGGAGGTTGAGTTAGAAAAGTAGAGGAGAAGAGTTGATGAGTAAGGAGGGTAGGAAGAGAGAAGTAGAGAATAGGGGAACACTGGGGTGTGTGGGGACTACTGTATCTGAAACATTAGCACAGTAGGGTCCTCTCTGCCATCAATCACAGCCAGAGAGATAAAGCACAAAACAAACCACATTTGTCTCTTGGTGCTGTTTCTAGTTTCTCACTTGATCCACTGGTTAGACTTGCATTACATAGAACATACAGTATGGGGGAATGTGTTGATAAGCATTAAAGAGAACCTATGCAGGATCCGGTGGCGTCATCCAGTAAGCTAAGAACCAAACAAAGCAGTTATTAAGCGTTTCTGCTAATAATCCTCCATTTAGAATTGCGTAGTCGATGGAGAACGCCGCTAACAAAATGTATCGACAGTTGAATGCGCTGAGAAGTCACAAATCGCGTTGTAATTCAAACAGTAAGCTCCGGCTAAGTCACGTGACCTAGCTTGCTTGCTAACCAAAACTTACGATAGCGGGACGCGCTTCCTGATCTTGCATAGGCGGTATCTGCCTCTAGGAGGGTCGGACAATCTCGTGAAGGGGCTCATTTTGCATTTTACTTACATGTCATTTCAATTCTAGTGAGTTCTAGGCAATTTACATAAAGGTGTAATGAATAGGAAACGTTGAAATTTTACCTAAATGTTGCGAGTGGGGGCTTTAATAATAATAATAATAATAATAATAATAATAATAACAATAATAATTTAACGCTGATGAGATTGATGTGTTTCAGTCTCTGACCCTCAACCTGCTGTGTGTGTACATGAATGAGCACATTCAGATGGAAAGCCATGAAAAGCACTACACTCTACAATGCGACTCCAAACAGACTGTTCCAGTATGCCACTGCCACAGGGAAGATACAGAGAGAGAGAGAGAAAGAGAGAGAGAGAGAGAGGGAGAGAAAGAGAGAGAGAGATTTAAAGAGAACTTGATAGTAACAGCAAGGTTTGCGACAGTGAATGCAACAAAAGGTGTGAGAGTCATTAAAAAAAGTTTGACTGAGAAATAGATGAATGAACTGAAGAAAAGGGAGAAAGAAACAGAGCAAGGGAGGGGGAAGAAAGAAGAGAGAGAGAGAGAGTAGAATTAGAGCAGGCCTCTGAAAGAGGTTGTGATTTGAAAAGC
>JAODXP020000018.1:14988704-14998704 GCA_027497455.2 Sardinella longiceps
CCACAGGTCATCGCCACTGACCGTAAGGAGGCCAGTTTGGGAGGCCAGCGTAGGAAGAATATTGGAATACAGTCTTGATGTTTTTGTATAAAGTTGGAGAAAGATGGGGTGGGACTGAGAAATGGCTGTAGGTCAGATTTACCCCCAAATCCCTGTGGCCTCTTAGAAGAATATTTTCTTTAACTCACATCCAAAGCAGTATTTTTAGTTTTCAAATCAAACGTGGATGTTCTTTGATCGTTTGAAGAGCAAGATATCAACACTAGAGCAGCTCGGGAAGAATACAGTCTTGCCATATCCTGACATTTCTTCCGCCATTTTCAAAGGACAAGATGGTTCCTCCTTTCCTTAACCTAACCCTGCTCTGGCAGCTATAATGCAATATTACTTTTATGGCTCAGTGAGGTCCAATAATAGATGGGAATTCCTTCAGAGCTGAAAGAATGAGTATAGCACAGTTATGGAGATGTATGGGGTTTTTGCTCTTTATTTTTATACTGAGAAATAATAACTGCTACTTCTGATGTGACTCTTGCGTCCCTGCACAACTGAAGGAGTTTTTATTGCTGAAGGTAAAGAGAGCAGTGTATTTGCCACTCTCAGGCCTGGGTACCACTCTCACCAGCTTTAGGGTATTGCTCAGCATCTTTATAAAAATTAATACACGTGCACACACACACACACACACACACACACACTCACTCTCTCTCTCTCTCTCTCTCTCTCTACTCTCTCTCTCTCACACACACACACACACACACACACACACACACACACACAGAGAGAGAGAGAGAGAAAGACACATAGTATATGAGAGCTGTGCACCATATGGATGAACTGTATAAAAGCCATGTCACTACAAGGTGCTAATCCTTTTACCACAGAGCCACTATATGACTCCACAGGGATGTCTATGTTTACTTAGCTCTCAGTCCTGCTAAACGTATGGCTTACCTTTCCTTACCCCTGCAGCCTCCATCTAATTCCACTGTGTGCCGTATAATCCGTGACCCACATCCAGCCCAGTCTTTTTCACATCAGCATTTTGTGACTTTCATCATGTTTACATGCATCCTTATTGTATGCAGGTGCCACATAGGTAGATAGAGAGAGACATAGAAGAAGAAGAAGAAGAAGAAGAAGAAGAAGAAGAAGAAGAAGAAGAAGAACAAGGAAAAAGAAAAGAAAAAGAATAAGAAAGGCAGGTGTTGTGGGAAGCACATGTTATTTGGAGTAAAAGGAATAGTGTTTGCTACCCCCGGACTGCCTGGGATCCTGCGGCAGCCTCCCGGGTTTATTTGCTGACACTGAAATGCATCAGAGGCAGAGATAAGCCCTGGAGCTTCCTCTCCCCACTCCCACACCGACAGCACTCCAGGAGTCCTTCTCCACGCTCACACACACACACACACACACACACACACACACACACACACACACACACACACACACACACACACACACTGTCTCCAACTCTCATATTTCTCTCTCTCTCTCTCTCTCTTGAAATCATCTTTTCTCCACAAACCTCCATCTCTAACCAGTTTCCTCTTTCCTGAGGTTGTTCTTCTTTTTTGCTTTTCCTGTGCTCCTCATCTCTCTCTCTCTCTCTCTCTCTCTCTCTCTCTCTCTCTCTCTCTCTCTCTCCCTCCCCCCTCTCTCCCCCTCTCCAACCCCATCCTTCCACATGCTCCTGTTATTCACCTCTCTGTGGGATGATGAATGTTAGCGGCGCTGATAAATATCCTGGGCTCCACACTCATCCGTCATCAGCAGAGTCCTTGCGGCAGGCCGCTGCCCTAACCTGTGTCACCACGGACAGGGACGCCACGGCTGCCCGCTCCCTGTCGGGGCTAATGAAAACAAGCACCAGGCACCCGCCCCAACCAACCAGACTTCCCCTGGCTTCCCACACACTGCAAACCAGCATGTGGGACTGCGTCCCAGGCACAGGGATTTGGGGATGTGGTGTAGTGGGTATTTGCCAAGACACGGGGGCAGTGCCCATGGTGGTATGGTTTTGGTGGGAAATGCTAAAGTGGGATGCCAGCAGATGCTGCCAGTGAGGGATTTATTGCCCACCACAGGTAATAAATAATTCTGCTGTAGTGTCTGTGACAGGGCCAGCACCTTCTGTTTAAGTAGACAAAAAAGTAATAGAAGAGAGTGGTGTATTTTTTTTATTGGATCTCTTTTTTTATGACAGGAAACTTTTTAAAGTCTATAATAAGTAAAGTATACGTGGTAAACATAGCCAGTCTAGATTTAGGGGTTTCTCTCTTATTTTTACTCTTTCCTTCCTGATTTTCCATCTATCTCTATGTCTCCATCTCTCTCTTTTTTCCCCCTTTCCTCTCTCTCCATCTCTGCCTACTGAACTCTTGTCCTGTTGTCAAGTGCATGAGAGGATTCTTAAATAATGTAGCAGACGCCTTTTTACTTTAAGGCTCTTAAGTATACATAGGACGGGACCAGGGGACGGGATGCCGTGACGTAGGAGCCGAGAGTGGCCTGAAATAGTTGTGCTGGCCTGGCACTTTATGCTCCCCCAGCCCCCCTGGACTACATCCCCTCCCCTCACATCTCCTCTGTGCTCCTCACCCCATGCGGCATGTCTGAGGAGCCAGACAGAGACAGAGAGACAGACAGATAGGAAGACAGACAGAGAAAGAAAGAATAGAGAGAGACAGAGACACAGAGAGAGAGAGAGAGAGAGAGAGAGAGAGAGAGAGAGACAGGTAGATGGATCCATGGACTGTGGAGAAGAGATAGACAGGCACTTAGACAGCGAGACAGGCCTTGAGTAGAGAAGTTCCATCCTCATCAGTTTGGTTCACCTTTGCCTGTGTGCCAGATAGCCTAATGGGCCCAGTCCTGCCTGCCTGCCCGCCTGCCTGCCTGCCGGTGTGCCTGCCTGCGTCACAGCTCAGCTTTGCCCTCTGCTTGTCTGTCTGCCCTTCCTCTGTGTTAAGCACAACTCCATTAGGCAATCTCACTCAGTCATCTCTGGATGAAAAGAGCCACTGTGCAAGGTTTGTTGGAATATAGAATAACTGAAATTAATATGATGAGCAGCTCCCTTGTGTAGCCTCTTTTCTAGTGTGTATCTTGTGTATGTACCGTACTGTTTAAGTGCATACAAAACATCCATTTTAACATCACACAAAGAACAACATCATTCTTTGTAAATGGTATTCAATTGGCAGGTTATTAATGCACAGAAATGCAGTGTCAGATGTGGTGTCCAGTGCTAGGGGGTAGTGGACAAATTTTGATGTATTCGCTGTGAAGGAGACACACACACAAACAGCTACACACACACACACACACACACACACACACACACACACACACACACACACACACACACACACACACACACACACACAGGCCTACTTGTACAATAAATATATTGTCACTTTAACCCAAAACATGGCTATTGCGTGATAACTGTGAGAATTGACAGACACCCAGTCTTCTCTGATAGATTACTCATGGAGTTTTTAGCAAACTGTAGAATCATACATTATCAAACCATCATGATTCTCATATTTACAGACTCCAGACAATACCCTATCCAAATATGAAAAGATATTTGTATTGACATGCTTCCAAAGGTGAGATGTCTGCAAAAATGTAAATAATTTTTAGCCCAAAAAAATATGTAAGTATCACATCAAAACCTGCCAAATTTGGATAGCCTAGACTGTCCTGAACAGACCAGAATATCATGTGTAGATGTCCCTTATGGACTGAAGATGCACTGAAATAAAAGCCTAAAAGTACAGAATTACCCTCAAAATAGTCTAGAGTCCATAGGGCTAATATTTCTTTGTCTGTTAAAAATCTGAATGGCCTGTTTTTGTGCTTTTGCTTATTGAATTACCAGCTTTCAGGTGGTAGGCTCTGATAAACATGTAGCTGCCTAAAGGTTTGTTTAGTAATGTGGACTTGTTCAGAGAGGTTTAATTTCATTTGTTTGGGGAGGTAGATTGGTCCATAGTATATGAATGTGTCTATACACGTAGGCAAGATGATTGAGAGCATGCACAGTACCTCATAATGTTGCATGTATGTAAGAGGACATTATGATGGCTATTTTGCTAGTCTGTTTTGTATTCACTTCACAGAAGTTTTTTCCTTGATGCTGTCTATACTCCCCTGTGCTTTTGACTGTCTCTTGTATTGTCAGGAATGACTTACTTTGTGCGGCTGTCTATTGTGCTAGCAGAGGACTCAATCAAATAGGTTTGGACTTGGCTTCCTCATTATAGATTGATTTTAAAAGAGGCAGACAGGTTTGCTCAGCGCTTGTAATGTGATTTTCAACACTGCTTGTGTGTATGTGTGTGAGAGGAGACCTTAGTCATAATGACAGGCTAGTTGGAAAAAACTTCAGAAAGGCACCCTTCAAAAAAGTCTTCTTAGCATCCAGAGATCGCTTCAAAACAAGCAGTCCACAAAAAGTATGCTTAAAGATAACCCTGCCACACAAAGCCATATTGCCTGTTGTTTTTGAAATATGACAGATCTATCTATATGATGCATGTGAAAATGTAATGCTGTTGGCAATAGCCTATGAAAAATCAGGCAAATTTGAATTGCTACATCAGACTGACTAGTTGAAAGCCATTGGCAGATAGAAGTGAATTATCACCCAATCCAAGCTCTCCTGTATGCTGGATCACGAAATATTCATGAAATAAAGATACAGTAACAAGCAAACTCATTCATTATCATTGCCGTATTGCCATACATACCATATTTGGAGACATTGGACAAATTAAAATTAAATTAGGCTATAGCTGTATGGCAGGGCACCGTTAAAAATATATGCTAGTGTGCTTGCATTGACAAATCTTTGGACAAACACAAACAATGAATGAGCACTTCAGGAGCATGTTAGAAAAGCTCACCCTAGGATAAAATATGCTTTCCATACCTACATTAAATTTTCCTGGTGAACCGTAGCCTGTAAGTAACAGGCTTCTGGTACACCAGTGATTCGCTCTCCTCCTCCGTTTTCGAAATAACCGGGGCAGCACGACGAATCAGGATCGTAGGGAGGGATTTCAGTGGGTATGACGTTTCTGTTTTGGTTCCCGACCTGGCGGCGCTTACGTGACGACACGTCCTACGTCACAAAGCTTCAACGTGAGTGGTCGAAGTGTCATGTCATTCATATGAGGTTGCTCCAACCACGTGCAAGCATCTTTTGACTAAACCACGCCTGCGGAGAGGCGTGAAAGGGCAGTGTGCCAGTAGCCTGTTACTTACAGGCTACGGTTCACCAGGAAAACATTAAATGTGCTATAAAAATATTAGTGTCCCTCTTTTTCCACTAGGGAATGCATTTCCCTGACAGAGTCATGCCAGTGCAACACAGCCATAAACGCCAACAGTAGTGCATGCTAGTGCCAACACGTTCATAGTGTACAGTACACAGTACAAGCATTTAGACTTGACCCATGGCACCACTGCTGGACCTGCTGCCAAAGCCATTTTACTGCTGGTGGGGCTGAGTCCTTCTGATAAGCCCAGCTGGCAGATTAAGTCTTGTCTACCTTCTCCGTCCATACAGGAAAAAAAAAAAAAAAAAGTGCATTTGCAGCCAGAGCTTACAACTAGGGAGTCCATCCTGGCCAGAAACCATTCAATGGTTGTAAAACTTAACAATACACATATAGATATATAGTAGATGTTTGCTACAGACAGACATAGACATAGAGATTTACTACAGACAGACATGGGCATAGAGGTTTACTAGAAACAGAATGCAGATGCCTGTAGCATCAAATTTATTGCAATCTGAAGAGCTTTGAAGTGAGATGCACCACCACAAACAGACTCTTAACAAGCACGACTTGGAGGAGGGGAAATTCTCACTCATTTGTCTTTAAGAGCCCACCCAAGCTTTCATGGTTGCCATTTGTGTAACAAGAGGAGAAATGGCATTTATAATGCCTTTTGTATTTCCTGACATTCATAGAGGGAGAGAGGTTGTGGCAGAGAGAGAGAGAGAGAGAGAGAGAGAGAGAGAGAGAGAGAGAGAGAGAGAGAGATGATAATGATGTCACCAGGTCTGCTCCTGATTGACTACCACTACTTAGAAGTGGATGAAGAAAGCAGAAATAAAAAGGAGACAGCTTAGTGAGTAGTGAGGCCTGGGAGACTGGTGTTTGTATCCTTATGGTGAGCAGCAGGAGTAAAAGGGGTCACAAATTAAGGGGGTCAGTGTCCTTATCACAGGGGTCAGGAAGGAACAGTGGGGAGCACAGCATGGGGAAGGAGTCCACTAACTACTAGAAAGCCACCAGGCTTCTCGCTGTTTGGGAGACACAGAGAGGAAAGAGAGAGAGAGAGAGATAGACACACAGACACACACACACACACACACACACACACACACACACACACACACACACACACACACACACACATTTGATATATGTTATTGTCGTTACTGTTGTTACGTGTTGTAATATTGTTACATTACAATGCTTGTTATAATATTGCTACATTACAATGATTTGGCAATACCGTACAACATTATGGTCATGCTAATAAAGCTTCTTAAACTGAACTAAACTGAAAGCTGATAGAGAGACAGAGACAGAGAGAGGGGGGGGGAGGGAGAGAGAGAGAGAGAGTCTCCTCTTTTCTCTAATGCATGTGTAATTCACTCCTCAGATGGGTCACGCTCCTGCCACTGACTGTTCAAACCCACTGCTTTTAGTCACTGCCTAAAAAGGGGGCCTAGCTTTGATATGAAACTGGAGCCAATATTTTGGGAATATGAATACACAAACTCTCTCATTCACACACACACACACACACACACACACACACACACACACACACACACACACACACACACACACACACACGTATGAATACACCGATCCATCACAAGCTGGCAAAGAGCCCAGAAAGCCTTGTGTTATAATTGGCAACCTTCATTTCAATACATGAAAAGCAGCATGTATTGCAGCTATGAACAGGACATGATGCAATGCCACAGCCTAATTACATTGCCAACCCGCCGTTGTTTCTCTTACTCTGATTCAGACGAGTAAAACACTGGGTAAACAGCATTTATGCTTCAAAAACCCCTAAGAAAGTGCACAAGTGGTAGAGAGAGCACAGTGTCACATAAATAACAAGCTGGAAGAGGCAGATGTCTAGTAATTGATTCAATGATTCAGCAATTAATATATTATTTATCAACCATTAGATTAATTGTCAGCTGTTTTGGCAGTAAACTAAGAGGGTTGTGTGTATTTTTGTGAGGAAAATACCTTGAAATTCTCTGATTGCAGTTTCTCTACCATTTATATTGTTTGGTGTGTGGACACGCTTTTGAAGACTATCTTGGGCCTTGCTCAGGGTCAGCATTTCTTCAGTGATTTCTGATATTATCAGTCAAACAACTAATTTATTAACTGTATAAACTGATTAATTCATGAAGTAAGAAAATATTTATCAGTTGAAGACTTATGGGGGAGAGAATATAGAGCTAGCTGAGAGAGAGGGATGGAGAGAGAGAGAGAGAGAGAGGCATAGTGCTGGAAAGGAGGCTGAAAGATGTATAGCAACATAGAATAGACTTTTAGTGTGTGTCAGGCGGAATGTGTGTGTGTGTGTGTGTGTGTGTGTGTGTGTGTGTGTGTGTGTGTGTGTGTGTGTGTGTGTGTGTGAATGTGTGTGTGTATGTGTGTGATCCAGTGAGGGGGCCCATGAGAAATGGTCCCATCAGGGCCTGCGGGGCTTTGGCGCTCATGCGGAGGGGCAGCGGTGTGTAGCGTGGCCCAGCCGGCTCCTCCACAGGAGGGGAAAGACCCAGCCCATTAGCATGGGGCTCGCTACAGTGCCACTGCTGCTGCTGCTGCTGCTGCTGCTAGTGGTGGTGCTGATGTGGGGGGCAGCAGTACTGTATGGAGAGGAGAGCATGTAGTCAGTGCTTAACTGCATCCCCTCCTGTTGTCTGAAAAGTCCTCAGGCATGCTCTATACATTCTGGAGAGAGAGAGAGAGAGAGAGAGAGAGAGAGAGAGGGAGAGGGGAGAGAAAGTGAAGAAGATAGAGGGAGATATAGAGAGGGGGCGGGGGAGAGAGAGAGAGAGGGAGATGGATTTTAGCCATTCACTGTGACACAATAGCAGATTTGGAGTCCATTATGATGCATGGTTTGCCGGCGTCTGGAGATTGTATTAGCCCTAGAATGACTGTCTGTTTCTGGAGGAGCGGCAGTGCATTATTGGTCTGAAGCCAAAACTGCAGGTTCGGCCTGGCAGTCAGATGTGTGTGTGTGGTAGTATGTGTGGTAGAGTGTGTGAGTGTGTGTGTGTATGAGACGGGAAAGGAGACCGAGGTCACTATATGCCTTTGTGACATTGACCTCGGGCTGTCTCACAGTAAGCCATTGTTTATGTGTATGTGGCTGTGTGTGTGTGTGTGTGTGTGTGTGTGTGGTCGTGTGTGTGTGTGGGTGTGTATACAATTGTGTATGATATTTGTGCTGTATTAAAAAAGCTGAATTCTCACACACACACACACACACACACACACACACACACACACACACACCTCTTTTCTCCTTAAGCCTGTTAAGAGTTACATTTAGATCACTGGAAAAGTTCCCTCACCTTGCAGTCGCAGATAAATACGACTCTCTCTTACAATGCCTTTTGTCAGAATCAATTCTGTCCAACCATGTCCTAATCCCCCACATTCATAAACCATAAATATATTATTAAGGTCCTTTGAGGAGAGAGAGAGGCATCAATAATTGAAAGTGTCCATTTTTAGAATTTAGTTGGCAAGGGGAAGTTGTTTCTCTTTCTTTTTTTTCCATTGGAGCTTTCAGAGCAAACATTCTCAGTGCATTTGCCAGAGAGCAAAGAGGGCAGAGGACCCACTGCCAGTGTCTGGCATAGCTGTCCAACCAGATGCCTGATGCAGCCTGATGTGAAGTGGCTAATTAGTGTGAGATGACTATGATGATTATCACTGGCCACCCCTATGCAGTATTATCTGGTGTATCACATGTAAAACCAGGAGGGAAATTCAGTTCATTTTTTATGTCTTTATCAGTTGATTTATCTGCTATGATGAGTATGTGTGTAGAGTTAAGAATGTAGAAACTGACAAATTAGAATCATAATACCGTTGTGTTTCATGCTTTATTTTTTTTTAATTACCTTGGTCAGGGACCATTTCCACACATTATTGGGATATAAAAAATGATCCTACAGTAGCTCTAGTGTAAATGAATTATTTAAATGTAAAGTTATGCATTTATAGCTTTGAAAAAGTAAATGGAATGGAACATTGTATTGACAGAAAGTTTCCCTTCACACTCCTGATAGGAATAGCCTAACCTACTATTTAGAGTCTGTAGCCATAAGGGATGCTGCTTCCTGTGAGGTGTCTGATAAACAGGCAGGATTAGTCATTAGGCTGAAGTGCTTGACATTTTGTCATTTTTCATTTAGTGATGTTTAGACTGGCACTGTCCACACATGTCACCGTCTAGAATGATGTGTGTTTTTGTGGAGTGGGAGAGGTGGTGGATGAGACAGCCATTCAAGTCTCGCAAGTCACATTTGGTCAGAGTTAGAAAATGTCTTCATTGCCCAATGGTATATGTAGTGCTGAAAGGTTTCCAATAATGCTTGGCTCTTGTCAGATAGGGCTGTGTTTGTGTTTGTGTTTGTGTGTGTGTGAATGTGTGTGTGTGTGTGTGTGTGTGTGTGTGTGTGTGTATGATAGAGAGAGAGAGAGAGAGACAGAGAGAGAGAGAGAGAGAGAGAGAGAGAGAGAGAGAGAGAGAGAGAGAGAATGTGGATGTGCAAAGTAATGTGGTAACTTTGTTGTGTCATGTGTGTGTGTGTGTGTGTGTGTGTGTGCATGTGTGCATGTGTGTGTGTGTGTGTGGACACAAGCTGGTGTGAGTGTGTCAGTAGGTCGTCAGTCTCCTCTGCCTGTGTGCCACCAGAGGG
>JAODXP020000018.1:15006204-15026204 GCA_027497455.2 Sardinella longiceps
ACATACACATACGCATACACATACGCATACACATACACGCACAGGCACACACACACACACACACACACACACACACACACACACACACACACACACACACACACACACACACACACACACACACACACACACACACACAGTTACTCACACAAACTTGCACAAATCTCTCCATCGCCATCTTCAGCTTGAGGCTATTTCAAGCATCAGTTTGATTAGTTTGGAGTTGGTCCGACAGGAAATGAGCCAGGGCCACTAGGACTAAATTTTCTATCGCCATCTTTTCACATCACCCCCTGCTGATAGACAGTCTGATGCGTGACAAAAGAGTGTGTGTGTGTGTGTGTGTGTGCATATGGCAGCATGCCTGTGCCCGTATGTGTGTGTATGTGTCGTGTAGAGATAGATAGATAGAGAGAGAGAGAGAGAGCTGAAGTATCTACAGTATATGACAACATTACTTTACTTTTGCAACACTACATTTTGAGTCATGCCAATAAATCGCCTTCGAATGTGAATTTGAGAGAGATAGGGAGAGAGAGAGAGAGAGAGAGAGAGAGAGAGAGATGTTTGCCATGTATGCTCTATGTAGCATATAGTTTGTCATTCAAATAAAGCATCGATGGCTGAAGCAGGTGAAGTTTACTTGATGCTATTTCACCCAACAATAAGTGGACTAAGTAGCTGCCACTTGCACCTTTTCCAGTTCCCTGTTTGATCCCAGCTGATGCAGAGCATCTGTGTGGATGAGAGAGGCTTGCCAGGCCTCTCTGTTCAGCTGAGACAGGATGGGGGAGATGTGTGAGTGCCAGAGATAGACAGAACAAGAGAAAGGGAGAGAGAGAGAGAGAGAGAGAGAGAGAGAGAGAGAGAGAGAGAGAGAGAGAGAGAGAGAGAGATTATATTACGCCACAAGTTCTTTCCTGTTGTGCTATTTTTTTTTTATTGCGTATCATTTGACCAGCCTTTTACTCTTGTCTGATATTTTCCACTCATTCTCACATTTCGGAGGGTTTTGTATTTCCCAAACCAAGTTTCTTTTTTTTTCTTTCTCCTCTTGGTATCTTCTTCCCTTTTAATTTTTTTCTGGTTTGCTTACACTTTCTGTTACCTCTCTCCCAACCCCTTCCCCTCTACACACTCTCTCACTCACACACACATACTCTCTCTCTCTCTCTCTCTCTCTCTCTCTCTCTCTCTCTCTCTCTCTCTCTCTCTCCCTCTCCGTGTGTCTGCCTGTTGTTGGAGCGATAGCTTGCTTTTTGTCAGTCTGTCTCCCCACAATGATGAATGTTGCTGTCTTGGATGTTGACGCGTAAACAAATGTTAATGTCTCATAACGCTGCTTGAGTTTCCAGTAGATACTCTCTAAAATGTTTTTTTTTTCTCACTCCTGTCATTCTTCATGTTCCCTTCCTGTCTTCTTCAATCGTCCTCACTCTCTGTCATACAGAGAGGTTGTTTGTCATGGGAAGAGGTCTGTGCTCGCATTATATATTACTGTCTTAATGGCAAATATCAGATATACCTGTGCCCGTACCATTCACGCGCACGTGCACACACACACACACACACACACACACACACACACACACACACACACACACACACACACACACACACACACACATACACACACACACACACACACACACACACACACACACACACACACACACACACACACACACACATACACACACATACACACATATATACACTACAGACTCAGACTCCACCCACATGCATACACACACACACGCACGCACACTCACTCATACTCACACATGTACACACTCAACCAACTCAGACTCACTCTCACACAGTTCATAATGTTATGCTTTAACATAGCATGACGATCTGTCTCTGCACCCACATTACCTCTCCCCCTCCCAACCCGCAGCCCTTTCCCCCATAGAGAGAAACAAGAGGGGAACATATGCCACAGATAACAGTGTCAGCCTCCTCCTGTTTTATCTCTGTTTGAAATAAAAGGGAGCAGATAAATCCCTCTGGTCTCCGGCTCCGCTCCCATCTTTGGATCTGTGGCACGTTTCATCACCCTCGCCACGCCAGGCAGATTGGCCACCCTTCCACTAGTATAGGCTCTGACCTTTACTTCAGTCTTAAAAGATCTTTACGCTTCCGCTTTAGACTTTCTTTCTTTCTTTCTTTCTTTCTTTCTGTCTTTCTTTCTGTCAGTTCTTTCATTCCTTCTTTCATTCTTTCATTCTTTCTTTCTTCCTTTCTTTCTTTTCTCCTCTTTTCTTTCTTTCTTTCTTTCTTTCTTTCTTTCTTTGTCTTTCTTTTTTTCTTTCTTCTTTTCACGGTGTCTGATGTGTTTGGGATTCGATTAGTCTGATCTACTGTTGTGATGGTGTAAGTTTGGTGTCTCGGATTGAGTTTTGGGGGTTTTAAGGTGATCTGATATTTTGATGTGTTTGTGTGTAGATGTAAGGTGTGTGTGGGGGCTTTTGAGGTTGCTTTTCTGTTCTGTGCTTCTCTGTGTGTGTGTGTGTGTGTGTGTGTGTGAGTGTGTGTTTGTGCGTGTGGTGTGTGTTTGGTGATAGAGGCTCATTGCTTCACAGTCAGGCCTGGACACACATCAAAGTCCAGACGAGGTTCAGCAGCAGCAGCATCCATAGGGCCAGACAGCAGCTTTGCAGCTTTGACCCCCCCCCCCCCCACCCCCTCTCTCTCTCTCACACACACACACACACACACACACACACACACACACACACACACACACACACACACACACACACTCAACGAGTACACAGAGCTTGTATGGGTTCAATGCTGTGTGTGAAGGGAGCTGTGTGTTGATGCTGTCAAAACAGAGTGACCATGGTCAGTGTGGTTGACCTGGTGGGCTATGTTACATGGCCCAGCATTGTGTCTGCTGGACTGGGCATATACTGGAGTCTTCTCATGAAGTTGATCAGGGTTTATTTATTTTTTTATTTTTTTATTGGGTCGTGTAAAAAAGTAAAATACTTTTTTTCAGTATCTGTATGTGTTGAAAATGCTGCTTTTAATGGTTTGGATATGAAATTCTAATGCCTGACTCACCTTGAACAACCCAAACGCTCTGCAATTTGCTAAAAACACCTCAGATACAAAAACATTATGAAGTATTTACTGCAAACGTAAATTATGAATGTGAGTCAATATTAATTTCTTAAGGGATTTTTTTTTTCTAAAAAAAAAAATGGTTTCCATTACTGCTCATTAAAAGCAGGTAATTAGTGTTGGGTCAAACATTAATGCTTAAAACAAGCCTTACAAAAAGCTGTGTGTTTGTCTGTCTCTTTTGCCCACAGAAATATAAAGAATTTGAGCGCTCGGTGCATGTGGAGGAGATTGATGGACTCAAGCTGGTCAAAAAGTTGGCTGAGAATCTGGAGGAGATGTTCCACAAGAAGGCCGAAGCAATGAAGGTGGGTAGCTTGCTGTGTGTGTGTGTGTGTGTGTGTGTGTGTGTGTGTGTGTGTGTGTGTGTGTGTGTGTGTGTGTGTGTGTGAGAGAGAGAGAGAGAGAGAGAGAGAGAGAGAGAGAGAGAGAGAGAGAGACTAAGCATGTGTCTTTTGTTTTTGTGTAACACACTGGTAATGCACAGTTTCTTTTCTGGAGGTTCTGCATGTGCATTACCTCCTCTGCATGTATCTTGAAAAAATAAAGTGTATGTGTGTGTGTGGGGGGGGGGGGGGTGCTATGCATCAGTAAGCTATCCTATAACTATAGTTCTTTAAGTGTGTAAAGCAAGGCAACTGACAATTGGTTGTTCCAGGTTTGAATCCGGAGGCCTACATTGTGAGGAAATGTTGCTTTTGTTAAAAAATACCAGACACTTTTCTGTGAATGTTAGTAAAAATCCACATTCAGTGTGAACAATCTCCCTTAGCTCTAACTGGAGATCTTAGTTGACTTCCATGTAGTTCATGTGGGATGGTGTAGCATAGGGGGTCACTAACTCAGTAGAAGCTAACAGCTGGAGGGTGTTACTAACTACTGGAGCTGGTTTTCTCTAGCCTAGAAATCTTAGAGTAGTGTACCCTAGAGGTAGCTAATGGTATTATGCAGGTATGTCTAGAAACAAACCATAGGGCCTCAATAGCTGTTCTCCCAAGTTTGAGTTGAGTAGAGACCCAATCACATCACTCTATCCTTTAGAGAGGCGCCTAGACCTATAGTATCCTTGTGTACATTTTGACGCTATAGACGCTCGATAGGTTTTCTCACTTCCCCATGTGTCTTGTGCAGGCATGAACCTGATATGCTGTGGATGGGTATTTTGGGATGCTTTCATGATGTCTCTGGTACAAATCCTTATGGAGGAAACACACATTTTTTTTAAAGCCAGCCAGCCAGCCAGCCAGTTTATAGCAGTGTGCTAAAAGTGTTGTTGGATCCTGGTGTAATAGCTTCAGGTAATGTAGCCTACCAATGGATACATGCTCTGGTTATCATAATTGGATTGTGTGTGTATGTGTGTGTGTGTGTGTGTGTGTGTGTGTGTGTGTGTGTGTGTGTGTGTGTGTGTGTGTGTGTGTGTGTGTGTGTGTGTGTTTATGTGTGTGTGAGTCAGTAAGTACATGTGGATAGGTGGGTGGGTGTGTTGTATCCAAATGCCACCACGTTTGTTGTGTGCACTTAAATGTGTCTGCACTTGAAATCTGAATTCATGCAGTGGTTCCTGTGTACGTGGGGGTGTCTGGGTATGTGTGGGTTTGTGCATACGCAGGTTTGTGTGTGTGTGTGTGTGTGTGTGTGTGTGTGTGTGTGTGTGTGTGTGTGTGTGTGTGTGTGTGTGTGTGTGTGTGTGTGTGTGTGTGTGTGTGGGCCAGCCAACATGTAATGACCCGGAACACTTATTGACTCTGTAATCTTTACTCTGAGGAGAGACAGAAGAGAACAGAGTAATGGTGTCACGGCCCACAGCACCACTATATAGAGAGACTGTGCCAGAGAGAGAGAGAGAGAGAGAGAGAGAGAGAGAGAGAGAGAGAGAGAGAGAGAGAGAGAGAGAGAGAGTGTGAGTGTGTGTGTGTGTGTGTGTGTGAGAGAGAGAGAGATAGAGAGAGAATAGAGATGGATAGGGAAATGGATGGTTAGAGAGAGAGAGAGACAGTAAAAGAGATGGAGAGAATGAAAGAGAGAGTGATAAAGAGAGCACGGATAGAGGAGCAGAAGGAGGATAGAGCACAGAGAGTGCATTATAGCCCTCAGGTTAGACTGGCGACAGGGAGCACATGGCTGCCTGTGTGTGGTGTGTGTTGTGTGTGTGGTGTGCTGTGCTGTCTGGCGTATTGGTGTGTTGTGTGGTGGAGTGTGTGCTGATGGAGTGTTGTGTGGTGTGTTGGTGTGTTGTGTTTTGTGTGTGTGTGTGTGTGTGTATATGTGTGTGTATGCTATGGTACAGTGTGGTGTGTTGTGTATTATGTGGTGTGTGTTGTGCAATGAGATGTATTTTAAGTTGTGTGTGTAGGCTGTTTAATTGGGCTGCTCAGACGGGAGATGGAGAGTGAGACACAGAAGACCATTAAAAAGACATAAATGGAGTTAGACACACACACACACACACACACACACACACACACACACACACACACACACACACACACACACACACACACAGTGGAAAAACAGGTACAGGGATCACACACACACACACACACACACACACACACACACACACACACAGTGGAAACACAGGTACAGGGATCTGGGTTTATCTCTGTCCTAGGGTCATTTTTTAGACTCGCCTGCAAAAAAAAGAACTTTAAGATGAGTATATACATGACATGACATTATTATTGTTATTGAGAAGATGACTCAAATAGATTATACTGGAAAAAAAATACCCTTCAGTGTGAAATGAGTAAAAAAGAGAGGCGGAGAAAGAAAGACAGAGCAAAGTATAGACTATAAAGACTGGAAGTAAAAAATGGAAATACATCGCCCAGACATGAGAAGAACGATTGAATGTTACTCAAGAGGTGTAGAGGATGTGGACTTCAACCCAGAGAAAGAAATACATGTGGATGTGAGTGGAAATCTAACGAAGAGAGAGAGAGAGAGAGAGAGAGAGAGAGAGAGAGAGAGAGAGAGAGAGAGAGAGAGAGAGAGAGAGAGAGAGAGAACACCACTTTGGTGTGGCTTGGTGACGGGCTTGTTTTCCTTTCCTGTAGAGATGTAATTTCTGGGCATGGCAATATAGTATCAGCGTGTGAGCACACACCCAGCTCTGCATCGTCGCGCCTATCTGCTGGGTTCCTTAGCAATTACCAGTCTTTATCGCCCGCCAGCACCTGCCCTGCCTGCTTGCCTGCCTGCCTGCCTGCCTGCCACACTCATTCACCAGAGAGGAGAGAGAGCAAGAGAGAGAGAGTGAGAGCAAGAGAGAGAGAGCGAGAGTGAGAGCGAGCCCACACACACAAGAGGACATCATTATGGCTTTGAAGGCAAAAGTGTGCCTGCATTTGTGTGCCCATTCATCTGGGTGTAATGAGGAGTATATAGAACTCTTTCGTTCTTTCTTTCGTTCTTTTTTATTGCTTTCTCTGCTTTTACTTCGGTGTGTGTGTGTGTGTGTGTGTGTGTGTGTGTGTGTGTGTGTGTGTGTGTGTATGTGTGTATCTATGAAGTCTTTGTTCCTATCTGAGCCAAAGTTCGAAGGAGAGTTTGTGTGTGTAAGGAGAATTTGTGTGTGTGTGTGTGTGTGTGTGTGTGTGTGTGTGTGTGTGTGTGTGTGTGTGTGTGTGTGTGTGTGTGTGTGTGTGTGTAGGTTCATGTCTTACACTTCATAGACCACTGTAAGTGCATGTAGGTTTCTCACTGACTGACACCCCCTTCCCTAGTCTTCCAGAACTTTCGTTCCCACTTAACCCCCACCCCCAACCCCTTACTTCCTCCTTCTGAAATAGGCAAGCCTGTGGTGCATTGTGGAAGCTGGCTTGGATCATGGATAGAGAGAGAGAGAGAGAGGGGAGAGAGAAATTGCTGTTGCTGGTGTTGTTGCAGTAGCACATTAAAAGTTGAAGATGTGAGGCTATGCTAATCTGCTCTTTGATGTGGAGCACCGTTATCTCCCAAATTACAAACGAGATCAAATTAACATTTGTTCTGCTGCGCTTCTGTGTCATATCTGTTTAAGGCAGTTTTAGCCTACTTTTAAGATTGCTTTTTTTGTTTGTGATTTTTTGTGTGTGTGTGTGTGTGTGTGTGTGTGTGTGTGTGTGTGTGTGTGTGTGTGTGTGTGTGTGTGTGTGTGTGTGTGGCATGTGTATGTGAGCATTTGATTATGTCTACACAGAGTTGTGTTAGTTTTGTGCTTAATAAAATGTAGTTTGGTGTATTGATATTAATCATTTTTCTGACTCTGTGTGTGTGTGTGTGTGTGTGTGTGTAACATAACGATGCATATTCTTTTCATCGGCTTTGCTCAGTGAGTAACTTTCTCCCTCTGTTTCTTTTGCAAGCACAAATGGCCAACGTTGACTCATCACTTATTGATTTACCCAGCACAGCATATAAGTACATGCGTGCATATTCACTGCAGCCATACACACTCAAAGACATATTCACACTCACACACAGTCTCCCTTTGTCTCTATCTATCTCTCTCTCTCTCTTTCGCTCACTCACACACACATACACACACACACACACACACACACACACACACACACACACACACACACACACACACACACCAATCGCCCTATCAAGTTTCTTCAGTTTATTATAAACATAATCTTACCTTCCTGTTCCATTTCCTGTCTCTGAGAGGGCCTTGTTAGTGTACTGTGTGTGCGGTGCGCTGTGTGTTTGTGTTAGAGTGGTGAGGGCATGTTTGCTGACCTAAATGTGTTCACGGCTCACAGGGAAGAAAAGAGTCGCAAAGCACTTTTTCTGTTGTGTTGATGCTGCAGCGCTTCCTTTGACAATATTCATTTCTGTCCCAGGAAGCAGCTGATGACTCAGGTCTTACTGTGGCCCCTCAGGACCTGGTCTTGGCAGGGGCCCTGGACCTCACTGCCCAGACTGCGTCCTCTGGGTCAGAGATGGCTGTCTTATTCTCGTTCTCTCTCTCTCTCTCTTTTTCTCTCTCATTCACTCTCATTTTCTCTCTGTCTTTCACACTCATCTCTCCCTTTTTATGTGTGTACAAAACAGTGTATAGGCTATTCACCTATATCCTCTCTCTCCCCCTCTCTCTCTCTCTCTCTCTCTCTCTCTCTCTCTCTCTCTCTCTCTCTCTCTCTCTCTCTCTCTGTGTGTATCACATCAGGTGTATAATAGACTCAGAGGAGAATATAAAAGGAGTAGCAAAAGGAGACACTGAGTATGAGACAGATGGTCAATGATCAGATCAGGAGAAAAAGAAAGAAAAGGAGAGATAGAGAGATAGAGAGATAGAGGTAAGTGAGAGAACAAGATGGGGATGTAAAAGGGAAGGAATGGGAGTGTTTTTGGAAACAGTGTTGATGTTTCAGCTTTTCGAGCCTCCTCTAGGGTCAATGGCAATCCATCAGCAGTAAGTCAATGCCAAGGCGGAGCAGTGGGGTGGAGAAAAGTGCTTGTGTCCAGTCGTGTCCGGACAGAGCTGGGGCTGCGCTTGGCTTGGCATCCCTGTGTGGTGGTGATGTTTCTTCCAGGACAAATCTCACATTTGCCAAAAGCCCTCTGTTGACCTCCAAAGAGCAACGTCATGCACGTTGTCGCTCAAAAAGCTCCCAGACACTGTTTACTGACACAGGAACTTTATTTATGTAGACTCCAGCTCAGCTGTTTTTCTTCTTACGCCTCCCTCACTCTTTCTCTCTCTCTCTCTCTCTCTCTCTCTCTCTCTCTCTCTCTCTCTCTCTCTCTCTCTCTCTCTCTCTCTCTTGTTGTCCATCTCTTGTGAGTTTGTGGAGTGGCAGCAGCATTGTGGAGACTGACCCCTGAAGTGGAGCGCTGCTCAGCTGCGTTTCTGCCTCTCTCTCTGGCTCGCAGGAGCAGCATGGCGCCAGACTACTCTGTCATTTTTCATGCTCCATTTTAGTCAGCCCTTCGCAGGCAGGGCAGAGGGGAATGCTGTCCTGGGCCTCCACTGGCAGTCAATAATGCATATTCACCCACCCCTCCTCCCCTCCCTCCCTCACTCCCTCCCTCGCTCCCTCCTTCCTTTCCCTCCCTTCCTCACCTCACCTCATCTCATCTCTCCACCCCCCTATCCTCCCATTTTCCATCATGTCTGCATTCTCACACTAGCAGTTAGCGTAGGTCAGCTTTATTCGCTGGCTGTGGCAAGACTTTTCCCCCTTCTGTTTTTTTTTTTCTTTCTTTTTTTCATTAATAATTAATGCAGCCGTTGAGGTCAGTTGGTCTAACTGAGAAGACACGTTTGCCTTTGATTTTCCGGGCAAGAGTGTTCGACCAAAGTCATTGAGCCCAAACTTAGATAGATCTGATTCAAATGATCTTAGTAATGATACATGTAGATTGACTGTAGATTGAAGTCACATGCATATGCACATGCTGTTTAGGTGAATGTTTTAAGTGATGCATTATACCATTATGCTTAGGCCTACTACACGTTTTTAGTTTTAGTGTTGCTACCACTTCTAGCTAGCTTTTGAGGACTTAGGAATAGTGTAGTGTGAATTCAAAGGCTAATTTCACACATAGGAAAGAAAGTAAGTTTCCTAACCCCCCCACACACACACACACAGGGATGAAGTCCAGGACACCTGAAACCTATACAGTGCATTGTGATTCTCTCCCCACTGAGCTCACCACACCAGAAAAATGGCTTTGTTCTAGTCACAGATGCGCTGGATGCCTGATTGACAGAGCAGAGTTTTTCTTCACACTTACTTTCCCTCCTCCTTACTCATAAAACTTTTCAACCATTCTTATCATGTCACCGCGTTTGCTTCATGTTCCATTTTTCTGCTTTTCTCTCACCATGTCTTTTGGAAAAGGAAATGCCTAGTGATTGTTGTGCACGCTGTTGCATGCAGGTGTGGATGGGGGGGGGGGGGTTAGAGGGATTGTCAGTCTGCATGTGTGAATGTAATTACTGCTATCATCTCACATGAAGCTGACTCCTGTGAAAATTGCTTTGACAAAGGAGAGAGAGAACAGAGAGAGAGAGAGAGAGAGAGAGAGAGAGAGAGAGAGAGAGAGAGAGAGAGAGAGAGACCTGAAAACTAATTTTCCTGGCGCTTTTAAACTGCAATCATGTGCTTTGTCAATACCACCCACCCGGCAAGCACCCCCGCACATCAGGAGTCGTGGTCAATGCCGGTACATGTACCCGATCAGTCGCACAGAAAGTGCTTTTGGCTGCTTGATTGTGTAATCAGGAGGTCTCCATTATTTCTAATGGACTTTGGCTTTAAAGTGCTGTAGTACACTAGGTGTCAATAATGAAACTTCAGCTCGGAGTGAAAACAGTAGCCAAGGTTTTTTTATTCCATCCTGACTAGGGATACACAACTGCTGTCTTTGAATGCATGCTGAATAAAGGAGATACATGTTTAATTCATGTTTACATACGTACCTCTTTTTATCCAATTGTACCATTTTTTTGCCAAAATTATTTATCTTGGCATCTCCAAAAAAATATAGCAGAAGAAGAGCTTCCACTGTGACATACTCATTTGGATGGTACATGCACAAGACATTTTTAAACAGTTTTGGGGAACAAAGGAATTTGTATTTGGAATTTTGTATTCTATGTGCTACCTAGACCTAGTTGTCTTTATTCTTGTATGAAATTGCTGAGCAGTGGGCTTGTGGGTAGAAGTAGTTTTACTGAAGTCTGTGAGTGGTGAGTGTGGTCCTTGTGGTTCTTGTCACCGTTGGATACTCTTTCTGTTCCTGGCTGTCATTTCCTGCCCGAGGACCAAAGGGAGTGTGTTGGAGCCAGCAGTGCGCTCTGGGATATTTAGTCCTCCTGATTGCCAATTTGGGGCAGCATGTTGCATGCCTTTGTCTGCCTTGCCTTGGTTGAATATATTTCTAGGCAGAAAAACTGTACACACACACACACACACACACACACACACACACACACCACAGGCATATCAGCACCATTTGATTTTCTGCTGAAGACGGTTTAACCTTCAAACGTCTTATAGTTCTGTTACTAGTCTTACAGTTTAAATTGTAAAGTTGAACATTACATCTGAGGTCAACACAAGGTGTAACAGGAACCACATTTAGAAGTGAATGTTGCACCAGGTGCGGTCTTGCTTGTGCCTTGGGAGAGGTTTTTTTTTTTCTTCTCTCATCTGAATTATTCAGACTCAACAATACAAACAGCACAGTTGAATGCAAACCCTTGATGGCCTGAGAAAGGTTAAATATTTCAGGCAAAGAGGGACTCTGTTGGAATGAGCGAAATGCTTTGTCATGCAAATGCCTCGCTTGATCCACAAAGTCAACAAAAAGAAGAAAAGGCTTATGTTGTTGAACAGAGCAGGCCAATCCTCTGCAGCCTCTACAGCGGTTGGCTATTTCTCTGACAAACAGAGAGCTTAGCTTTTGGTGCCCTGCAAGTTTCTTATCAGCTAAACACGTCCATGTGTTTAACAGAGATGTGACCTTTTTTCCCCCCGTCAATGCAAACGGCAACTCATTGCTGTCATCGCGGCCGCTCTCATGCGAGAATGGATTCTTGTGATTGACATTTCACCGGCAATCTGGGGTGACACAACACACAGCAGTGGCTAGGAGAAGGTGATACTGTGTGTTTGTGTGTGTGTTTGTGTGTGCGTGTTGATATGTTAATGTGTGTGAGTATGTACGTTTGTGTGAGTTTTGGCAGAGAAATGAAAATGCTAGCTAGACCCATATCAGCACTGAAGTCACACACACACACACACACACACACACACACACACACACACACACACACACACACACACACTTTTTCACATACACTTTTCACCCTCACTCACACACACACACACACACACACACACACACACACACACACACACACACACACACAAGCACGCAACTGTTGGCATTTAAGTTTCCCGAATGGGAGGTGATGGCCTGCTTAGACCTTTGGAAATGTTGCTCTTTGTGTCCCCCTCTCATCCTGTGCCTCAAACGTTTGTTTCATGCTGTCCTCCTCTCCCCTGTGTGGGCACACTGCAGGAGACAAGTGCCTCCAGACAAACACCTTCTGAGCTGCTCAGCATCAACACGCTCCTTGCTACAAATGCAAACAATAAAGACTTGTTTGATTATTAAGATCCTGTTGATTCAAATTGTTACTACAGGTGTGGTAAAAGCATGACAAAAGAGTAGTCCTCGAAGATCAAGAAAGTAGCTGTGTGCACATCCCACCTATTAGGCCAGGTGCAGGACAAATGGAATGTCGTATAAAAGAAAGGAAAATGTCCGCAACACTGATTATACTCCCATAGTTTAATTAAAAAGCAACGTTTCGACCCTTTATGGTCTTCTTCAGGCAAATGGTATGAACATTTGTGAGTGGGTATATATGCACAGGCACAGATATCAGCTGATCCACAAGAGGACCAATGGCAGCTTCATTGACAATAACTAATGAGCCTAATTGCCCCACTAATGACTTGAAGAGTGTCAGGGTTAAGTCTGGTACATAACATCATACAAATTTCCGACAAAAAAGGGCATACAGTGCATAATCCAAGCATGACAAATAACCATAGTACATTGCTAGTGGCAAGTGAATAAAGACAAAAGAGAAAAGAAAAAACTCATATAACCCAAATAACCAGCCAAATACTCAGATAATCGTAAACATAAACATAATGTGTAAAGACCCAATCAGTTTTTACACAGTCCGCATCAAATAAATGGTTTGATATCAAAATCTTCATTAAGACCGTTTGGGGATAACGTGTACGACTCTTCCTCGTTCGACTCTCTCTCTGACATGAGTGGCCAATCAGAGCACGGAGCGTCTTTTTTGGGCCACACCCAAAGACGGCCCTACAACACATATCGGCGGCGGAGAGGAGGCCTTCCCCCAGACATAAGCGATGCAGAAGGGGTCAACGGAAGAGGTCGCAGACATCATGCTCCTCCCAACAGGAGAGCACGGTAATCAACCTCTCTGATAAGACTTTGTCTGATGCTTGCACTTCAGCCTTGAGTAAGGGCCTGAGTTTTGTACCGACTACCCATACCAATGACTTTGAGACGATTATTGACTTTCAAAAGTTTTTTCGTAACTTGAGACTAAGAGAGTTCTTCCACTCTGATCAGAGAGCCTGTTCTATTGGTGCCAATCCTTCTACTGACTTAGTACAGTCGCCAACTATCTCTGCCTCCACTGACACTTCCCATAGTCGCTTCAAGAAGAGGTCCACATTCACCCCACCTAAGTACAGAAATGCCTCCCTTGACACCTACTGCCGCCTAGTTGAAAATGACGTGAAGGGCTTGTTGAAAAAGAAAAAAGAATATAAGGTGTATAATAATTTATCTAAAGAAGAGAGAGAGGCTATTACGGACTTGTGTAAGGATAACAAAATTGTGGTTCGTCCTGCTGATAAGGGGGGAGCTGTTGTTTTGCAGAATGCTATGGATTATGATAATGAAATTAAAAGACAACTCAATGATCTGACTTTTTATGAACAGTTACCTTCTGATCCCACCAATAGGTTAAAGACCCAGGTACACTCTAAACTTGCGTGTCATTTTGATAATGGGGAGTTTGATAAGAATGTCTTTGAGTTTCTCAAAATTGAACACCCAGTAATACCTGTCATTTACACGCTTCCAAAAGTACACAAGGGTTTGGATATTCCGTTGAAGGGCAGACCCATTGTCAGCGGTATTGGTAGCCTCACGGAAAATATTTCCGCCTATGTGGATCACTTTATCAAAACCGAAGTGTTTATTCTCCCTTCCTATATACGGGATTCTATTGATTTTATTAACACATTAAAATCTTTTAAAATCACCTCAGAAAGGCTACTGTTGGCAACCTTTGATGTTCAGAGCCTCTACACGAACATTCCACATGATGGTGGTCTTGATGCACTTCGGCATTTTCTCTCGAGTCGTTCTGACATGAAACCAAGTATTGATTGCATTCTTGATCTGGCTAGCATTGTGCTTAACAACAATTTTTTTCGTTTTCAAGACATTTTCTACCTACAAAGGAAGGGTACAGCCATGGGCAGCAAAATGGCTCCTAATTATGCTTGCCTATACATGGGCCTTTTTGAACATCAATATGTAATGTCTCAGACTAACCCTTACTATTCGAAAATATTGTTTTATAAGCGTTTTATTGATGACATTTTTCTTATTATTGACTGTACAGTAGATGAGCTAATGGGTTTTCATGAGTATCTCAACTCTTGTAATCAACATCTAAAATTTACCTTGGAATATGATGTGAATCGTATTAGTTTCCTGGATGTACAGGTCTATAGAGATGGCACGACTTTTCAAACTGACCTTTTCCGCAAACCAACTGATCGAAACACTCTTTTACATGGGGATAGTTTTCATCCCAGACAACTGATCAAAAGTCTTCCGATCAGTCAGTTTCATCGGATACGTAGGATATGCAGTGATGATGCATCCTACTCAAGACAGGCTACTGAGATGACCCAAAGATTTCTCACCAGGGGTTATAAGCATAACTGGGTCGATGCGGCCAAAATGCGTTTTGATCAGGCGACACAGGAGGAGTGTCTCCAACCAAAAGAACGCAAAAAAGACCAAAATTTGTCCACCCTCTGTTGTGTTAAATACTCCCCTCTTGTGTTTGAATTTAAGAAAACGATCCAGAAACACTGGCATATCATTGATTCGGACCCTAAATTAAAGAAGGTTTATAAAGAGAAACCCAAGGTGGTTTTTAAACGCGCACCTAATCTAAGGGACCATCTTGTTAAGAGTGACACACGCCCGCCACTCAAGTCTTTTTTCAATATGCCAGATGGCAATTATAGATGTGGCAGTTGCGCCCAGTGCTCCTTCACTCATAAATGTAAAAGTTTTAATCACCCGCACACTGGCAAGTCGATCCCCATTCGTGGTGCCATTACTTGCAGCACAACCCACGTTATCTATATGATTCGCTGCCCGTGCGGCCTAGCATACGTGGGGAAAACTACGCGCGCTCTGCGGACCAGAATGAGTGAACACAGAAGCACCATAAGAACTGGTGACGAGCGCAGCCCTGTCGCGGCTCATTTTAAACAAGCCGGGCACAATGTTTGCACACTCAGATATGTTGGGGTCGAATGGGTTAACAAATTACCGAGAGGGGGGGATCGAGACAAAAAACTTCTCCAACGTGAGACATTTTGGATTCATTTTTTAAACACGTTATCCCCAAACGGTCTTAATGAAGATTTTGATATCAAACCATTTATTTGATGCGGACTGTGTAAAAACTGATTGGGTCTTTACACATTATGTTTATGTTTACGATTATCTGAGTATTTGGCTGGTTATTTGGGTTATATGAGTTTTTTCTTTTCTCTTTTGTCTTTATTCACTTGCCACTAGCAATGTACTATGGTTATTTGTCATGCTTGGATTATGCACTGTATGCCCTTTTTGTCGGAAATTTGTATGATGTTATGTACCAGACTTAACCCTGACACTCTTCAAGTCATTAGTGGGGCAATTAGGCTCATTAGTTATTGTCAATGAAGCTGCCATTGGTCCTCTTGTGGATCAGCTGATATCTGTGCCTGTGCATATATACCCACTCACAAATGTTCATACCATTTGCCTGAAGAAGACCATAAAGGGTCGAAACGTTGCTTTTTAATTAAACTATGGGAGTATAATCAGTGTTGCGGACATTTTCCTTTCTTTTAAAAGAGTAGTCCTCCACATTTGTATTTGCGTTGTGTGAATCTCAAATTGTTTTTAAAATGTTTACATCACCAGATTTTTGTGCATGCATATGTTGATAGAAAATATTGAACCTTATTTGTGATAACAATTAATAGCCTTACTATAACTACAGTCTTCCTCTCTCTTTGTCTCTTGTTTTTTTGAATCTCTCTGGCTGAGAGAGAATAGAGGAAGAGTGACAGAAAAGAACCTTTTACACGTTGAGAGACTTCACAAGTTATTTTTCCTTCCTCTCAAGGCAGCAGGTCTGGGTGACCTGCGTGAGTGCACAGCTAAGCTTTTGTTGCTCTCCTGGTTGGAACACTTTGACTCTGAAGAAAGCTGAAGCAAAGCCTTCTGGGCCAGGGCATTTGTTAGGTTGCCATGGTGAAGCACGGTTCATAGCCTTTCCCTCACTCAGGGCGGGATGATCCCCCTCTGTCTCTCTCTCTTTGGTAGGGATCTCCTGCTAAATAAGATACTGAAAGACACTCTGACTTTTTTGCACATTGGTTATAATTTGGACATAACATCTCTCTCTCTCTCTCTCTCTCTCTCTCTCTCTCTCTCTCTCTCTCTCTCTCTCTCTCTCTCTCTCTCTCTCTCTGTGTAATGCAAGTTATGCAACCCATCCCATATTATCTTTGAAAGCATCATTTTCATTTTGAGCAATATTTGATAAAAAGAAAAATTTGAATTCGAATAGGTGGGCAATTACATAGCAGGTTGTCAGGCAGAGTGGTAAGCTACAGAATGCACTTGCATCAACATCAAAGTGTGTAAATTTGTGTGTGTACGCTACATAGCGGTCTAGCCTGTATTTAAACGCTGCTAATTTTGCATTCTGGCTCACCTGAAATCATGCACCTGCAAGCAGACCATTAGCTTTTCATAACAGAATCAGGCTAACAGTAGGCTTTCACGGAAGGAAGAGATGCAACCAACCAATTTCCTTGATGACTGATTGAGAAAAGTATGGTATATCTACTGACCTCCTGACCCATTTTTTCTGATTGATATTACAGCAAACATATTTTCTAAGTGTGGCCTCACCTACAATTTATACACAGTGCACCTTATATTCTGGGATGGAAAGCATTAACTCCAACATTTGAGTGGGAAATTGAGAACGGAAAGACAGCATGGAGCAGGGTGATTTTAGAGGGGCCGACACAGCGGAGTCTTCTCTGGCAGGAGTTTGTTCAGTGAGCTGAGCTCTGCTTGAATATCCTCAGGCCAAAGCTATTAACTGGAACTGCCAATGAGTTTGGAAACAACAGCTTTCTGTTTATGCGGGGGGTGGGGTGGGGAGCTGCCAAATAATGTGTGTAAGTTTATGCTAGTGTGTGTGTGTGTGTGTGTGTGTGTGTGTGTGTGTGTGTGTGTGTGTGTGTGTGTGTGTGTGTGTGTGTGTGTGTGTGTGTGTGTGTTTGTGCACGTGCATGTGTTTCTCTACTCTCTGTATGTTTTTTTGTGATTGTACTTTATTGTGTTACTGTATGTCTGTGAATGCGCTGTGTGTCTGGCTACTCTTGGGAAATAACACTTTGTATTAGATTGTCTAGATTTATTGGCTGTCGAAAAAAGTCAGAGGGTAAATGGGTCTGTCTCGCTGTTTGTATGAACACAGTCCAAGACTTGCAATACTGGAGATTGGACCAAAGATGACCAAGCATGAAGCTTCTATTTTTAGCAAGCAGCTTAATCTAATCACAACTTCAGTAGTCACTCTAGTCTCTTGTGGACTATAGCTTCAGCCGATGGATGTTTTTAATATACTCTAGCTCTAAATGGCTGTAAATTGGTTAATGAGGATGTCTGTTTTGTCTCTTCCTCACAGCGATTGGTCGAAGCAGCAGAGGAGGCCCACCTTCAGCATGAAGAGGATCCAGATCTCCAGGTGAATGCTGGCAATTACTATGGCTCCCCCCACAGCAATAACACAGCACAATCACACAGCCACTCCTGTTGTGTTAGAACTAGTTTACACTTTGAAGCAAAATGAATGTAGCACATCCTTTTAAGCAGCCGTTGCAGATGACTTAAGTTAGCTCTCTAAGTGGGACTGACAAGCATGGATGAGGCCAATGTCACACCATTGAGTTTGGGGTGTCAGGTAGATTTCCCTGCGTTCATTGATTTGGCATGAGGTTAAAGTGGATGGGAGCACCCTCCTGTCTGCCCCGCGGCCGTCAGCCTGAAGACCTGAGGCTAGCTGACAGACAGACAGACAGACAGACAGACGGACAGACAGACAGACAGACTGAGCGACTGCTGAACTGACAGGTGAATGAAACCCTTTTTGCCCCCCCCCCCATCAGTCCAGCACGAGTGGAAGATGGGCGATTTGCATTGAGTGTTCCTGCACAGCTGCTGCAGCCTGTCTCCAGCACCATGGACAGCTCCAATCAGACGGCTGTCATGTCATCCTCCCTCTGCCTTGGTCAGCCAGTCAGACACACACGCGCACAGAGGCGGGCGGGCTGGGTGTGCTTGCTCAAATTAAAAACAGTGACAGTCACTTATCAGGGAGCTCCAGTCTCTCCTATGGCAGCTGATGATGGCCAGCCAGCGCTGTAATGAAAAGCTGACGCGGAAATGACACTTTAATTACGGACAAATTCCATTTCATACCAAATCTACTTCCGCTTATCAATAAGAAACTTCATTATGTGGATAACAGTGACTAGAGCAGAGCAGGTTTTCACTCTGGGTCTGTTTACAAGCACAGTCCTCACCCATGAACCCTACCTGAAGAGAGAAGATAAGTACGCACAGGGAGAGGAAGCAGGTATATGAGGTGCACCTCGCTGTCAGAATGCATCACTACAGAGGAAAGGGCAGGAGGGTGTGGGGGCGCCGGGTGATGAGAGCAAGGCTGAAAAGATCAAAGGTCATGACCTCATTTCACCTGTTCCTGTTTTTTTTGTGTGTTTTACCAGAGACTTTATTATAGGAGGAGACACAGCTGTCACTGTATTGCCTCATTGAAATGCATGGGGAAAATTTGTTATGCGAAGATGGCTGACTTCAGAAATGGGAAGTCCTGCCTCGCAGTGAAAAGAGCCAATCGTGTTGTTAGAAGCAGCATGATGGACGCTTATCTTTTGTTTATTCCCTCCGTCATAGCCATGTGGCGGACATTTGTGCAGACGCAGTGAGCAAAAGTCTTTTTAAACGCTATTTGGGCAACGTCTGTGATGATATTGACACCATTCAATTACGATTTAAACAAGGATTCAAACAGTGTGCTTGTTAATTGCATGCAACCTTCTCATCTGGAGATATGAACATATCCCCATTCATTTAGATAGGGCCTTCCACTTACTAAGTCAAAATAACTCCCCGAATGTGTATCCAAGATGGCAGCCGAGTGAACGGACTTGCCTTAGAAGGACTTTGGTTTTACTCAATCATTAATTATTACCTCCGCTGAGGAAGTACACAAATTAAACTTGATCGTGAATAAATTGCACATATACTTTAACATTCCTTATAAGCTGCATATATTCCTTGATGACAGATACCGGTACTCGAATAAATGTCATTGCATGGGCATTTCCGAATATTTAGGATGTTTGGCATACAATCGTGATGTGGTAGGAGTTGGTCTTAGTGACTTAGAAGTCCTCTGGACTACCCCTAAACTATCCCAGACTTAGGTGCTACTTTTAGTGCTAAATTTCTTTGTGAATTAAAATTAGGCTGTTAGGAGCTACTATTAGCCTTAAGATTCTTTGAGAATATGGCCCCTGGAATTTATATTGGGCCTATGACCACATTGCCTTGGCGGAGGTCCAGTAGCCATAACAGGAACAATTATTGTTATCTCTCTCTCTGTCTTCACACACTTCTTTCTTTCTTCTGCATTCTCTCTACCTCTCAGACACACATAAACTCATTCTCTCTTTCTGACTCTCTCTCAATTGAACACCCTATTCTTCTCTGACTCTCAGACAGGCACAATGTCTGACTGAAACCCACTCACTCACGCACACACACACACACACACACACACACACACACACACACACACACACACACACACACACACACACACACACAAAGAGGTGTGAAAATGGGAACCCCTTTGAAAAGTTGTCTCTCTGTGACACAGCCTGTTTATGTGCCAGTGGGTTGAA
>JAODXP020000018.1:15031204-15038704 GCA_027497455.2 Sardinella longiceps
TCAGTTGCCCTTTACAGATTTCTGTCTATAATGTTTGGTTCGGTTCCACTCTCAGTGTACACTGTGGCGATGAATGTTATTGGCAGGATCAGTAATAGCATTCATGCCCTGATTTCACCTATTTTTGTCTTTTAAATGTTCAATATTCAGTTCATCTCCTGAGACAGTTAAAGTGAATGAGTTGCACAGGAGAAAACGAGATGGTGAAGTGTCCTCAAGTTTTATTGACATAAGGTTCTGTTTGAAGTCTGTGTTTATATAGTGAACCGTGCTCTGCTCTCCCCCGCTCAAGCCTGAGGTTACAGGTTAGACGAATGTTTTGGCTAGGACATGCTCAGGGATGTGGTTTTATGGCTTTTCATTTTCAAAGGGTTCCCTGCTGTTTGGTGCCAATAGCTGCTGGCTATCTGTACCTTCCCAGCCAAGCGTAGAGCAGTTTCATCCAGGTTTCAAATTGGATTTTTCTAGAGTAACACGGACTTGGAACTACATACATACGGTAATAACTTGTATATGCCACAAACATTTAGTATAATTTGGATATAAAGGATTAATGGTTGTGTTAAGTTGTTATCTTAAGCTTATTTACATGTAATGGTCGTATGAAGTTAAACTAATGCAGGCCCCTACAGGAGTTCTGCAGCCCTGCATCTGGTTGTATATGACCTTGACCACAGTGTTTTAGCAACATTCATGTGATGTATTTAACAATACTATATGTAAAAACATCCAATAATTGTTACTGTCAAAAGCACTTGAAATAGTCTGAAGTCAGTCAACCCATAGCCCTGTTGTTTAATGTTGCAGAGTGCTGTCAGAAAGAATAAGAACAAGACAATTAGGTACAATGCAGACAGGATAGTGAAACAGCACACAATGATGAGGACTTTCTTTGCTTCCTGTGCTCCATTCAGTTGCCGTTAGCTGTCAGTTCCAGAATTCAGTCTATATCAAATTGTCTCATTTTTCTTCCTAGCGACAGCACTAGGCAATAGGATGATGGGTTGATTGACTCCAGACTACCCCTTTCAGCACCAGCACCATCTGTTCAGAGATCCTCTGAGGTTAGCATAGAAAGCATCTAGCGCAGGGTTTCTCTCCCATTACTGCAGTGCAATAGAGTGCAAGCGAAGGCAAAGTTTTGTTTGTGAAGAAAAAAAAATCTATGAGAGCTACACAGCGGCTTTAAAAATCTTTTCCATGTACACCACTTCACTGGACCAGATCATCCGCTCACAGGGCTTCTTATATCACAGCTATCCTGATGATTCTCAGCTCTATGTGCCGTTTCTGCCTAGTGACTCAACGGTCTCAGCATGAATCTAAGATTGTCTCTCTGTCCTATCTGCATGGATAAAAGTCCATCTCCATGTAAGACTCCAAAACTGAATATGTGGTCCTTCCCACCAAGCCAACATATCTCTATCAGAATTTACCATATCCTACCATGGTAGCAAGAAATCTAATCGTCAAAATTGTTCACCAGTTGACCTTTCCATATCATGTTGCTTCTGTCACCCAGTCATGCTACTTTGCATTTTTCAAAATAAGAAACATTAGACTGAATTGAAATGATCACTCCGGTAATGAATAATTTCATTCAAAAGTCAACATTCCAACACATCTGTTTCTGATGTCTGAAAGCATCTGTATGTTCACTGCAGTTCACCAAACAGAGCTTGGTGAAGTTGACACTAGTTGGTTTATGCTCACTAACTAAATCATATGAACAATAGCTTTACTTAGAAAGTGGCTATTGTCTGTTATAAGTCTATAGTAATGACTAAGTATGATGTTAATTGAGCAAATGTAGCTAATTCTACTCCTCATCTCTCACATGCGCATGCACACTGCCATGCTCAGACTTAATTAAAAAAAATATTTAGCGGTATCAGCACTAAATTGGACCATACCTAACCCAACAGACCACCCAACTCCAAATACACACTATGCTTATCTCCCACCTTGACTACTGCAATGCCTCTCTAAAAGGCCTCCCAGCCTGCGCTGTGAGACTGCTACAGATGGTCCAGAACATAGCAGCGTCCCATAACACCTCACCTCTCTGTCTCTGTTCTTTGAGCTTCCCTGGCTACTGTACTTCTGGCTGGCCGCATCAAATCCAAGTTCTCGATTAAAAATGCTCAATGGGTTTTCTCCAACCTACTGAAGTGCTATCATAAAGGCTCATGTTACCCACTCAACAACTCCGGTCATCAAAGGAATGTCATTTGGCAGTCCTGACACCTTGCACAAAACAATCCAAACTTCTTTCATGTGTTTTCCCATGCTGGTGGAATATCCCAGTGAGTTATCCCAGAACAGAGCCATCCCAACAGCTCCTCTTGACTTGTACTTCCCTACCCCAGTTCTTTTTGCCCTCTCCTTCTATGCTTGACTCAACTTTTGCACTCTCACCCTCTGGAAGTTTACTGGTATTCTCTCTAAAATCTCTTCTAAGCAGCTTCATGGTTAATCCTGTTTTGTTGTCACTTTGGATAAATATGAATGTAAATAGCTTTTAGACAATTGTGTGTAGAGCTGATTTATATATATTTTTTTTTACATGGGACTTTGCTACTTTATGCTTAGTGTGCATGTTATGTTCCTACTTACAAAATATGAGAGAAAACTTTTTTCAGGCTTTTCTTTATAATATTACTGCAGACATTGTAAGGGGCAAACTGTTTTCTAAGTTTATGTCTCATGTTATTTTTCAACACAACACAAACAACTGTAGCCACCTCAGCATGACATGAAAGGCTAAATGACAAATTGAGGAACGTTGTCTTTGAGGTGGCAGGTTTACATGTTTTGCTAAGCCTCCCCCCAAAAAACTTTGCTAAGCTTTTATGGCAGCAAGGATAACTCCATCCCTCAAAGCTGCTAATTCGAAATGCATTCATATTCTCTCACAGGTTTGAAATGCAAATGTGTTAACTGAAGCCCTTTCATTTAGTTGCTGGAGTGTCAGCTTCTCTCTCTCTCAAACACACACACACACACTTTTTAGCCCACTCTCTGCCTCTCCCACACAGTTTCTGTGTGTGTGTGTAAGTGGGTGTAGGGCCAGGTAACCTTTTTCATGCATTAGAGACAGTGTTAGCCAAATGGCTTGTTAACCTTAAGATCTTGTCATGCATTAACAACTAATGCGCTTTCTGTCTCACTGGAGTCTCGTTAGACCAAACTGATGAAACATTGAGTTCTGTACACTTTTTCTGACTTGAATTATTGTTTGGATAGAGAGAGATGTAGCAGTCAGTTTCATGCCTCAGAACTGTGCTACGATGTAAACTTTGCTGCATCTCCTTAAATGGACACATCTTCCTGCTAAGTATATACAGTAATTATCTGGAGCAGGGGTACCTGTATGGGGTAAACAACAAAGCTTTGCATTTGCGGAGAGTTTGCAGCAATTTACTCCCACTATAAATCAATGGAACTGGCTAAACCAGATGTGCTCATTTCCAAAATAAGCTAACAGCCTTTCTATGCCCCGTGAAGCGATGGCTTGAGCTGTGTGCCCATGGTAGTCCGACTGGAAGAAAGGATCATTAGCGCAGACAAGCTGTTGGATGTGTGCTGAAGTTCCACTGGTGTATGTTGACATAATCTGGGATTTGAGAGCTTTGGTTTGCAGCTATGGATGAGTGGGTTGTCTGGATGATGGATTCAATCTCCCGGGCCTGTGGTAGGTCTTAGCCGCGGCCTCAGTCACACTGCCTCCCCCTTCATCCTCTCATGCCGCCTCTGGTCTAGAGTTTCCCAAGCCGAGGATCAGCGATATAAGCATTATATTATACAGAAAAGACACATATCAGCACACTCACACTCTCACACACAGACAGACTGACAGACAGACAGACAGACATAGACACACACACACACACACACACACACACACACACACACACACACACACACACACACACACAAACTGGAAGTGGAAGCTTTCTCATTATGACATATTTGAGCACATTTTCTTAGCTTAGTCTCTTGGGTCTAGTATCCTTTGGATCAATAGTAATTGTCTTTGTCTATGTGCCAATGTGTCTTACTAGTGTGTACAAGAGTCATTTCTCTACTTTTCTGACACCCTCTCTCTCTCTCTCTCTCTCTCTCTCTCTCTCTCTCTCTCTCTCTCTCTCTCTCTCTCTCTCTCTCTCTCCCTCCCTTATATCTCTGTATGTGTGAGTGAGCTCTGCTTCCTTGTATCCTTGTAACTTTCAAGATAGCAATCAAATGTTTTGCTTTTCTATAGATAACAAATTCCAAGGCTGCAAAACACCAAATGGCTGATCTTTCTCTCTTGCAATTTTCCTCCCAGGAAGATACCAATACAATTACACCTTATATAAAGACCAGACTGAAATAGGATGGCACGCTGCAGTAGGACTAAGCTGAGGAAATGGGACTAAACTGAGCATCTTAATGAGGACGTGTCCTGCACATTGCCCTCGGTGGCGTCCACCTGAAGTGCTTAAGCGAGAGGGAAGATTAGAGCTGTCTGCGGCGCACTGCTGTGAATGTGGCCGCCGTCGCACACCTCCCATCTGAGACAAAGGAGATCACACTCCCGCTGTGCCTCCCTTTCACAGGTCGACTCGTCTCTCTCTCTCTCCACACCCGAGACGATGTTCTTAGAAAAACCCACTCTGGGCTAAATTGGTTCATTCATCTTGGGAGTGGAGGGACATTTTTGCGCTGTCGAGCAGGATGGTACTGTAGGTCCAAGAGGAAATTTTTGTGTGTGTGTGTGTGTGTGTGTGTGTGTGTGTGTGCTGAGCGAACCTCTCATTTTTTTGTAAGAAGCCAGCCTATTTCTAATTTTTTTTTCGTCACAAGGAGAATCCATTGACCTAGAACTTGTGTACTCTGAAGAGTTCAACTTGGACCTTTTCACATGTTTTAAAAGGGGAGGGAACATGGTGTGCTTTTGAAACAGACACGACCACCCTCAGAGCGAACATGTGCAGAACAATCACACAATCATCACCAGATCACGGAAAAATGGCTCAGCTCCATGTTTCGTTTATTCCCCCCCCCCCCTTGAAGTGAGGCAGCCCAACAAGGTCTCTCTGTGAGCAGAGAGCATGATAGGAAGGCTTTGGTGGGGTTGAGGGGGGTTGATGGGGCGATGTCCCTGGAGTCTGGGACGGCGGTGTGGAGCGAGTAATGAGATCTGTCTATCAGACTATGGGGGACGGCAGGCAGGCAGGCAGGCAGGCAGACACGAGTGGGGTGTGAGCTCGGGGCCCTGCACTGTAGTGCACGTGCAGCGGAGCTGTCGGCTAAGCGCTGAGGCATAGTATTAGGTGTCGGGAGGGGATCCACTGCGACGGCCAGGAGTAATGGCTACACATTGCAGCTCATAAGGTCTGGCATGCTCTCTCAGGAGCTGAGTACACCGCTGAAGGTAGCAAGCAACAAGGAGACGTCTGCACACACACACACACACACACACACACACACACACACACACACACACACACACACACATACACCTATACAGATGAATACACACGCAGACAGACACCCACACAGACACACTTCAAAAGCCATCAAAAGAAGCGAAGTACAGTTTTTGAGAGAGAAAAAAGTGAGAGGCTGACAAATGTCTCCTGCAGTGACTGCATAATGTTGTTCAAAATGAACAAAAATCCAAAACACCTCCCATAACTTTTTTCTAAAATGTTACCTCTTATTACAGTAAGCTAGTAGTTTTAAGTTGTATTAAAAGTAGAATAATTTAGAAAAGCATTTAGAAAAGCATTTTTTCCAGTGTGTTTAGTTCTCTCTGCTTTGTCCCTATTGTATCAGGAATCATTTTAAAAAGACAGACAATGTGCAACCTCCTAAAAAAATCCTAGTTGCTGTCCAAGGTGCTGAATTTACACCAGAAACCGGTAGTGTTACTGGGCAGAGTGCATGATTGGTTCATGTATAACCTAACAGGTGTATAGAAACCCGTATTTGCTAGGCCAGTCACGGCTGTGGTATTTGCTTATTATCCATGGACAGAGAAGCGATGACAGCCGCACAAAGAGGAGGCCAATGAACTTTGTCAGCCAGAGCCGGAGTCCGTCTCCTTATCGCGTGTCAATCTATCTAAACTGAGCAGACATGTGCATGCTGCTGCGTGTCTAATATGTTTACTGCTGGTGAAAGGTCAGGCATTGAATGTGGGGGAAAGCAGCCGGTCAGGGCTAATCAGATCTGGGGGAGCTTTCGGCAGATTCCCCACCTCCTTGCAAAAGGGCACTGGAGATTGCAGGTGGGACATGATTGACCTTTTGCCCTGGTCATCAATAGCTGATTTTTAAGCTCAGTAGGTAATGAATGACTGCAAATAAAGCAACAGAAAAGACACGCGCGCACACACACACACACACACACACACACACACACACACACACACACACACTCTCACCCCCCTACACACACACACACACACACACACACATACACACACACACACACACACACACACACACACACACACACATACACATAAACAGGCATGGTAAACAGTGTATTTTATGTACTGCAGAAAGCTGAAAGCTGAAGTCTCACAAGTCATCCAGATGTCAACCTAAACATACTGATGTAGCTATCACTTTCCTCTCCCACTGACAGACCTTAACCCTCCCCTTATTACAGGTAGACTCCCTGTGCGCTGGAGTAGCTCTCTGACCGTGTGCTCCACCTCAGCAGCCAATTGATGAAAGCAATTAAGCCGCCTAACCACCTCTCACCTGCCTCCGCTGGACTTGAGCACCCCCTGATTTACTGGGGTCAATACAATTGCTCCACTATCATTTACGAGCGCGATACAACACAATCCCCCCCTCTGGATATGCATCCTGCAGCCCTCGGAAATTAGCCTGGCAGTGGTTCATGCCCAGTGCTCCGCAGCCAAAGCAGAGAGACAGAGAGCCGGGGGTAATAAAACCTCACAGAATGAGAATAGCCCCTCAACACTGACACTGCCCTGCCCTGCCCGCTACGGTACGTCAGCCTGCCCGCTCAACGCTCTCCATCGATCGGCTTGTGTTCTCAACAAGCTCTTTAAGGCGATAATCAGCCTTAATTAGGAGTCTTTGTCTTCCAGGGGCTGAGGTAGAAAAAGAAAAAGGAGGGATGGAGAGATGGGGGGAGTAAGGGTGAGAGAGGAGGGGGAAGGCGAACAAGGGGAAAGAGGGCCCAAGGAGGTACAAAAGAAGGGCAAGGATCTAGAGAGGAGTGGCTTCAGTTCCAGCCCTCATTTGCATACACTCAGCCAGGAAGCATTTATCCCAAAGCAGATTACAAAGCAACACAGAAATACTAGGAAAACATCCAAGTCTTTCTTATTTTTAACGAGCTTTCCTTGCCTTTATTTAAGTAGGGAGCATGGAGTGACATTGGGGAAATGGCCAGAAGCCAGATTCAAACCTTGGTCCCCATGAGCACTTTGGCCTGTATCAGTCAGTTCTGCCAAACCTCCAAACTCTTTTC
>JAODXP020000018.1:15043704-15048704 GCA_027497455.2 Sardinella longiceps
GGATTGCGGAGAAGATTAATTACAGCTGGGTGAACGTATTGGTTTGGGAAGGAGTGAGTAAGAGAGACAGATAGATAGAGAGGGAGAGAGAGAGAGGGACAGTGTGTGTGTAAGAGAGAAAGAAAAGAGAGAGAGAGAGAGAGAGAGAGAGAGAGAGAGAGAGAGAGAGAGAGAAAGAGAGAGTCAGTGTGTGTAAGAGAGAAAGAAAAAGCGAGTGGGAGAGAGCGTCTGTGTAAGAAAGAGAGACAGAGCTAAAAAAGAAGGGCCACCAATGATGAGGAAGTAATGGTGTAAATATCATGATGAAACTTTCAAACAGAATACATTTTCAAGCAAAATGGGGGTAAAAAGACCAGTAAAAAGAGAGAGAAATGAAAAGGGTGAGAGATGCGGCTATGGAAGAAGTAAAAAGGAGTAATTCTGCATATTCTGTAGTAACTCTGAATAGCCCCAGACAATGCCCTCATCAGATTGCAATGGGGCTTGGCAGAGAGGAGATCTGAAAGAGCAATTGAGAGATGGTGAGTAAGGAGGAGGAGGGGGGGGGGGCAGACAGCTGTGTTTAAATAGATGCCCATGTTTGTGTTGAGTATGAATGTGTGGTAATTGGCCAGGCCTTTAATGTGGTGCTAACTGCAGGCATGTTGGCTCTTTGTGCGGCTGAAGAGGAACTCAGTGTTCTTCACTGGTGTGACTTTGACTGCCGCAGTCTCTCTCAACAGCCCTGTGCAAACACTGTGTGACGAGACACAGGGCAAGCAGGGGTAGAGAGTGATGCACACACATCAACACAGGGCCATAGGAGATGGCGTGAGGAGACACACACACACACACACACACACACACACACACACACACACACACACACACACACACACACACACACACACACACAAGCATGCACAAACAAACATGCACACAGAGGTGCAAAAATACTCACACATACACTGATCATCACACACACACATGCATGCTGGCTCACACACACATACACACTCACTCACACACACACACACACACACACACACACACACACACACACACACACACACACACACACACACACACACACACACACACACACACACACACTGCTGCATATGGTGACAGTGACTCCTCTGTTACAAACTGATTCATTTAGAAAGCATTGCTGGATTTATTAATTTGCCTGTCCGGTCTTCAATTCAATTTCACTTATTAGTTTGCTTCAGTGGGTTTTCATAAAGACCACAAGCAAATAATAATGAAGCTTGTAAACAGATATAATGAGCAACAGTTTCTCTGACCTTCTCTGTTCTACAACACACACACACACACACACACACACACACACACACACACACACACACACACACACACACACACACACACACACACACACACACACACACACAACCCAGACAGATTTACATGCATTGTCCCTTACAGTCTTAGGCATGTGGTCACACACACACACACACACACACACACACACACACACACACACACACACACACACACAGACAGACAGACAGACAGACATTGTGGATGCACAGATCCCAGTTGTGTTTCTGAAAGCTGTGTAGTCTATAAAGAATATGACAGTGCAGGTGATAAATGATGCGGTAAATCCATAATAGCATAAAGCTGGTTGTCACCGGAGACAAATTGTACCTGGTGTCCATGTAAGGGGGGGATCGATCTCTGGGCCGGCTGCTGCTGCTCACACAACGACAGAAAAATACAATCTCCTGTGTGCTGACGGCGGAAAAGAAAACACACTGATTCCGACCTGACACATACTGTATGCGCTCACCACGTCCCCACACACACACACACACACTAATCTTCACACTCCTCACCGGAGAGCAGATCAATCATGCACCCATGCTATCTTATCCGCAATGATCCATGCTCACAAGCATTGGGCACAATTCACAATTTTAAAATTAGCTGTTTACAAGTGCAATACATTTTTTTATTTTAATCAAAGAGAAGCCACCTTCTGCTGTCTGTGGGAGAGACCACAGCAAGGAGTCAGGAGGAAGGAATTCATTTCAATTTAACAGAATTTAGAAAGAGATCCAGCAAAACTGATGTAGTACTGTAGTACTGTTTCACATTTCAGAGTGTACTGATAACACGATACATATGCAGTAGCATGTAGTCTGACCACTTTTCTTTTTTATTCACATCTCCAAGAAGTTGACTTTAATTGGTGTAAGAGCCTCAAATAAACTACAAGCACTAAAACAGTGTCAACTTTTATAAGATGGGAGATGTGGAAGTGAAATGTTGACATTAAAGGATATGAGTGAGTAATACCTTCTCTCTCTCTCTCTCTCTCTCTCTCTCTCTCTCTCTCTCTCTCTCCCACACACACACACACACACACACACACACACACACACACACACTGACATTTCTGGGGCTCAGCTGGACAGCTTTCAAAGCTCACTCACTTGAAGCATTAGTCTTGTAATTACAGTAATCAAACACATTCACCATCGCTCCTTCAAAGAGCCACATGATACTCATGATGACACTTGTTGGGACTGAAAATGCCAAACACTTTAGCTGTTCCGGAATCTCATCCTGTGTTTGCCTCCTGTGCGCCGAAGAACTACAGCACCAGATGTTATTAAATCCACAACAGCAACAACTGCTAGAAACATCTTTCCAGCCATGTGCCCATAAAAATATGTCTTTTTGAGAATAGGGGATATAGAAAAGGACAAGTTTAGCTAACGTTGTCTATCGTCCATCAGTAAAATCCATCCACTGGATACAGTGCAGGCAACGGCAGTCCAGTATAATAAAAATGTTTCTTTATTTCCATAGAGGATGAAAATATAGGAAATAACACAAAAGGAGTTACAGTTTAGGATTAGGAGACTGCACATTCTACTGTATGTCTAACAGGGTGACGCTGCGTATCTTGGATACTTTCAACCAAAGATTCTAGAGTGCTACACTTCAACCTTCCCCTTACAACTCACAGTTAGCTGGGAAAACTACTTAAAATCCAATCTTGTCTAAATGACTTTTCAACCTTTACCTTCATGCCATACTTCACAGCAAGCAGAGATAAGCCTTCTAACTTGCTCCTCAGATTGGGTTTCTCACTCTCCTGTGTTTTGTCCGTCTGGCTCACAGAAAAGACCCAAACAAGTACTGAGTTTGCCCTTAAATCAGGCCATCCAATGAACCCAGCTACCAATTACTGTGCCAGACTGGGGTGGAGGACCCTAAACCCACAGTTCAATCCCAGCAATGACATCATATACTGTACATAGCCAAACATACACTGAGGACAATTTGTACACACAACTTTAAATTAAGCGCTAAACAAATAGAAAGCTTGTTAAATGCTGTCTGTAAAACTTCCCTTGTGTAGTAAAGTGGATGTCTTCAAAACAACCCAGGCATATTTACCTGCATTGTTCCTTGCAGGCTTAGGCGTGTGGACACACACACACACACACACACACACACACACACACACACACACACACACACACACACACACAGTTTTTAATGTTCAGGAAACTTCAGGAAATTTACATTTTTCCTCATATACGGTAGTTTATTTGTTCCATAACCCCAATGTGATGAGGCAGACTTCCAGGCAACCATCTTCCCAGTCCTCAGGGCAGCAGTAGAGGGAAGTAGCTGTCATTCACATTAAAACTTCATTAGTTCGTCAAAGTGAATGAAGTACAATTTCATTGGATAACATCCCTGGGTTTGTTCATTTAGGGAGCTAATTTCTGATTTAACAAACCAATAAATCTCTCATTTCATCGGAATGAAGGAAGCCCACCCTTTCGCTCTCTCTCTCTCTCTCTCTCTCTCTCTCTCTCTCTCTCTCTCTCTCTCTCTCTCTGTGTCTCTCTCTCTTTCTCTCTCTCTCTGTCTCTCTTTCTCTCTACCTCCCAGCTGCTTTCTCGCCTGTTCCCTTGGTCTGATGCTTATTTCAAGAGCGTATATACATCATTATCCATCCTTCTAAATCAAATCAAATGGAATGTTGTTTAATGTTATTTATGAGCTCTGTAGCAAAGGCCACAAGATTTAACCCTCATTATTGAAGTTAAATAAAGTTTTTTTGTGTGTAGTATTATGAATAAAAATAAAGAATAAACAATGAATAATCCCAAAGCATCCCTTTTAATAATTAGCTGTATAGCATTATGATTAAATTATTATTAAAAGGTCCTGTTCCAGATTTGACAGCCCATTTGTTTATATATAGTGGCTTCTAAGTTCTAATAATCTCAGCCACAGAATTGCTGCTTTAACCCCCCAAAGCTAACACACAAACAGATACAGTGTAAATCTACCGCTACCCACCAACACACATAGACACACCAGTCTGCTGAGTTCATTTGAATTCATTGCAGTTTACTTGTCTTTCTTGCTTTCTTTCTTTCTTTCTCCCTGTCTCCTTCTGCATCCTTTCTTTCCCCAAACAGATAACTAGCATGCCCTTGTGCTGAGAGCCTTGTCCTGCGTGCCCAGTCATTTCCCCCAGTGCCCAATGAGATTCATAGCTCCTTTAGCAGCAAAATTGAAAAGAAACCTCTTTCATCTCATTTCAATATCTGCCAGGAGTGACTGCTGGCGCCTCTCACTCACACACACACACACACACACACACACACACACACACACACACACACACACACACACACACACACACTATCTCTCTCTCTCTCTCTCTCTCTCTCTCTCTCTCTCTCTCTCTCTCTCTCTCTCTCTCTCTCTCTCTCTCTCTCTCGGTCGGTCTACTTTTGGCTCAGAAGAAATGTGTTGCTTTAAATGATTATTGGGGATTATTACAGCAGGGGATGTAGCTGCTGGAATGTGGAGGTGTGTGCCGCTTATTTGCCTGTTCCTCTCCCCTCAGGCGGCCAGGGAGGCAGAGAGGCACACAGGCTTGTGTGCCACATTGGGAACGAGTAGGAGTTCCAATCGGAGGGCTTTCTGCACACTGCCTGTTTTTTTCTGCTCTGCGTTCT
>JAODXP020000018.1:15058704-15061204 GCA_027497455.2 Sardinella longiceps
ACAGCCCTCAACCCCAGGGCTCTAGCGGATGCACACCTAGATACCAGACCTGAGAGAGAGAGAGAGAGAGATATGCAAATATGTAGACAGATTCACTCCAGCGACTTAACCATAACCAAAACTGATTTTATTAGCTGATTACTACTTTATTTATGTGAACTGAACTACTTACAGTGTTTGTTAGCAGAAACTGATTATTTTTATTCAGTTGTTTTGTTATTGAAAAGTAATGAGGTGGTTATGGTCTTTGCCATTTTCTCTTTCTTTTTTTTTTTTCTTTTTTTTTGGGGCGGGGGCTTTAATTTTGCTGTGTGGATTTGTGTGGAATTCTTGTATGGATATTTATGATTTAATGCTTGAGTCTTTTATCAGTGTTTACTCACACGCTACAATCCTCCAAATCCTCTGTCATGCTGTGCGCCAGGGCAAGATTAACATTAAAGGCGGGAAGATAGATATGAAGTCCATTACACACACACACACATATACACAATCACACACATGCACACACACACACACACACACACACACACACACACACATACACAATCACACACACACACACACACACACAGAATCACACACAGACTCACACACATGCACACACACACTCTGAGAATATTTTCACAGAGTTGTACAAAACACACACTGAGTCAAGTGTGGAACCGTAATCAAACTGTTGTGTAAAAGAGGTGTTTAGTTTTTAGCTTGTTTACACCTGCAAATGGCTTCCTGAGAGGACAAAAAGTACACAAAGGTGTGACTGCTCGACTAAGTGAGTGTTTGAGTGAGTGAGTGACTGACTGAGAGAGTGAGGGAGTGAGTGACTGAGAGAGTGAGAGAGTGAGGGAGAGGGCAATTGAGTGTTTCACTCAGTAAGTGAGAGTGGCTGTTTGAGTGAGTGAGTGAATGAATGAGTGAATGAGTGAGTGAGTGAGTGAGTGAGGGAGGGAGGGAAGGATGGAGGCAGTGAGAAGAGTTGAGGTAGAGAGGAAAATAGAGGGAGAGTGAAATCTATCCACTTGTTTAGTGCTTGGGGCTTATCAGCGCTGGAGTAAATCAATCCCTGCTATGAGTCCTCCATCTTACAGGCCCTGTGTGTGTGTGTGTGTGTGTGTGTGTGTGTGTGTGTGTGTGTGTGTGTGTGTGTGTGTGTGTGTGTGTGTGTGTGGAAGAGTGTGACTACAAAAGCTGTGTGACAGAGAGCGAGAAATGAACACACCGGATAGAAAATGAAAAATCTGGGAGGGAAAAGTATTTTGTGTGTGTGTGTGTGTACTCACATATGTATGGTATGGTGTGTAGTGTGGGTGTTACTTTCAGCGTGTGCAGTTCTAATCCTTTTTGTAGCTTCAGTAAAGCAGCAGTTGGTGTGTGTGTGTGTGTGTGTGCATGTGTTGAAGAGCTGCTGTGTCAGTGTGAAGGAAAAGAATGCTCTACAGTCTACCGTTGAATCTGTGTGTCCTTATTCAGTCTAGGTTTGAAAGTACTGACATGCAAAAAAAAATATTTGCCCTATATCAACAGACTATTTTTTAGGGGTGTATAATAAACCTGCGGTTGATCGGAATCAATGGATCGTCACTGGATTGGCCATGACCAGTGATTTGTTGGTCAGACAAACATATTTTGATTTTATGCAGGTCAAATGTCTGTGATTAGGCGTGATTAATGTCACACAACACCAGGAGCTTAGATTCACATACAGTATTTGCAATCTCAAAGTCAGCATCATGGAAAAAAAAACTCATACTATGACTTTTAGCAAGTCAGGGTAAAGTGTCCATGTGCTTTCCTGCAATACAACAACAGGAACATGTAGCGATCCAGGCACATTTGGGTTTTTAATTTGCAGCTATAGCATTCACCTGAATCTCTATGTTTTGTTGTACATGTGATAAAATTTTTTTGTCATTTTAGTAGGGGAATGAAAGTGCGCGAAGCCCACCGCATTGGAGGTTAGATATGCTGGAGCTCCCCTTTAAGGTGTTCACCACTGGTGGTCCACACATTAAGCACAGCGGGGCAGGAACAGCATTCACACTAAAAGGCCAATTTTCCACCTTCTACCTGCCACCCTCTGAGTCTCACAGTCAGCAGCCCAAGACTGGTGTTGGGGTGGGGGGTATAGAAGGGGTGGGGGTATAGAAACGAGTATGGTAGAAAAGAGTGGTTTGGATGAATAGAGAATATCAAAAAAAATCAGGAAGACCCAAAGGCAGGGCTTGACAGTACAGGGGAAGGGGCAGACTGAGAATATCTGGTTGGATATGAAGTGAAAGGGTACAGAGAGAGAGAGAGAGAGAGAGAGAGAGAGAGAGAGAGAGAGAGAGAGAGAGAGAGGGAGTAAGACAGAATGAGAGAGAGCAAGATAGAGAATGTATGAGTGAGTGCACATGGTTGTGTATGGGAGTGTGTATGTGAGAGAGAGAGAAAGAGAGAGAGAGAGAGAGAGAGAGAGAGAGAGAGAGAGAGAGAGAGAGAGGCAGGGGCTGACTGA
>JAODXP020000018.1:15068704-15078704 GCA_027497455.2 Sardinella longiceps
AATTATAGCTTTGCCATTAGACATACAGTACAGTACACCGACTAGGTAGAGGTTTGCAATCCAATGACGGCACAGTGTCACCTTATTAGTTAGGAAGACACCCAGCTAGTACTGTACATATTTATGGTCTTTTATTGTACTTTAAGTAAAGTTCTATCTATTTGTGGTGTGTGTGTGTGTGTAGTTCAACCAGACAGGCCGAGGGAGCGTGTGCAGTCAGGCCATCATGCTTGTAACTGATGGAGCCGTGGACACGTATGACGCCGTCTTTGCCAAGTACAACTGGCCTGACAGGAAGGTAAGTTACTTTAACTTTATGTCTCCTCCTCTCTGTGGCCCCACCCTCTGGCACTCCATCAGCCAATAGAGAAGCATGGAACAGTACCTCATTATGTCCCTCTAATTTGGAAGACATGTCACTTCCCCTGCTTTGGTGTTGGAAGCATATGTAGACAGTCTATCCTGATGATAAAAGGAAAATATCAAAAACACAGCCCCCCCACCCCCGACCACACACACACACACACACACACACACACACACACACACACACACACACACACACACACACACTACTCAGCGATATACCAATCGGCACAAATACGTGTGTGACAATGTGTGAGGTCACTGTCTAAACTGCTCCATCATCAGTGCCCTGGCCCTGCAGCCATGTCCTCACACTGAGAGGGGAATCAGCTAGCCTCCCTGCTCTGCTCTGCTCTGCTCGCCCCCCTGCCCACCTGAGGACCACTCTGTTATCTCTACCCGTGTATGTGGGGGTGGTCGTGTGTGTGTGTGTGTGTGTGTGTGTGTGTGTGTGTGTGTGTGTGTGTGTGTGTGTGTGTGTGTGTGTGTGTGTGTGTGTGTGTGTGTGTGTCTGGGAGTAAATGTTTGAGTTTATGTTGTGTATGTGTTCATATGTGTGAAGAAGGAGATAAAGAGAAGGAGGCGAAACTGTGTGTGTGTGTGTGTGTGTGTGTGTGTGTGTGTGTGTGTGTGTGTATGTGTATTGTGTGTGTGTGTGTGTGTGTGTGTGTGTGTGTGTGTGTGTGTGTGTGTGTGTGTGTGTGTGTTCACTAATGCTGGGCCTGAGCTTTTCACGGATCACCTGTCCGGCTGCAGAACTGTGTGTGTGCTCAGGTGTGTGAGTGACCCCTCTCTGGCCCATGTCTGCTCTCCTCTGAGACACCGTGTGCTGCTTCCCCCCGCCCCCCATTCCTCCACCCCTCCAATTATATCTCTCCATCTGTCTCTCTCTATCACTCTTTTCTCTTCCTCTATTACTCTCACTCTCTCCTCCATTTTATTTCACATCCCTCCATCTCACTCTCCCTCCCATCTTCCCTCTCACACCTTCATCCCTCTGTTTCACATCCCTCTATCTCTCCCTCCATCACTCTCATCTTTTTCTCCATCACCCCCCCCCCTCCCCCCATCACCCCATCCTCTCAGCACCCCTAATGTCCTCCCTGGCCTCATGCTGTTAATATTTCCTCCCGTGCTTGTAGCGCAGTGCAGCGCAGCGTGCCGACGATAATGTTCCCCTATGCGATAGACTAAGCTGCAGTGCATTCCTCCTCGTGCTGCTGCTGCCTCCACTCAGATAATGCCTGCTGGCGTGCCACCCCATTAATACCCCCCCCCCACCCCCACACACACACACACACACACACACACACACACTCTCGCCTCTGTGTTCAACATGCTTAATGTGCCCCTTGCTTGGACATGTGTCACTGAGTTAACGCCCCATAGTGTCACTATGGCCCCTGTACTGGAAGAGGTGGAGATGGAGGGTGGGGGTGGGAGGATGTAGTGAGGTGTGTGTGTGGGGGATGGGGTGCAGACAGAATGACTCTAGTGACTCTGTTTCTATATCTGTTATCATTTTGTAGACGATTTACCCTAAAAGAAAGTGTTTCAAGAGTTTCAAATGCATTTTGGATTTTTTGTAATTTATTCATTAATTTATTATAAAGAGTTGCGGGAGTTGAGCCAAAGCTTTGAGAGCAGAGTTCTCCAGAGAGTTCTGTAGAGAGAGTGTAGAAAAGGACAAAAGAATACAATTGAGACAATGACTTGGCAGCAGAACCAGCTTGTCTTTGGTGTCACTCCTATCAGTCACTTTTGAGAAGGATGATGCATTGGGCCTTTACAACACTCAGTATGGCTGATGAGGGCTACAGTATGCATTTGGTTTTGTGAATGTTTGTTTGTGTGTGTGTGTGTGTGTGTGTGTGTGTGTGTGTGTGTGTGTGTGTGTGTGTGTGTGTGTGTAAGCTTTGTGCATTCATGGTTTTCGTTCCCTCTGGGCTAAGCAAAAGCTTCCCTCGTCTGTATTTGTGTGTGTGTGTGTGTGTGTGTGTGTGTGTGTGTGTGTGTGTGTGTGTGTGTGTGTGTGTTTGTCTTCACACATTTGGAGGAGGGTTTGTGTGCGTTTCACAACCCACAGTGCTCTGGCATTTTGCGGGGCGGACGGCGGCGCTGCTTGGCAGTGTCACTGGTGTCGGAGTGTGCCCCCAGCGCCGCCACTACCAACAAGCGGGCATTTATCATCAGCACCCATTGTGCTGTAACCATGACAACGCTCCTGTGGGCACAGAACTGGCACAGGGGCTGATGTCTTAGTTCCGGAATTATGCTGGAATTATATTTTGTCATAATCTCAGTGTTATGGAGTGCCACTTTGTTCCTCTCCACAAGCTTCTGAAGGTCTCGCACAGATTATGTGAAACTAAAAATCTGTGCATTTCCAAACTTCATGTTTTTTTGCACATTGCATTACATGTAAACATATATTTAGTATGTTATGCTGTACATGTTGTGTATGTTGAGGGAACACTTTATATAACCAGGGTCCTCTGCTTTCAGTCTAAATAATTACTCACTGCGTCTGATCTGTATGTAAATTGCAGTGCATTTCATTACATTGGAGCATTGCTTCAAAAGACATTCAAAGCACAGGGAAACGTTCAATGTTCAGAGAGCAGGTTGTATGTTATGAAGAGAATGTTAAAGTTGTCCTGAGGGCACAAACACACACAGGTTGGTATTGTATTAACGGACACAAAGTGGCTTTGAGCTCACTGAAAAGGCTGTATTGTATTCTGCTTTAATAGTGTACCTTTAAAAAAAAGGGGTCTAAAAAGTGAGGGGAAGAAAGAGATAAAGAAAGAAATGTGTGTGTGTGTGTGTGTGTGTGTGTGTGTGTGTGTGTGTGTGTGTGTGTGTGTGTGTGTGTGTGTGTGTGTGTGTGTTGGTGTAAGGTTTGCATTGTTTTTCTGTTGTAATGGGACAGCTCCTTTGAAAAGGTAGAGAGAGGAATAGGAGAAGGGATATATTTAGCTCTGCTCACTCGGATTGCTCCCAAAGGCCTAATGCCCTCACACAAACTTAATGCTTAAAAGGCACAAAGCCAGCTCCCACTGGACAGTCTCGCTCTCTCTCTCTCTCACACACACACACACACACACACACACACACACACACACACACACACACACACACACACACACACACACACACTCATTCAGACAGTACTGGAATGGGGCCTCTAATGGACCCTGATGGAGTGAATCCAAAGAACCAAAAGAATAGCAGTGTGTGTACTCAGCTCATACTAGCACACAAATACACACACACACACACACACACACACACACACACACACACACACACGCACAAACAGCATTCTCATCATTACTGTCCTGCCTCACGCTCCAAAGGTTGCTCTGAAGGTTAGTGTGTTTGCCTGACATCTCACTCTAGCATCTCTCTACGTAAGAGACAAGAGGAGAGGAGAGGAAATGAGAGGAGGAGCAAAGAGGGGGAGAGGAGAGAAGAGGGAAGTGTGTGTGTGTGTGTGTGTGTGTGTGTGTGTGTGTGTGTGTGTGTGTGTGTGTGTGTGCGTGCGTGATAGGGATAGGGATAGGAAATGAGTGGAGATGAGAGGAGGAGAAGAGGAGATGAGAGGGAAAGGGAGGAGAGGAGGAGCGAAGACAGGGAGAGAAGAGGGAAGTGTGTGTGTGTGTGTGTGTGTGTGTGTGTGTGTGTGTGTGTGTGTGTGTGTGTGTGTGTGTGTGTGTGTGTGTGTGTTGGGGTTTAGGAGATGAGTGAAAATAAGAGGAGGAGTGAAGACAGAGAGGAGAGATGGTGGAAGGGAGTGTGTGTGTGTGTGTGTGGGGGGGATGAGAGAGGAGAGAGAGGAGAGAGAGAGAGAGAGAGAGAGAGAGAGGAGGGTGTGAGAGAGAGTGAGAGAGAGAGAGAGAGAGAGTGAGAGGGGGAGATGAGAGGAGGAGAAGTAGAGGAGATGAGAGGGAAGGGGAGGGGAGGAGAGGACACCAAAAAAGCTCAAACTTCAGCACTTGCCCGGCAGCCCGCTGCTGAAGTCAGCCCTCTGACAGCCATAATCCATAAACCAATAGAGCCATGGTTGGCCATGCCAGGCTTGGGAGAGGGAAGGATTAAGCCGGGTCCCAATGATGATTAGTGGTCGGTTGGTGATTATCCACCGGACCGGACTTACGGCCTCGCTGAAGACTCAGCACTCCGTCCGGCCCAGTGTCAGTCGGGCCTTTGTGGCCGGAGGACCCGGAAATGCGGATTTGGCAGCGTCCAGTTAGTATGGATCACAGGGAACTGATCCCGTAATGAGCTTCGACACAGGGAGAGGGGCATCTACAGAGGGCGAAGAGTTGAACAATAAGAGTTTTGCCTTTTTGCTACTCACCCGTGGGCAACTTGCTAGCCAGTTGGGAGCGGTGGCCTACTTTAAATGGTTTGATCCCCTCTCCCAATTTACGAAGCAACTCAATGACCCTGGAGGGAGGTGATCTGAGAGCGATTGCATTGTTTGTGAATGGGGCTGCTGTGGATAGTTAAGGCAATGCTGAAAAGTGGGCCCATGCTTTGGTGTGTGAGTTTGTGTGTGTGTGTGTGTGTGTGTGTGTGTGTGTGTGTGTGTGTGTGTGTGTGTGTGTGTGTGTGTGTGGCTGTGGTAGAGGGGTGCAGGGCTGTTGTGGTACTTTCTCACACAACCACTATTCCAGAGCCCAGGCCTAGAGTCTATGTTGGATTGCTCCATTTAAAGAAGAGCCCAGTGTGATAATGGAACTGCTCTGTCTCTGTCGCACACACACACACACACACACACACACACACACATACAAATACACTTATTGCACACTCTTATACGGAAAGACACACTTTCACACACACACACACACACACACACACACACACACACACACACACACACACACACACACACACACACACATATGCAGACGCACACAATCTGGACACAACAACTCCCCAGTTTCAGTTAGGCATCCAGCTGAAGCATTCAGGGTTATGAATAACTATAAATAATAGAAGGACACATTATAAATCATCCCGCAATGTAGGTGTATTCAATTATCAGTGCTAAACACTTGCTCTGAAAATATGCATTGCACCATGTAAGTGTTTGTCTTTGACTACCTTACTGCATCACTGCATAAGTTATAAAAGCATTTAAATCTGCATTCGTGAAGGTGCTGCGTATCGTTAAGCATAGATTAGTTGACAGCGATTTTTTATTTTATTTATATATATTTTTCAATTACACACTTTCTTGGTAAAAGAGGGGGAGTAATGTTTTACCAAAACATGCAAAAAGTTTCCAGCTCGAGTCGTTAATTGGGTTTTGACAGCAGGCGCAGGTGAACCATGCGTACCCCCCTGTCACTCCTGTCTTCCCCACCCCCTCTTCACGCTCCCTTAAGCTGCCAGCACCCAGAACACCTGTGGGCCATTATATCCGCTAGCTTAGCGCTAATGGCTGCTCGTGGCTAATGGCTAGCAGCACGCCACACTAGTCATGCACTTGTTTGCATTTCATGCCAGGTGTTTGCTTTCCAGCGCAATGTGTGTCCTGACAAAGCAAAGTCTCTGGATTCCACTTCACTCTAATGAAAGCCTATGATACTATAGAAGGTGTTGACCCGTCCGCATTGATTATATATTATGATACAGTATTGAATTACCGAAGGCTGTATGATATACTTGGTTTTGACAAATTACAATTGGACTATTTAAATGAAGCAGATATAATATCATACTTGCCTCATCAGAGTGCATCTAGCCTCTATCTCTGTCGCTGTGTTTGTTTGACTCAGCTTGTGTCAGTGTGAATTTGTTTTGCTGTCTGTTAGTCACTCTGTCTGAAAGGCAGGAACATTGTTCTCAGCATTGCCTCCTGGGAATTGTAGTCTTTTAATGGGAGATAATGTGTACAAGGCTGTGTGGCAGAGTGGAGGGAGCGTCCTGTAAGATCCTATTCAGTAAGAGGGTGTGCCGTCTTTCATAGTCTTTCTAATGCTCAGTTCTACTGGGATTCTGCTTTATTTTAGCGCCTGTTCCTGCAATTAATTATTGTGCAGCCATTCTGATTGGCTGATCACAGTTGTGCCTACAGTATGTAACTGTATGCATCTGTGTGTGTGTGTGTGTGTGTGTGTGTTTGTGTGTGTGTGTGAGAGAGAAACAGAGTATCTGTGTTAGAGAGAGAGAGAGAGAGAGAGAGAGAGAGAGAGAGAGAGAGAGAGAGAGAGAGAGAGAGAGAGTTGAAGTGAGGAGGAGTTGTAGCACAAGAGACAGGCAGGCAGAGAGGGGATTTTCGTACATGCTGCCTAAAAATATCTGAGGGAAACTGCTGTCTGTGCTACTTTGTTCCCTTTTCATAATCCTGGCAAATCAAACCCTTTGGATACACTTACAGAACACTCCACACAACAGTCCACACTCCCCTCAACACAAATCTGCCAATTTCAAATGACTTGTAACTCAGGACTCTTAGGTCACAGTGTGTCTAAATTTGCAGCCCAGTTCCTGACACACAAACACACACACACACACACACACACACACACACACACACACACACACACACACACACACACACACACACACACACAAACAGCCCCAGCACAGTACAGCTGCAGCCCAGTTCCTGACACACAAACACACACACACACACACACACACACACACACACACACACACACACACACACACACACACACACACACACACACACACACACACACAACAGCAGCACAGTACAGCTGCAGCCCAGTTCCTGACACACAAACACACACACACACACACACACACACACACACACACACACACACACACACACACACACACACACACAAACAGCCCCAGCACAGTACAGCTCTCCCTCTTCTCCCTTACTGCACCACCTGCAGGGGCATCCAGACTTTCCCTTTTTCTTTCTAGGCAGACAGACAGACCCCACCCACCACCCTGGCGATGGCTGCCACCACCTCCCTGGGACGGCGCCTCCCTCCCTGTGCCCCTGTGCGTCTCCACCCCGTCCAGCTGGGGATAATGAGGCAGAGAGGGCCCATCTGGACCAGCGCTGAGGGGAGCAGTGGAGACGCAGGGGGGAGGGAGGGGGTGAGGAAGAGGAGGAGGAAGAGGGGGAGGGGAGGCGATGGACTAGGATGGGATGGGGTGGAGGTCACCCACAACCACTGCTGCCAGGGCTGGTGCTGTGCAGGTGTAGGTGTATGCGGAGGAGTAGGAGTAGGAGTAAGTGGTGGGTGGGTGCTTGTGTGGGTGGCATGGGGAGAGGAGAGCTGCAGGCCTCTGGAGGCCCTTGGTGCAGTAATTACCTGTCCTGTCCTGTCCTGCCCACTGCTGGGCATCGGCATCGGGCCCCTGGGGGGTTTCTGCTTACTCTCATTCCACCGCATCTCACAGGCCTACTTCCAATACTCAACTCCATTTTTTATTATCATTATTGATTTTTCCTAATTCAAGATCAAAAATAGGAGGGAAGAAATAGCAGCAGCACATTCAGATGAGCGCTACAAAGACAGAAGGGTATTGAGGCCATCTATTATGAACTAGCAAAAATAAAAAGCTTTGACAGCCAGTGCCAAGCCTGCCCTTGCCACCACTATAACTGATTTAGATTTGTTGATCGTAGCTGCTGTTTGTGAAAGTGAGACTGTGTCATAATAAAACAGAAGTCAATGTCTCAGCATTCTTTTTTTTTTAACCATCTCGCTGTGCATTTCTCAGAGTATAATACACTCTGTTGTTCTCTTGAAGTTCGCTTCCCTCTCCTCTCATGGCATTCCCAGCTGCATGTAATTTTGCTCGATCATATATGCGCATATATGTATGCATACACACATGCATACATATCAAACATATATTTTAAAATATAAAAACTCATTTATGTAATAGAGTAGGAAATATGAAGATAATGTAGGCAAAACCAGCTCACTCATACCACTCTTATTCTCAGGCATGTCATGTTATTCTGTAAGATGCTCATTGGGCATGCAGATGAGGCAGAAGGACAGTAAAGTCACTAGTGACTCAAATATTAAAAAGAGGTCAGAAACCCAACTGTTCTAAATGGACAAGGTGCTAGTTCTCTCTTATTAATTAATCTTACTGGAAATTGAATGGGGATTTTGACCTTTTCTGTCCATAGTGCTTTTCTCCCAAAGAGAATCAGTTCTGATTGCCTAACAAAAGTCCACCCAGGTGATCTGGATACAAAAGTTCCCAGTGTTCTCCCAGAAGAAACCTCAAACTATTCCTGACATCCTTAGTCATCTCTCCCTTAGCATGCAGCACTTGACCTGGACTGAAATGAGAGCAACATTTGTGCTGGGGCTTTCGTAACAAGCAGAAACAAACATGTTAAATAAATGATCCTCTGTTTGGGGAGTCGGCGTCACGCTTGAGGAGACCGCAGGGGCGCAGTGCAGTCGTCTGTGTGGCGCTTCGCATGCCAGTGGCGCTACCTCCAGTCGCACCGCATTTACAGTAGGCTATACACCGTAGAAGCACCGTGCCTCACTAACGCTAAGCTTACTAGCGTCCCATCCTCTCTCTCTCTCCCTTCCTCCCTTCCTCCCCCTCTCCCTCGCTCCCTCCAGCACTCCCTCCCTGCCTGCCTGCCTGCCTACCTCAGTACGGCTTCTAGGTCACCAGTGAAGGGGAAGTGATGTGGGAGAGCTCTTAGCTCCTGGAACTGTAGGTAGCCGCAGTCGAATGTAGCCAACCATATGTGGGCGATATGAAGTCATGTTTTTTGGCGTTGTGAGGTTAATGTAGTGCTTTTGCTGCAATGTAGGCTAGCTCAGCCCAGGATTACTGTCTCATGAGGCAGATGCGTTCCAATGTAACTTATTTGCTGTCATGATTGCCTTGGCTGTTGTTCCATGTACTGGGATTGGATGGGAGTGGTGTTGTAGCAGTCTCTCTTTCTATTGATGCTAACGACATTGATTACCATTTTGCGACAGCAGCGTTTTTAATGGCCTCCGCAGTCATTCATATCCCCCCCCCTTGCCCAGTAACGTCTCATTACAGCCCGCTTGGGCTATTGACGCATCGTCATTAACGGCCGCGCAGCTCGCATCAATACGTTTTGATGACGCGGCACTCAGCGGATGTGTGTCAGGCGTCATAAATGATGGATGAGGAGGTATATTTGTGGCTGCTGCTGCTGCTGCTGCTGCAGGTGATGCTGCCGCTGCGATGTTCCTGCTGGTGTGTGTGTGTGTGTGTGTGTGTGTGTGTGTGGTATAGTAGAGGCCGGCGTGGCCCACATTGGTCACGGTGGACGTGTGGGGGAAAAGCACAACTCTCCATCATGCGGCAGGAGGAGTGCTGGTGGTGGTGGTGGTGGGGTGGGGGTGTTGTTTAGGGGTAGAACATCCTCCATCCTCCACCTGCACAGGAAAAAAGCTAAATAAAACGGCTAAGGCTAAAAATATGCCCGTCGCTGTCCCAAACTCACTCAGTCTCACTTTCCTCAGGGCTAGAGAGGATACACATATGCAGTAAATGTAGACACAAGAACACATCCAGGCACACATAACTTTCATAAACATACCAACACACACACACACAAAGACACACAAAGACACACACACACACACACACACACACACACACACACACACAC
>JAODXP020000018.1:15083704-15103704 GCA_027497455.2 Sardinella longiceps
TTTCTAGGCCCTTGGTTGATTATCAGGAATTTACATGAAATTAATGTATTAACCTTGGTTAATAATAAGGAAATTGTTACTATCTACTAGATATTATTGTCTTAACACCACTGTTTGGTTTGATTTCCTATTAGCCCTCTATTGCATGATATATGAAATAATATAGAAAAAAAATATTTGAACACATTTTAATACCTTTTATAGAGCACATTGAACAATACCAAACATAATTTGCAAAAAATTTTATATTATGGGGTAGATTTAGGTATGTTACTTTGGCGCAACAACATGCAATAATGGTAATAAATACAAAAAGTGCAGTGTATTTAAAATTTATTTCTTTATTTCATAACAAAACACATTTTCTGAAAGATTTCCATCACCAAATTCATTTTAAACATCATTTATACTAAAAAAAGTAATACAGTTACTGACAGTTATCTATTTAGTTGAGGTTTGTTACCTATAAGCAACAATGCGCAACAAAGGATAGCCATTTTTATTCATTCATTCTCATTCATTCTTTATGTTAGGAAATCACACACAGGATAAAAGCTAATTATTATTGTTTAAAACATTTTCTCAAACTACTAAACAACAAACAACACTTGTAGATGATTCAGTATTAACACAGATATCATAGAAACGAGTCCAATTCATCTTTAGGCTATTGTAGGCTATGTAAAAGGGATGGAGGTACAGGTGCAACTGGGCCTCATCTTTTCAGGCCTGGATGTTCAAAGATGCCATCCCCACCTGCACTGAAAAGGATAATTATGTTATTTTTCAATGTTTCAGGACAAATTAATGGCATGTTAAACATTGAAACATACACATATACACAAAGAGAGAGATATACACACACACACACACACACAAAGAGAGAGATTTACGCACATACATTTGAGCTGACAAGGCTACAAATTCTAGGCTATGCTTAAACTACCAATGAATAAACTGAACAAAAAAACACTTACTTATTTTAAAATGAAATAACATTGGCATATATTGACAGATACTATAATATATCCTGTCATCTGTGTGTAATATTGCATTGGTAAAAAGCATAAGAGCACAGAAAAATCGTTCCACTGTTGCATACTGTTGCTTTGAGGCAACATAGCTATTTTAGCCCTTTACAAAATAAATATTCAATATAATCATAACCAACAGAGGAAAGTGAAATCAGAACTTACCCAAAAATGTGAAAATATTTTTTAGTTCATGGAAATCCTCAGGATAATGACACTTTTTCATAGTTTTGGAGGGCGGAAAACACATGGCTTCCATTTGAGAGTGCAGGTGAGAAAAGGAGTTTGAAAAAGGAATGGGACAAGTCATGTGATCAAATACAAGTAGGCTATTGGCTTAAAATACTTCCTCCTGATTAAAATAAGCTATTTTTATTGGTGTATGACTTTTAGTGCCAGTGAAACTGAGGGAAAATGGGTATGTTACCCTGAAGCAACACCATGCAATAGAGGGTTAAGAGGCAATTATTGAAAGTAAAATTTATGAACTTTTAGAGGTTAAACTCCTGCAAAGCAGTTTCACTTTGTGTATATGTGTATATCATGTGTACCAAAGGTGTAAAGGGTGACTGTGAAAATGGGAAATCCACTTTGCATTGTGGCTACATTACTACCTCAAACATGCATTATATCTGCTACCACAATGCCTTCTGAAATGCTTCCTCGTAACACATGTAGGTAGCATAAATCTTGAGGTAGCTAACAAAACATAACAAAGTTTAAGTCTATTCATGATCTGCTCAACCAATTAGAAAGAAACCACATCGAAGTCCTGAGATTGAAATGTCAGATATTTTAGAACAATTTCCCTCAAGGAGATTTTCTTATCCGCAAGGTGTTGTCATGAGCGTTATTCAATGATAGATCATACTGTCATCATGTCAGCACAGCACAAATCCAATTATGATGGGATTCTCAGCTAAGCCTCCACCAAAGGCTGTTACACACCCCAAAGGGCCTGGATATCAATAAGCTATAGGGAGAATCAACCAGTGTATTGGCATCCATGTGCAGGGACGGAGCTAGTAATTGATTACAGTGACTTGGAGGTTGAAAGCACTTTTTTTTTTATTAATAAAGCATGTCTAACGGGAAAGTTTGGACAAACACTGGAACGGTGTGTGGGTGTGCTTTTGTGTGTGGAGGTGGTGATTAATGGGATACATCACGGAAATATTTTTCTCCTGTCCCCTGCTAGGACCCTGAAAGTGTGTGTGTGTGTGTGTGTGTGTGTGTGTGTGTGTGTGTGTGTGTGTGTGTGTACGTGCAGGTGCGTGCGTTTGTATGTGCGTGCATGTGTGTTTGTTTGAGAGGTGAAAGTTACATTATCAGTTTGTGATGGAACAGGCAGTCGTGCCCAAGGATGTGGTGGCCATGAGCAGGACCCTGTGTCCTCCTGTAGAGAAAGAGACACCCATAAAAGTGTGTGTGTGTGTGTGTGTGTGTGTGTGTGTGAGTGTGAGTGTATTTGAATGGGTGTGCATATACACATTTGTACATGTGCACGTTTGTGTCAATATGCATACGAGTGTATGTATGCCTATGATGTAAGTATACTGTGTGTGTGTGTGTGTGTGTGTGTGTGTGTGTGTGTGTGTGTGTGTGTGTGTGTGTGTGTGTGTGTGTGTGTGTGTGTGTATATGTGTTAGTGTGCAGATGTGTCAGCGAGCCTGTGCTCCGAGGCTGTCGAGCATAAGGTGTCACTGAGGATGGCGACCCCCAAAATCAATTTCCCAAGGCGGTGATTTTCCTCTCGGATGCGCCGCTCTGATGGAGCCGGTTTTCCGCTTTTCCGGATGGATAGCTTTTGGACAGGGAAGACCTTGTCTGGGAAATGGATCACTGGGGAATATCTCTCTGATCTATTTTTACTCCTCTGTCGCCCCTCTCCCGCCACCCGCTCGTCTCACTTGTCCTCCGCTGATGACACAAGCAGATAGATAACATGTTGCACCCTTGTCTCATGGAGGCTCAAGTACAATACATTACAAGACCGCAGACTGCATTTACATCACATTTCAGCAGGGCTACATCATCAATGAACTTATTATAGTACTGCAGGGCAACATCACATATTATAGTACAGCAGGGCAACATCAACAATTAACATATTATAGTACTGCATTGTACAATTATGTAATGACATGACAGTAATTGTTAAGTATTGGGATTTGATATATGTTCATCTTGGTCTTAGGCAGTGTTTCTCAAACTTTTTCAGACCAAAGTCCACTTTGCCCAAAAAATATTTCTCAGGGACCACATGCCCTCGTGCCCCCTGTCATATGTTTTAACCAAATCAGCTGGCTTGCATAGGCATTTTTAAAATATTCATTTATACAGTAGCCACTTCAAATGCTTTAATAAACGGTAAATTACAGGTCTTTTTATTCAGTGAGCAACTAGTCTTTGGCCTTCAAATAATGACACACAGACTAAATTCACATATTTATTTATAGTTACAATCAACTCGTGGACCACTTGAGCTTGCTCACGGACCACCAGTGGTCCCCGGGTCACACTTTGAGAACCACTGGTCTTAGGTCATAGACCAATCAGATGAGTCGTCTGCTAAAGTTTGCCCAGTCACTACCAAAGCACAAAAGACGCTCAGTGCACATCTTGGTGATGACTGTTCTCTGCATGTGTTTATAGCTAAGAACAAACCTCCTGATATTTAACCCCAGTATTTATACAGTATGATGGAACGTCCAAATCAGTTATTGGTAATCAGAGGTAATCTGCAAAGATTTATATATAAAGCTATTGGGTTAATAGGTGCGCTCTACTCACTATATTACTAAGTCTTTGGGTGCTGGTTTAAATTAGATCATGCATTAAAACGTAAAAAAACCTGCACTCTCCGTGTGTCTTTTTTCACGTTTATTGGAACATGTCCGCAAGTACGCGTTTCGGCCCTAGGCCATCATCAGCTTGTAGGGCCGAAACGCGTACTTGCGGACATGTTCCAATCAACGTGAAAAAGATACACAGAGATTGCGTTTTTTTACGTTTTAAATTATATATAAATCTACTCTGTAGGTGTGTTCCTAGTTTATGGTGTAAGATTCTGTGGGCATAGTGAAGCAGTGGTAACATTACTCACAGGAAATGTGTCAACCCACGTCTGATGCCTCACCCCCACACTGTGAGCCTGTCTCACTTTGTATAACAGTGTCTGCTAAATACCAGCCAAATTTACTTATAGATTTTACTTATTTTATTTCATTTGTTGAATTATGGCATAGCTGTAAATTGTACTTGTGGTTAAAGACTGGAAGGACAGGAAGGATCTACAGTTAACAGATGATCTAAACAGACATCAATCTATTAGCTCCCGATCTAGAGCATGGATGAAATGATCAAGAGGCCATTTGTTACCTTGTCAGATAAGCCACGGCTGTAATGGTGACTTGAGATTTCAAGGCTTGTTGAAATGAATGAAATGTGATAGGTAGTGTAATTGTGTGTTTGTCTGTGTGTGTGTGTGTGTGTGTGTGTGTGTGTGTGTGTGTGTAGGTTACTTCACCCAGATCTCAACACTGGCGGACGTGCAGGAGAACGTGATGGAGTACCTGCATGTACTGAGTAGGCCCAAAGTCATTGATCAGGAACATGACACCGTGTGGACAGAGGCCTACATTGACAACACGGTGAGTAACACACGCATACACATGTACACACACACACACACACACACACACACACACACATACACAAACAATTTTCAAAATCCATTTAAATCTTGTTGTAAAAGCACGCAGTGAAACTTGTCCCTTATTGTTGCTCAGAGACGGTTATCATAGCAAAGAGCTGACCCTGCACTCTAGTGAGAGATCTCCCAAACTGCACTCACTAAACAAGTCCTCTTCTGGCACAACAGCAGCTGTCATTGCTAAAGCCATTTTTGGAGCCCACTGTGTCCATCTTATTGGACACTACAAGGCTGCCTACTCCACAAAGCCACCATAAAACTGTCCTCTGTGCTTCTCCCCGCCGGACCCAGCCAAGCACCTCAGTAAACAACACACAGAGGAGAGGAGAGAGAGAGAGAGAGAGAGAGAGAGAGAGAGAGAGAGGGAGAGAGAGAGGCACATGAGGCATGATTAGCAATGGAAATATCTTACCTGATGAGAGGGGTCTCTCTCTCTCTCTCTCTCTCTCTCTCTCTCTCTCTCTCTCTCTCTCTCTCTCTCTCTCTCTCTCTCTCTCACTGGTTAGTGTGTGCCAGGGCTATATGAATGGAGTTTTTGCATCGATTCTTCCTGAATGTGTATATGTGTCTGCTTTTGTATTTTTGTGTGTGTGTGTGTGTGTGTGTGTGTGTGTGTGTGTGTGTGTGTGTGTGTGTGTGTGTGTGTGTGTGTGTGTGTGAGTGTGTGTGTGTGTGTGTGTGTGTGTGTGTGTGTGAGAGAGAGAGTATGTGTGTGCGTGCGTTCATGTGTGTGTGTGTGTTTCGAGTTCAATAAGGATGCAGCTGTGTGTGGTGAGTGTGTTTCAGCGTTTCTGTGCATATGTGTGTGCACATGTCTCCACACTTTTGTGTCTGTGAGTATTACAGCTTAGCTTTATTTTACATACAAACAATACACCCTCCCCAGAGAATAGGAATGAGGTCATCAGAAGAGCTATGAGGATGCGTGTGTGGGGTGTTTTGGCACAAGTCTACACCACACACACACACACATACACACACACACATATAAAGTCTTGTCTAAAAGCACAAAAATGACAGTCATGCCATGACACCCACCCACAGAAACTTGTTTGCTGTTTAAGCCGACAAGAGCTGACAGATTTAGCAAGAGGCAGCATATGTGAATGTTTGTATGTGTATGTGTGTGTGTATGTGTGTGTACATGTGTGTGTGTTTGGTTTGAGCAGACGAGAGAGGTTTTAACTGCAGAGAAAGAGCAGTTCTGTCAGTGATGGGGTAGCTTCAGTTCACACAACCATCTGTACCACATGCTAGTGCTCAGCTCTAATAATCTCAAAATGTGTGTCTTTGTGTGTGTGTGTGTGTGTGTGTGTGTGTGTGTGTGTGTGTGTGTGTGTGTGTGTGTGTGTGTCTGGCTGAATGTGTGCATGTGATGTGTGCAACTAACTGTGTGTGTGTGTTCCAACAGATGGAACCATTAAGTCCTACAGCCGTGTGTGTGTGTCTCTTTGTGTGTGTGTGTGTGTGTGTGTGTGTGTGTGTGTGTGTGTGTGTGTGTCTGTGTCTGTGTGTTTCTGGGAGAGCGCGGCACCATGCATGTGAACCATACAGAGACACGCAGCTGTGTGCACCCCACGGCCATTACCCGCTCTGACAGGCAGACTCGCGCATGCACATGACGTACACACACACACACACGCACATACACACACACACACACACACACACACACACACACACACACACACACACACACACACACACACACACCAATGAATAGAACTCATTCCACTTTTACCAGGTGTTGGGCGGAGATAGTAGCAGTAAAAGCAGGGCTTGTGCATCTCTTCAAATTTGTTTTAGGGAAGCTTTGGCATTCCCAGATAAAGTGGCGGGGGCTGCGCAGACCCTTCCAAAACAAACACAGCCTCCTTTAAGAGGCAAGCAAGCTCCTGCCTGCCTGCCTCGCTCCTTATTTTTCCCCCTCACAGGCTGCTCTATAAACAAGGTGAGAGAGAAAGAAACGGACAATCACGCGGCGCAAACGGCAGTGTGACGTCCAATTTAATTGCTTTGGCCCCTATTTCCATATTGTGGCCGTGCAAGTTCCCTGCTGGCCTTCATAGCCACACACACACACACACGCACGCACGCACGCACGCACGCACGCACACACACGCACACACACACACACACACACACACGCACACACACACATACACACACTCACGGAGTGTCACATTCTTTCTCAAAAATGGAAAATGGAAATGCCTTCAAAGGCTCCTGAAGCTACATTGACACAGTTAAATACAAATACGTGTTGCAGCAGGTAGCAGGTAATTTGTGAAACTGGATCACTAGCCAGCTCCCCTGGTCACAGCCAAATGTGTCAGGAGAAATACAGTCCAGATTTCATTTATTGTACAGTTGTCAGCACTATGCATATGTGTGTGTTGTGTGTATATGTACACACACACACACACATACACACAGGTATGCATATGCTGAGACTTCATTTGCATACAGGATGAGCATGCCTTATCATAGCTCCTCTGTGTGTTCAAAGCCCTCCTCCTCCTCTTCCTCCTCCTCCTCCTCCTCTTTTTTTTCTCGCCCGTCATGGTGAGAGTGAAGTTTTTCAGCGCTAATCGCTTGTAGTGTCGTCCCTTTGAATAAATAAATGCAGGGAGGGAAAAGGAGGAAAAGAAGGGAGGAGGACTGTGTCAGGTTTCCCCCGCATGCTTTGTTGTCGGCTGCAGGGTATGGAGATAACACAGACCCCTTCATCATCCTCTCCTCTCTCTCTCTCTCTCTCTCTCTCTCTCTCTCTCTCTCTCTCTCTCTCTGTGTTTCAACTGCTGTCTCACTTTCTCTTTGTCTTTTTGAATTTCTCTCTCCCATTCTCACTCACTCTCTCCTTCTCTCTTGCTCTCTCCCTCCCTGTTTCAATCGTTCTCTCTCTCTCTCTCTCTGTTCCTGTCTTTTTTAATCTCTCTACCTCTCTCTCTTCCTCTCTTTCTCCCTCTCTCTTTATCTTTCGCTCTCTTGCTCACTCCTGTCTCATGCTGGATGAGAAGAAGGGAAGATGAAGGCCTGTGGAGATTCCAAATGCACATGTTCTTCCTGCTCTGCTTTGTTTTTTAGTCCCTGTTGCTCTAATCCTTACAGAGAGAGAGAGAGAAAGAGAGAGAGAGAGAGAGAGAGAGGCAGGCAGGGAGAAGCCTTCAGAAGGAGGAACTGAAAAGGTGTAAAATACTCATTGACAGTATGTCAGAGGAGTTTTAAAGGATTACAGACATAGACTTGAAATGTGTTTTTTTATGTATTTTTTATTTTTTATTTTTTTGAAATGCAATCCATAATGTTGCGTCGTCTGTTTTTGTTGATACTGTAAGCAAGACAGACATCCTTATTATCTTGTTTACCTCAAGGGGACATCATTATTATTTATTTGGGGTTACTTATCGCATCAGTGTAAGATAGTATGTGTCTCCAGGTGTTCAGAGTCCAACATCACTGACCTCAGCCACATCCAGAAGTTTTCAAAAGCTGTTTATGCGAGCCATTTTAAAGATTTCCAAAGCTGTTTATTTGAGCCATAGCCATTATTCTTTATGATGCTGTTTTTAGCGAGCAGGATTCATAAAATCTTTTGTAAAAGTTAATGACTTGTGTATGTCGGCTGACTGCACTGAATGATAGCGGTTGTAATGAGTTCCTGGGTGAGATTTTTACAGGCAGTTCAAACAGCTGCAGTCTGACATTCCCCTCCTGTAGCCGTTAACTGTTGTGCATTAGAGGACAGAAAGCATTGCAGGAACCATTGTGTCATTTCCACAAACAATCTAGTAATCAAATCGCTGCTTAGAAAGAGAGTTCCTCCTTTGCTGAGATTTTTATCCTCGGCAAAGTGAAATGGGGAAAAACAACAGAAAATATATTTTTTTCTGAACTGTTGCTCTTCCTTCAGTTGAACCGGCTCTGTTCACTGACTGCTTTTGTGTGTGTCTCCTTTTTTTTTCTTCTTCTTTTTTTTGTGTATGTGTTTGTTCCCTTTTCTGTATTTGTGTCCTTGTTTTGGACTCTCTCTCCTTTTGTCTTAGCTTCCTCAGGCTCAACAGGTAAAGGATCGACCTTCCCCGTGCACCATATTATGCAGGGTTTGAGCTCACAGTCATCAACCCATCACTTTTTTTGTGCTTGTGTATGTTTTGTCCATGCTCAATGTGGCACAACATGTCAAGTATCACCTGTGTGTGTGTGTGTGTGTGTGTGTGTGTGTGTGTGTGTGTGTGTGTGTGTGTGTGTGTGTGTGTGTGTGTGTGTTTATTTGCAAGCATCAGCACATAATCTCATGCCTGAGTTCATGCTTACAGTGTTTGGCTGGTGCACAGTCATGCGTGACGGTTGTAACATGTTTTAGCGCACATGTTTGTGTGTGTGTGTGTGTGTGTGTGTGTGTGTGTGTGTGTGTGTGTGTGTGTGTGCGAGAGAGATATGCAAACAGTGGCACACCCATGGCTGCTCTCAGTCTTTTGATCATTGGTCCATATGGGAGGCGCTTGCTGAGATGCTTGCTTAAGCGCAGTGCAGTTTTGCTGCTTCTGTGTTATGTGCTATGTGCAGTTGTGCAATGCTCTGCTGCAAATCAGCATATTCTCCATCCCACAAACATGCTTGTGTGTGCATTTCATACTTGCTCATTCACACACATGCTCAGAACCATGCTTGCCATTGGGATATGCAGGCATGCGCACAAGCACACACACACACACACACACACACACACACTAATGAATTCATGCACGTATGTACACACACACACACACACACACACACACACACACACATTCATAGACACACACCTTTCTCACTCATTAATCATTTACATTTATGCTGATCTGCATACACTCCATTCTTCATTAGTGATCCACTATCAGTATACGTGGCCCCATTTGATGTGTTGTTGTGTGTGTGTGTGTGTGTCGTGTGTCATGTGTGCACATGTACTTTCAGTGGTCTGTGTGTACATTGAATGTGCTCACAGGCAGATACAGGTCAATGATCTGACCCAGCATATGCCTTTCAGCAGGACACTACTTCCTGTGTACAATGTGTTACTATTCAATGAATTGTAATTGTGTGTGTGTGTATGTGTGTGTGTGTGTGAGAGAGAGAGAGAGAGAGAGAGAGAGAGAGAGAGAGAGAGAGAGAGAGAGAGAGAGAGAGCAGTGTTGTGTAAATAATCCTGCCATAGGGCATCCACAGGGCCTTATAGAGGTTTTCTCTCTTGAGAGATGAACACACTGAAGCTGCCTGGGCCTCGTCATCACAAGGTCACTTTTTTCACCTTAAAGCCACATTTACACACAACACACACTAGTATCATCCCCCAACACACACGTAAACACAGATGCACACAGTTTTATACACACACAGGTTTACTTGCATGCACACACACACACAGGGCCCAGATTTACACCACAGACGTGATGGAACACTGGTTGGTTTTTATAAAACTACAGCCACCATAGGAACTAATTTCATCCCATATAAAATGCATAACCATCCAATTATTTTCCCCCATATTGGTTTTTACTGCCGTTCGCCTTGATCCACCAAGAATGTGATTCCCAGTATTTTGATATGCCACGCATCGGAGCCTGATCCTGTTTATGGCAGAGATTGGATCGGCGCCGCCTCTCCTCCTCCGCTTGTGACTCAGAGGAGATGCCTATCTGACATGCTGCTGGACCCCGATCAGATATTTGTCGCTTTGCTACTATGAGTCAGAGACACTTCTCCATGTGGCTTTCTTTCTCTATAGTCTCTTTTTCTTTCTCACTTTCTCTATTCTCTCTCTCTTTCTCTCTCTCTCTATCTCCTGTTTTCTCTCTCTCTCTCTCTCTCTCTCTCTCTCTCTCTCTCTCTCTCTCTCTCTCTGTCTTTCTTTATTCTCTCTCTCTCTCTGTCTTTCTCTATTCTCTCTCTCTCTCTGTCTTTCTCTATTCTCTATCTCTCTCTATGTCTCCTGTTTTCTCTCTTTCTTTTCTCTCTCTCAGTCTTTCTTTATTCTCTCTTTCTCTCTCTCTCTCTCTCTCTCTCTCTCTCTCTCTCTCTCTCTTTCTCTTTCCATCAGCTCATGTTGTCTGTGTTGGCTCTCGTTCCCTCTCCTTCTGCACTTGTGTAGATTACTCCATTGTGTCCTCATTAACATTCAATCCTGATCTGTGAGCGCTGTGTGGCAGAGTGGAGATATCAAGGCCAGTCCTTGTCTGTCTCCTCCATGCCAAAGTCAGGGGTGGAGTGGAGGAGCTGACAGTAGCTCTGGTGCTGGTGCTGGTGGTGATGGTGGTGGGGTGAGTGTTCCAGAGGAGGCTTTCTCTTCCTGCGTTCGCCTCCGCCCGTCTCTTCCGAAGGTCGGCAGAAGCCCAGGAGGTCCATCCATCATCCCGCACCTCAGTGGACTTTTGTTTTCCACAGCCAGATATGAACTGACATTGGAGTGTGTGTATGCGTGCGTATGCATGTGTGTGTGTGTGTGTGTGTTTGAGCATACGCAGGTGTGTGTGTGTGTGTGTGTGTGTGTGTGTGTGTGTGTGTGTGTGTGTGTGCGAGTGTGTGTGGGGCCAAGGGTAAGTGGATTAAATAAACTAAATGCTGAGGTAGACCACAGAGAAGTGACCGCAAAGGGCGACCACTTGTGCACACCTATCTGTAGGTGTGCAAATCTCATACATGCTTACGCGTGTGAGTGAATTTTTTCACCGCGCTTATATATGGAACATCCTGTGCGTCCCTCTCAGAGGACACTGGCTTTTCATCTTTAAGCTGAGTTGTTGCGAGCGAAGAGGTTGCCACGGTCACCCGAGCTCCATTTATCTCGGCGACCCAGATAGTCCAGTGGCATGGCAGGTGGCAGGTGAGTGGCCAGCGAAAGGATGGGGAGTGGCAGGCCTCTGGAGAACAGAGAGGGAGAGATGCTGGGAGAGGGGGAGAGAAAGAGGGAGAAGGACAGAGAGAGAGAGAGAGAGAGAGAGAGAAAGGGATAGAGAATGCCTCTGATGGTAGCCCACTCTCCTCTTTATGGAAGGACCTCAGCGCTGGAGCCTCTTCAGGCCTCTACAGCAGTCAAACCCCCTGGACCTGCTCAGATCACTGAAGGGCTCGCCTAGTTAACAGCAACTTTTTCCCCTCTTTGATCTTTTTTCTTTATTTACTGATTGTTGTATCAGGTGTCTGTTTCCCAAAAGCATAGTTGCTACCCAGTTAGCAACTTACTTCAGTTGGCAATGGGGAATTGCATTGCTAAGTTAGTTTGCAACTAAGTTGCTAGGTTGCTCACTTAGTTGAATGAGTAACTTAAAACTATGCTTTTGTGAAATGGACCCCTTGGTGGCCTTGTATAATATGTTTGTGTGTGTGTGTGTGTGTGTGTGTGTGTGTGTGTGTGTGTGTGTGTGTGTGTGTGTGTGTGTGTGTGTGTGTGTGTGTGTGTGTGTGAATATCTCTTTTCCTGTCAGAAGTAGACAGACACAGAGCACAGATTCAGTTCATGTGTGACTGTATTCCTCTCACGTTACCTGCATCTGCTATTGATAGTTAGACTCTAATTAGAGCCATTTTCAGTCAATCCAACTCCGATCAATTTAGTTGAATGAGTTTATAGTGTTCCCAATTGGCCTTTTGCAACAAACACTTTTAGTTGAAAGAAACAGATGGAGAGAAACAGATGGATTGAAAGTAATATTTGTTGCGATGTGGAAATGGAACACCTTTTATTGCAAAATGCATAAATTATAGTGTCTGTTTGATGCTTCGGAATACTACATTTTTATCAGTCAGGCCCACCTACAAAACACATGCACATTGTGTTGTTAAAAATCACCATCTGTCTACAGGTGCATGATAATTGTATGTCAGATTGAGTGTGTGTGTGCACATGGTGGTTTGTGTTTGTGCGCATGTGTTTATGTGTGTGTGTGCTCGCGTGTTTGTGTGTGTGTGTGTGTGTGTGTATGTCCGTCCAGGCCCTCTCTCTCGTTTCATTTCGATCAGAGAGAGATAATGAATCTCTTTACCCCAGCCGCTTTTGTCATCATCTGCTAATTACTCCGTCTCTCCAACAGCTGTGTGTCTGTGCACCCCCTCACCTGAGCCCCTATCTGAGCCAAACCAAGCGCACCGTATGGGTGCACACACACACACACACACACACACACACACACACACACACACACACACACACACCACATCCACTCTGATCCATCATTTCACTTAGCACACCAGCCTGAGCAGTTGTGTCATACACACACTCAGAGAGCTGGAGTTTAGTTTATTTCTTTGTCATCCTGAAGCACCATGTTGGCCAGAAGGGTCACCCCAGGTCAACACTACTGGTAATTACAGCACATTATATTCTTTAAAAAAATGACATTGCAGTGGGGTAAGAATCCCTGTACTCCATGTTGAGCATTGGAACGTGATAGTGCCGAGTAAAAGGACATTTATAGCGTTCTTATTTATGGAGCAGAGGGGTGTCTCGCCTGACTGTCCTGAGCTGGTATTGATCAGTCGTCCCACTGGGGCTATGCTGTGTTGCCACTGTTATATCTGTCCGATGATAGATCCACAAATCACAGTGTTCCTCCGCAGACAGACAAACCAGGGTAGAGGTCAGCTGTGTGCAGTCTCACAAGGTGAGGGAGAGAGCAATGCCTCCATTTTTCTCTCGAGGTTAGGAACACCTTCACGTAGAGGTTGAATTTCCAAGCACTGAAAAATTACAGTGAAATAAAGTGTAGCCTATACTGCATTTTTGTTATAGAAGCGTTGTATCTTTTAGTTAGTGCAGTCACAGCACCGGTCTATAAAAGCAGTCAACAGTCTTATCGCTGAATGGCCAGGATCAGGTCTTTTATCCACTAAAAGCAGTGATTTAATTAGCCAATTTCAGTCTAGTGTGTAGAGTGTTTGATTATTGGTCATAGTGGGGAACCTGCTGTGTGGAATTGAAGCCTAATGCAGTAGTCAGTCAGTCAGTCAGGTCTGAAGGAGTTTAATAAGAGACACCACTCCAACATCTTGTCCACTTTTAGCAACCACTCTTGGTAGTGAGATCTAGAATTCATCCCTCTATGCTGGTGAATGCAACCTGGAGTTCATAAAGGGGGTGTAAAATGAAAAAAGGGCTTTAGCTCTTACAGTAGGTTTGCTATAGGATCAGAGGACATATGGTTGAGAGATGGTTGATTGAGCATTTTGGATCACCAAAGGGCCATCAATCATCATCTCTCCATCTCCTGATCTCTCCATCTTTCCCTCCATCCATCCCTCTGTTTTTCCCCCCTTCAGCTGGAGGACAGCCAGGGGCCTGTGCTGATGACCACCGTGGCCATGCCAGTGTTCAGCACCAAGAATGAGACGGTGAGTCGCTGACGGCACACACAGAGCGCAATCACGGCAGATGAAAGAAGCTCCGGTGCGGAGGGCAGAGGGAGCGATCATCTCTGACCCCCAGAGCTTCTCTCTCTCTCTTACTCAGCCTCTAACATCAAAAGCCCTCCCATGAGTCTGCCTGTGTGGATAGAGCTTTTGCTGTATGGGACGCCTATGCTGCCATTGTGTTGAAATGTGACCCTGTCTGTGTGTGTGTGTGTGTGTGTGTGTGTGTGTGTGTGTGTGTGTGTGTGTGTGTGTGTGTGTGTGTGTGTGTGTGTGTGTGTGTGTGTGTGTGTGTGTGTATCTGGTCTGATTGGCAGAGGAACAGAGGCATCCTGCTCGGAGTGGTGGGTACAGACGTCCCTGTCTCTGAGCTGCTGAAGGCCATCCCCAAATGGAAGGTACTGTACAGGCCCAAACATGAACCACCCCTATGGGAAAATCCTGTGGAAAACATGCAGTACATGGTCCTTATCTGCTCAAATACAACCCCATTTCTGAGAAAGTTGGGACACTTGTACAAAGGAAGTAAAATAGAGTACTATTATTTTCATCATTATTTTTTAGGTGCAAAGGTGCAAGTATTTTGTCACATTTCATGCATACTGAAAAGCTAAATATGATGGAGAAGACAGTTGGGCTGTTGAAATCATTTTTGGGACTTTTTATTTAAAATAATCTTGGCAGTTAATGTAATCAAGAGTGAAGTCTTCTTTAGTTTTGTCTACTTTAATTTTTAATTTGCTGCCTTTTGTTGGCACTGTCTCACCTTTTTAATTTTTTTGACCTGTGTTGCTTATAGGATTTGAGAAATATAGCATGCATTTTTTTTCATTTACAGTTTAGGAAGCATTCCAACTTTTTTTGGAATTGGGGTTGTAGAACAATATAGTAATGTTTCATTTACATAATGTGAATAATGTGTAACATATACATGTATATTGTGTATAATAATATAAGTCTCCATATATAATATGATTCCAGCTAGCGTTCTAATGTGTGCAGTCCCTATACAGCACCATATCAGCACCAACTCCAGAGTGAAAATATACAGGCATCGCATTTGTCCCATCACATCTGTCTAAGCTGTTAGATTTGTATGTTTATATTTAAATGCAACCGCGTTTAAAGGATTTGACCGATGCTTTAGTCCAAAGCAGTTCAGACAGTCTAAGCACCGGGCTTTCATTCCCCAACACCATACTTTCTGACTAGTCTGAGTATGTTTACCGCAAGCATAGTTGCTAACGAAGTTAGCTATTTTTTGGTTGCAGTTCAATTGCACATTGCCAACTGGTTAGCCCAGCAGTTATATCATTGTGAAACAGATGCCTAAGTAGTTAGCAATTTAAGCAATAGACAATAACATTGCAATCACTGTACGGTCTTGGAAAGTGAACCTCAGATTAGTAAATAAACTGCTTGGCTGACTGGAGCTCCATCACATCACAACATTTGTCTGCTTTGATTTAGTCAATGATCAATTTCAAAGTTAAACTCTGACAAGACTTAAATGCCACATTACTATAATTGTTTTCAGTGTTGGCCCACTATATCAAGGACACACATTTTTAACACAGAGTTATCATTGATTGATTTCAGTGGGTCTCTTGCCAATCAGCATATTAATGGCTCAATATGGTAGCTAAATATTGATTTAGTGTGTTTGTGAGTTGTAGTCTTCAGTCTTCACCCTGTGCTTTTGGTGGCGTGTCAGCTGTCAGCAGTGGGGTTCCGAGAGCATTTTGTTTTCCCCGCGCCTGATTGCTTTCACGCTCGCTTTTTTGTGGCGGAGCGCAACGAGACTGGCAACAAAATTGCAGCGTCGCTGCTCTGTCAACTGCGACCCACACCCAGAGGGTGTGTGTGTGTGTGTGTGTGTGTGTGTGTGTGTGTGTGTATGTAGTGGGTGGAATGGAGAAGTTAATTTTTTGAAATATCATTAAGAGGAAATGAGAAGGCTTTGTCGCCAGAGTCTGTGTTTGACATTTTGAAATGTGTTATTCAGAGAAGCCCTCCCTGATGACGGCGCGTGTCAGGAAATGAGTGTTGTGCCTCCGCTCAGTGCTTTTGCGTGACGATTGCCGCTGAGGGGGTCGCCCCCACACCTCAGCCCCCCGTTTTCCTCCACACTCCCAGCCGAATATTTCCATGTGCTTGATTGGGTCTTTGATATTAAATTGATAAGAAAAAGACCTGCTGATGTGATGGCGGGAGCTAGAATAAAATGAGTGACAGAAATGTTGAATGCGCGCACTGTTTATGCCTTTTCATGATTGTCTGTCTGTGTTTGTGTGTGTGTGTGTGTGTGTGTGTGTGTGTGTGTGTGTGTGTGTGTGTGTGTGTGTTTATTTGCACCTTCAGCTGGGCATCCATGGATATGCTTTTGCCATAACCAACAATGGCTACATCCTTACCCACCCAGACCTGAGGCCACTGGTAAATATTTGAGGCTCAACTGAATGTCTCTGTCTGTGCCTGTGCCTCTCTATCAGTGTGTCTCAGAAGTGCCAAAGTGTTTGTCTGCATTTCTCTGTTTGGGGGAATTAGTCATAACTGTGTCTTCTTTGTGGGTGATTCTTGTGTGTGTATATTTGATGTAATTTTGTGTGTGAATGTGTTGATTGTGTGTGTGTGTGTGTGTGTGTGTGTGTGTGTGTGTGTGTGTGTGTGTGTGTGTGTGTGTGTGTGAGTGTATGTGCATGTGTGCGAGCATCCCCATGTGTTCTGGTATTTAAAGAGTGAAGCGATCAGCCCCCCTCCCGAGCCTCCCGCACACACACCCACACACACACACTGCTTGCTCTCATGAATTGCAGTGATTGGGTAGAGCTATTGTCTTCCTGGGATTTGTATTTCTGTTCTTCCTCAGACTGGAGAAGCAGAGGGAGGGAGGAAGGGAGGTGGGGAGAGAGAGAGAGAGAGAGAGAGAGAGAGAGAGAGAGAGAGAGAGAGAGAGAGAGAGAGAGCCTGCCAGTCCTGGCCTCACAGTGCCAGTTTTTAATGGGCATCTAATTAGAAGCTCAAATGAGATGTGTTTAACGATAATGAAAGGTTTCCAGGCCGTACTTCACACGCTTAGATGAATGGGTTTTTTTGGGAGTGGGTTAGGGTGAAATCATAGTTCTGTCCAACCCCATAGACCCCTTGAACAGACACACACACTCACACACACACACACACACACACACACACACACACACACACACACAGCACACACACACACACACACACACACACACACACACACACACACACACACACACACACACACACACACACACACACAGAGCACACCCAGGGTACCACACAAATACCAGCCCACCCTGTCGACAAGAACCTGTTGTCTAGATAAATAGATAGATAGATTCTGCATTTTCCCCATAGGAAATTGAGGAACAGTGTACCATACAGAGGAATGCATATATTGTATGGCAGTGCTTAGTGGTGCAAACAAGAGTGAGGAGTGCATGTGTATTACCAGTGCAGATTGGACAAATGGGCTACATTACACATAAGTAGAAAAAATATAGACATAGATGACAGAAGACTGTACATCAGTTGAATTGACTGGTGTAGCAAAGATCCTATCCTTCTAACCATTTCAGATTTAGTCATCGGAGTTTAATAACCCTTGTGTGTAGCCTGGAGGACATAATGGCTTTTGCCATTTAGTGTTTGCTGAAAAGAAGATTCCATTTAATTAAGACATTAGATATAGTTGGCAACTGTGACAAGGGGGGAAAGCATATTGTACAAAAAGCATATTGTATTTTGATGAAGAGAGAGAGAGAGAGAGAGAGAGAGAGAGAGAGAGAGAGAGAGAGAGTTTTCAGGGCATACATCTCTGTGTTGGTTTGCCCAGTAGCGCCCCATGGCTGTGGCTACTGGATTCCACTTCCTATAGCAGGTGGATGACGGGAGGAGAGGGGAGGGGAGGGGAGGAGAGGGGAGGTGGACACAGGCAGATGAGACACAGAATTGTGTGCAGACAATAAGAAAATAGGGCCAAGGTGACAGAGAGAACAAGGAGGTTCCGGATGGACCCACGATGATCCATTTTTTTACTTCAAAGCCAAAAAAAAAAAGAAAAGATACAGAGAGAGAGAGAGAGAGAGAGAGAGAGAGAGAGAGAGAGAGAGAGAGAGAGAGAGAGAGAGTGAGAGAGAGAGAGACAGGGAGCAACATACTGAAAGAGACACAAAGGGTGATAGACAGAGAGGAATCACTGAGACATAACAAGCCATTCAGATGGGGAGGTCTAAATGAGAAGCAGCAGACCCTGGGTCAGTGAGAGCTGGCTGGGCCAATGAGATGACCTCAGCCAGATATCTGCCCACACTGATAGGAGAGCAGAGCAGGGCGGCCGGCCGCAGGATGAAGAGGACACATGCTGTGAACAGAGATGACCGAAAGAGATGGGGTGATGGAAGCATTAGAAAAGATGGGAGATACGAGCGACAAATTATAAGGTGCAGAAACTGAGGGATTGATTCTGACCTGAGGAGGTGCAGAGAGATGGGTGGATGGATGGAGGGATGGATGGATGGATAGATAGGAAAGCAAAGAGGTGAGGTGAAGAGTGTGTGTGATTGCAGGTGAGAGTGGATATGAGGGTTGGTGACAGAGACTTCTGGCCATGGTGTGCAGACAGAAATACTGTGTAGTCTTCTCTTCCATTGCTCAGGCCAGGGTAATCAGCTGGGGAAATGGTTTGCAAGATGAGCTTTAGATTGAGAGAGAGATAGATTTACAGATGAACACCGTAGGTTCACACACATATATATACATGCATTCTATATATATACAGACTAGAGTACATATTGTACTTACATATACACACACACACACACACACACACACACACACACACACACACACACACACACACACACACACACACACACATACACACTTGAAACCATTCCTAGCCTGGTGAGTAGCTGACAGAAAATAGACTTAGGTAGACCTCCTAACAGCTACAGAACTGTTCCCATTGTTTTGCCTGTCATCTACTGTGTTAAGACATTGTTTTTTTTCTGTGGCGGTAACTATTGTGCTGAGTGCTGCTCTTTTGTGTTTGAATGGCCCCAGAGAAGGCAAGCTTTGGGATGACTTTCTCTAAGTGGTTTTGCCACAGCTGGGGTAATGTTGTTTGTTAGCGTGGTGTGAGGTGACATCTAAAAACAATGCACCTGCTGTCACCACAGTCCACTAAAAGTGCTGCCGCATGGTGTGTTCACACAGCAAACCCCCAGGGCCCGAGGGCTTTGTTATGACACAGACGCAGGCTTGTGTACCACTAGTTTATTTACTCCATTGTATTCACTGTTCAGTAGGCCCAGAGGTCCCTAGCAACGCCACACAGCCTGTTTCAAGTCAACTGCAGCAACCGAGATGTGCCCGGTCCTAGGGCCTAAGCTTTATTAAAGGAAAAGTAGGTAGCACTTTATAATAAGGGTCCTCTATAAATGGTTATTAAATAGATTATTAACATCAGTTAGATGTTAATTGAAAAGTTAAGTGAAGTTGTACAATGTTTACCATGAGGTGATCTGTAATTTAGTCATAACAAACTGTAAACTAACTGTTAGCTTACTAACTTGCTATGCTATGCTGTAAAATGTCTGTTAATTACCATTACGTAACTGTTAACTGTATGAAACTTGTGAGCGTATGTAGACAGTTAGATAATCTACTTACTGATGTTAATTAAGCTAGTGGTCCTCAGTCAGCAACAGTTTATAGAGGACCCTTATTATAAAGTGCTACCGACAAGTAAATTAACCCATATCCCTATTGTTCCAACTCACTGAGTGCTACATGTACACAAGAGGAACGGTAACATTTGATTCAGCAAGGCATGGACA
>JAODXP020000018.1:15118704-15128704 GCA_027497455.2 Sardinella longiceps
TTTTGTATTTCACATTAGATGAAATTGAGGTAAGCTCATCTCATGGGCAATGCAGTAGCTTCTTCTTCTTCAGCCATTTTGTGTTGTGTTGTGTTGTTTACTGTAATGGGAATTGAGTGTGTGTGTGTGTGTGTGTGTGTGTGTGTGTGTGTGTGTGTGTGTGTGTGTGTGTGTGTGTGTATGGGGGCTGGGGCTTTTGCATAGGCTGGCTCTGCCTCCTTGTGCCACCATGCTTGAGATGTGTGTGTGTGTGTGTGTGTGTGTGTGTGTGTGTGTGCGTGTGCGTGTATATGTGTGTGTATGTTTCAAAGCACTAACCCAACCAGACAGCTCTATGACATCACACACCCTGGGCTAAGGGGTTTGTGTGTGTGTGTGTGTGTGTGTGTGTGTGTGTGTGTGTGTGTGTGTGTGTGTGTGTGTGTGTGTGTGTGTGTGTGTGGTGTTGGTTGGATGGATGGACAGACAGCTGATCTGTGGTGTGAGCAGCGCTGGTTCCAGGCTGTTTGGACCTCACATTGTCCAGCGTGTGACTGAAAACATTGTTTCTGACGCGTGGATGTGTCTGAGTGTAGGCAACACGGTGTATATGTGTGTATGTGTATGTGTGTGTGTGCATGTCCTGATGTTTATATGTGAGTGTGTGTGTGTGTGAGTCTGTGTGGAAAAAGGGTTGTGTGATCCCCTGAGGGGTAAGTCCCTGATGTGTGTTTGTGATAAAAATATAGCAGCCAAATCAGTGTGTGTGTGTGTGTGTGTGTGTGTGTGTGTGTGTGTGTGTGTGTGTGTGTGTGTGTGTGTGTGTGGTGTAAGGGTCAGAAACAGCCTCAGTACACGTACATAAAAAGCGTCCTCCCCTTTCTCTTCTCTCTTCTCCTCTTCTCTCTTTTCCTTTCCTCTATTCTCCTCTCATTCTCTCTCTGCTCTCCTCTCTTCTCTCCTCCACTGTTCTGTTCTGTTCATTTTTCTCTCACTATAATCCTGTGCTGGGCTTTTGGCTTCTTCCGTTATGTAAGATGGATAAAGCTACTGTCCATCATGAGAGAGCTAACCCTGTGTCCTTCACACAATTTTCTCTTTGCATAAATGCCTCTCTGTGTGTGTGTGTGTGTGTGTGTGTGTGTGTGTGTGTGTGTGTGTGTGTGTGTGTGTGTGTGTGTGTGTGTGTGTGTGTGTGTGTGTGTGTGTGTGTGTGTGTGTGTGTGTGTGTGTGTGTGTGTGTGTGTGTTTGAGTATGTGCGTGTACATGTGTGTTGATTTATTTTCCTGTTTTTGATCCTATTTAGCATCGTGCCCAATTTCACAGCCATGTGAGCCATCTTGGTATTTTGGCTTGATTGGTAGCATTAGCTAGTGATGGAGAGAAAGTCTGGCACTCGTCCCAGTGCAACAGCCAAATATCTACCAGCAGTCCAAATGTGTGGGCCGGTGCTGTGCACTGACTGTGGTGGTCAGCTCAAACCAATGGCACACTAACAAATAGTCCACAGAAGATTTGCCTTTGACTCACACACTACATTTAATCCTTCTCTCCCTTTGTATTGCTTAGTGTTAGAGTTAGTCTCTTTCAGATAGTCAGAGAATAAGGATGTTATTGCTAAAACAGTTGCTCTACCCAATCACACCACAGGAACAAATGATAATGAGATACTCAATTGCACACAGTTAACACACACACACACACACACACACACACACACACACACACACACACACACAAACACACGCGCACGCACGCATGAACAAGACACACACACTTAGGCGCACGCAGAGACTCACACTTACAAACATAGACACACACACACACACACACACACACACACACACACACACACACACACACACACACACACACACACACACACACACACACTTTTGTACATACACCATAAACTTACCCTTTCAGACAAATGCAAACACACCAAAATGCCCACACTCTTCTAGTTAACCCCAGTCACACCTATCAGCACACACACACCCCCCAGAGGCTTAGACTATCCCAGATAGACACACCTTATCATAGAAACCTAAAATATACACAGCCCTGCTTATTATGACACACAGGAAGACAAGATATGCACTCTTTAGCAGCTGCCTACTTTCCCAGTCAAAACCCTGATAGGCCCATTTTGCACACACCATGAAGAAAGTGACTTGACTAGTAAATGACACTCAAACAACCAGCCAAAAGAAAGAAAGAAAGAAAGAAAAAGAACAAACAAACAAACAAACAAAGAAAAACAAAAACAACCTGACAACTACTACGGCAGATATGTACATAATGCCATTTGTGCTTTTAGAATTGAACGGACTCCTCATTTTAGGGGGCCGTCATTATGGAAGAGTCACCTGATATGTTTAGTTCTAGGTTTTCTAGGTTTACCTATCTTTGGCCTACACCGCCCACAGTAAACGTCAAATCTCATTTCACATTATAGTTATTATAGCAACACCAGTCCAGTGAGTGTCCACATGTCCAAGCGTCCCAGGGATCAATCACTGCTTGTATTAAAGGGGAAAAAGACAAGGAGCAGAGGGATGAAGTCTCATCATGTGCACCTGTGTGCAACGTTTGGTTTGCTTTGAGTTCCGTAGTTGCCAAAATAGACAGCTCAGCACCAAGTTCAGTTCTATCTGCAGTCTAGAAAACACTGCAGCGATGCGTGAGTGCCTTGATTGTACTCTGTGTGTGTGTGTGTGTGTGTGTGTGTCTGTATTGTATGTGTGTATAGATTTCTTATATTGTATGCTCTTGAATGTTTTGTTCATAGGGTTAGTGTGTTTTTGTTGATATATCCAGTGAAAAGGTTTGTTTGTGAACTTTTATGTTTGTGCATGGTGCTTTGGTCATGTTTGTCTGTATGTGTGTGTGCGTGTGTGTGTGTGTGTGTGTGTGTATGCCTGTGCGTGTGTGTGTGTATGCCTGTGCCTGTGTGTGTGTTTTGAATATGATTGAATAGGATGAGTACAGTCTGTGTAAGAAAAGAGTGTGCGCGTATGTGTGGGTGTGCACTTGACGGCAACAGTTCTTGCATTGTATCAGGATATTTGCTTGTCTGCTCACCGGTCAGTTGAATCCAAGCACCTGTGTGTACCTCCACAAGCAAGCACACGTGCTGTCATACCCCCTCCCTCCCTCATGCTATGGTATTCTCCAGCGGCTCCTTCTCATCCTTGGTGCCTGTCTTCTCCTTGTCCTTGTCCTTATGGGGCAGAGACACAGCAGCGGCCGCCTGTTCCTCCGCCTTCTTCAGGTCGCGCTGGTAGTGCGCCATGATGGCGGCGTAGGCACAGCCGTAAACAGCCGCCGCCAGCATCATCAAGCACACGATGCCGCACACCACGCCCGTGATGACCACCGTGGCGATGGCGTGCCGCAGGTTCGGTGGTCGGGGCCTCTGCTTCGGCTCGCATTCGGGAAGCGATCCACCACCACCCTCGCTTCCTCCTCCGCCACCCAGATCGGGGAGGTGCGGATGGTCGTTGCGGTGCCGGTGCTCGGACTCTAGGTGGCGCAGGTTGGCAAACAGGTAGTGGTAGCTGGTGGCCATGCAGGAGTGGAAGAGCTCATAGGGGACTCGCTGCAGGTCTTTGTCTTTCATGCCGTCCGGCTGGGTGCAGGTGACCTCATCCACCACACCACCTGGAGCAAGGGTCACAGAGGCAGAGAGATAGACACAACACATGAATGCTGGGTGAAGGCTAGGTGAACAATGCAGCATGTTAGAAATAAACAAATGGTCACTTTTTTGGTCTCTTAACACCTTGTAATTGAGGGGAAATGTGTGCAAAAGGTGCATAAATCTGTGTATTAGATGATCAGAAATCAATGTAGAATTTGAATTAGCCGAAAGGACTATTTTTCATCAGTTGTCCATGTCCTGTAAACTTTTGTCATATTTATTCCGTGTTGAGATGTGGTCTGTTAACACTGATTTAAATATATACTAACACTCAGATTGTTTCTGATGAGTTGGCACACAGACACAAACACACTCTACAGTAGATGTGTGATACATTGGATACAGTATCTGAATCGCAGGTGTGTGTCCTCGCAGCCTTTGTCTGGAGGGTTAGGCATTGTGCCGTCTCTCAGCCATAAACACAGCAGTGTTCTTCCACCTGAGCACCGTGGCCTGCCTGGGAATGCCCACCGCCCATAGCCACATGCTGCATTGTTTGTGTTTGTGTTTGTGTTTGTGTTTGTATCAGTGGAGTGTCTGTCTGTCTGTCAGTCCCCCAGCCCTGTGCTGGCCTGCTGAGCTGAGCGGTGCTGAGTGGAGTTGAGATGAGCAGTGATGCACGTGGATGCACTCAGCAGCACTCAGACAGAGGGACCTGACAGACAGGTAACTAGCCTCTGTCTCTCTCCCCTGCGGACAGACCGCACGTAGCACAGCAGACCACACCAGCTGCTCCCGCACCAGGAGACTCCAGCCGTGTGTGTGTGTGTGTGTGTGTGTGTGTGTGTGAGATCTCCTCCTTGCTCGTAATTAGGCCTGAGTGGAGATTGGAGAAGCGTGCAGCTGTTTATCGGCTCGCTGATCTGGTCACAGCGCTAATAAATGTCAATTACCTGAGGAGAGCTAACGAGACATTTACATCTACAGGTCACGTCAGACAGACACCCCTGAGGAGAACGTGCTTGGTAAAACAAGTTTTATTGTCAGGCAGCTCAGATAAGTCACGCCACTTTATTTGTCTCTTTTGCTCTTGAGCTTTCATTCTTTGTCTTTCTGTCTATCTATATGTGTATATTTTCCCATCTATTTTCTCTTTCTTTTTCTCTTCATCTGACATTGTATCCTTCTTTCTGTCTTTTGCTTCATTCTGTTTTTCTTTCCCTCTTGCTTGCCCAGCTTTCTTTCTCTCTCATTCTGTCTTCATTCATCTGTTTCTCTCTCTCTCTCTCTCTCTCTCTGTGTGTGTGTGTGTGTGTGTGTGTGTTCTTTTGGAGTGCGGTCCAGAGTAGCTCCAAGTATGTGCTATTAGACTAGCGAGCTGCAGAGAGCTGTGCTGTGCTGAGCTGTGCTGTGCTGTGCTGTGCTGTGCTGTGCTGTGCTGTGCATTGAGAGCAGTGGTGTGGAAGAGCAGGAGCAGCGGTGTTCTCTGCTCTAAGCAGGACGCTGCTGCTGCTGCTGGGAAGACTCTGTCAAGTGAGGAGAACAAGCCCAATGTGATCCAGTCACAGGGGAGAATTTAACATTCACTCTGATATGCACACACACACACACACACACACACACACACACACACACACACACACACACACACAGTACACACAGTACACACATAAAGATGCAGACAACGAGCAGCCTACACAGCTAATTTGTTGAATTCATGAATTTCATTTTGGTACATTTTCTCAGCCCCCGAATGCTTCATGGTCTGTTTGCTGGTAATGATTTAATGCAGCCAAGGGACGCTTCCCCTTGTGCCTGTCTAATGACTCTATTTATATGTTTGTGAAGACAAATGAAGATGACTCGCAGCACAGAGAATAGGCCGCTGCTGATGCTGCTGCTGAGTACATGCGGTCGGGTCGAGTCGGGTTGGGCAGGGCAGGGCCGCCTTTGGTTCTGCCTCTCTGGGTCTGTCTGTTGGCTAGAAGGGGCCCTTGCCTCTTCTTATCTGCTTAAGGAGAACGGCTGATGTAAGATTCCTGTTGTGGATTCAATTAATCTGCATTGGATGATGGGGTCAGGCTGAGCTGTTGAATTTGACTGCAGGCTTGTGGAGCTTGTGTAGTGTGTGTGTGTGTGTGTGTGTGTGTGTGTGTGTGTGTGTGTGTGTGTGTGTGTGTGTGTGTGTGTCTAGAAGGAACAGCTGTAACATAGCATTCATATTAGTCATCTGATAAAAATAATATTAATAATGCCATAGCCCCTCTACCCCACCCCCCTTTCTTTCTTTCAACCACTCATCTCTCTCTCTCTCTCTCTCTCTCTCTCTCTCTCTCTCTCTCTCTCTCTCTCTCTCTCTCTCTCCCCCGTCAGCTAATTGGACAGCATTTTTAGCTGCTTTAATCCCGATCGCCTCTATTGCTGTGGGGGCTGGGACCGAAGCCATTGCATTTTCAAATTGCATTACTCTGCCTGACAGGATGTCCTTTTCCTCTCTCTCTCTCTCTCTCTCTCTCTCTCTCTCTCTCTCTCTCTCTCTCTCTCTCTCTCTCTCTCGCTCTTTCCACTCACTCACTCTATCTTTTCTTTTTCCCCTGCATCTCATCCTCCCTCTCTCATTCCCCCTCACCACCAGCCCTACAGTACATCTATGTTTATAACTGTGCATTTCTCTCTAATGAGGAGTTGCATATTCTTTTTTTCCACTTTTAAGCCGCAGTGGCTTCCTCCTCATCCCCAAAGTGTCCGTGACTGATGACATTCACACCTCAGTGCCCACCACACATCCAGCCCATCACACGCCGCCACACTCCTCTCCTCTCCCCTCCTCTCTCTCGCTCTTGCATTCACCCACTCAGTGGCTGCCATCTTGGCTCTCATTTCCCTCAGAGGTGAGCTGTTGCAGGGCGATCAAAAGCAGGTCACCGTCACAGTGCCACTAAGCAATATGGAAGGCAGCTAGCCTAGCGCTAATGCTTAATAGAAGCTGCACAGGCTAGACATGAGGTGCTGGATAAGCAGCGTTAGTCTGCTTAGTTTGCAAATGGTCGACAGTGCTCTCACCTCAGGGCAGAAGAGACATTTAAAAGGGATTTCCAGTCCAGTCTATTTAGGCTTAGCCTGGCAAATTTGCCATCCCCTTGGTCTACGCTTTAGCTTCGTAGCTTAAGACTTTTTAGCAGAAGTACGTTATCAGGCAACGCCAGGCTAATTTAGGCTTGGCTCCAGCTTGGTAGTATGCATTCTTCTTGATTACGGATCAGGGGAATAAGTTCTCTCATGATAAAAATGGCTGACTTTTACAGTTGTGTTTTTACACACACAAAATGTGTCAATTGTCGCTTGTAACTGTTCTTCTCAGTGGTTGATATTTTTATTATTTTCTGCCTCTGATTTTAGCATGCTGTTGAATTGATGTTGACATTTGCGATGATCCAGTATCCATCAGGCGATGGCAACCTGCTTGTGCCTCGATAAAGCGCTGAACCCCAACAGTTCATGCCTTAGGGAGGGGATCTACCTCTGAAAGATCAGCATGCAAAGGACAACACAAAAACACAGCTAGCCATAACAACCGTATCGGTTTTAGCATGCTTGAGTATCAGCTGTAGCTTGTGCATACTCCAGCTTTCAACGCTGTCAGGCTAGCCTCACTGGGCAGCTAGCTCCTCCTGTGCCTTTGAAGTGGGTCTATTTAAAAAGTGGAGAGAACGGCAGCACCAACCCTGACCCCCGTGTAATCCAAGCCCACTCAATAACGTCATGCATGGCTCCTCTCTGCTGTGCTGTGCTGTGCTGTGCTGTGCTCTGTTGCGGCGCCGTGTCCGTCCTAGCCCTGCTGAGAAGGATCTCCAAGCCTCTCCAGAGGCTGCACAGGCCCACGGCGGTGTTTTTCAACAAACCCCATAGTCTGACTCAGATTCCCACTCTTTTTAGTTCTTCAGTGTTAGTTGTGTACCTCTCTCTCTCTCTCTCTCTCTCTCTCTCTCTCTCTCTCTCTCTCTCTCTCTCTCTCTCTGTCTCTCTCTCTGTGTCTCCTACTCTCACCATTAGTAGCAAGCCACCTCTTGGCTTTTGCGTCTTTCTGATTGGCGTCACTAATCTTTATATAGCATGAGAAGTTCTGCTCTGGATATTTTATTCATGTTGGCCTTTTGTGCTTCTTTGCACATCATTCTGTCTTGAGGCCGCCTGTCAAAGTAGCGCCCACAATCCCTCATGACAAGTAGAAGCGATCCATTGATCCCACCCACAGCTGAAGCCTGCTCACATCCAGGCTGGACAGAACCGAAGCGAGAGCTCATCCTGTGTAGAACCGAAGTGTCTGCTCACCGCTTTACGGAACCGAAGCGCCTGCTCACCCCTCTACAGAACTGAAGAGCGTGTTCACCCTTTACGGAACCGAAGCGCATGCTCAACCCTTTACGGAATCAAAGCGCGTGCTTACCCCTTATAGAACTGAAGCATGCGTTCTCATCTTTTAAAGAACGGAAGTGTGCTCTCATCCCCTTACGGAACCGAAGCACATGCTTGCTTCTTATGAAACCGAAGCGTGCTCTCATCCCCTACAGAACCGAAGCGTGCTCTCATCCCTTACAGAACCGAAGCGTGCTCTCATCCCTCACAGAACCGAAGCATGCTCCCATCCCTTACAGAACCGAAGCGTTCTCTCATCCCTTACAGAACCGAAGCGTGCTCTCATCCTTTACAGAACCGAAGCGTGCTCTCATCCTTTACAGAGCTGCTGGGCTCCCAGATGCTCTGGGCTCCTTTCTTTCCTCTCTGCTGCTCCCAGGGAGACGGCCACTGAAAGAGGCTAATTGGAGCAAATGTTGACCTTGCACAAAACACTCTCCTAAACTTCCCAACTAATCGGAACAACATTTTTCAGCAGGCACAAAATGGTGCCAAACTTTGAATTGGTGCCACACACTTTGTGGAAGCCTGTGGCCTCTCCTATCAATGGTTTAAAGATAGGATAATGCTTTTACTCAGAGTGCTTCCAAAGCTTCCAAGTGTAGCGACAGGTTAGAGCACTGTGCAGTGTTTTTTAACATCTGCTTTGATGTCTTACTGCCTAACGATTTCAAGATCATCCGAATTCTCCATGCCATTCATTTCCATTACATTCATATTTATGCATGGAGCAGAGGCTTTTATCCAAAGCAACTAAGAAAATGAACACCAGACCATGAACCTGTCATCCTCAGTAGATTGAGTCTTTAGACCCCATTCACAGAACATTTGCATTGATGCATTTAGCGAAGCTTTTATCCTAAGCAATTGGCTTGTGAACCTGTGACCCTTGCCAGAGCAGGCAGACTCTTTACACCTACACTGAGAATGAGCCATCCAATAAGGATCCCACTTCTCCCACACTCCCCCACTGAAAGGACTCCACCCCCAACACACACACACACACACACACACACACACACACACACACACACACACACACACACACACACACACACACACACACACACACACACCACTCACCACCTGCGTGGGTGACTTACCCCTGAAGAGGAAGGTCTCGAGCCAGAGCTTGAGTGCGATCATGTGGCAGTCGCAGCGCCAGGGGTTCCCCCTCAGCTGCAGCTCCTCCAGGCTCTCTAGCGCCTCCAGGTGGCTGCGGTCCAGCTTCTGCAGGCGGTTGTGGCGCAGCGAGAGGAGCCGCAGCTGGTGCATGCTGTCGGACAGCGCGCCAGGCAGACCGGCGATGGAGTTGTGCGACAGGTCCAGCTCCGTGAGGTTGCGCACCGAACCCAGGAGCCGGCGGTCAAGCTCGCGCACGCTGTTGTGCGCCAGACTGAGGGTGCGGAGCGAGCGCAGGCCCAGGAGCGCGCTGGGCGACACCGATGTGATGGAGTTGTTGGTGAGGTCCAGCACGCGCAGCTGCGGCGTATCACGGAACGCCATGGAGCCCAGGCCGCGGATGCGGTTGTCCTGCAGGTGCAGCTCCAGCGTGTCGGCCTGCAGGTGGCGTGGGATGTCGTAGAGGCCCTTGCCGCGGCAGTCCACCGACTTGGTGTGGGTGTCGCACGAGCATTCCTTTGGGCAGGGTGATGCCACGTGGACCAATAAGAGCGCAAGAAAGGCTTTGAACACACCCCCTGTGAAAGCAAATAAGAAACAACATTAAAAACAAACAAACAAACATTATTGTTTAATCAAACAAATATAACAAACATTAAAAGCTTTTGTTGATTAGCAACTGTTCAGCATTTAGAGGTCAGGAACAACCGCAATGATGAGGACGGCTCAGTGTGCCACCACCTCAATCCCAGCATTCCCTGTTTGAGGCCTGGTGTGTTGTGTCGATGCCTCTCTCTCTCTGCCAGTCCCACTGGACGTGAATGGAAACACGTAAACCA
>JAODXP020000018.1:15136204-15148704 GCA_027497455.2 Sardinella longiceps
TAAACACAAAAATAGACAGTACCCAAAGCCTGTGCGGAAGCAGGAGAAATATAGTCAGCACTGCTGAGGCCCCGTCACTGAAAACATGCCCTTCATTTAAAAGGAAAAAAAGCCTAATCCTCTAGATTGAATTTCTGTAATCTATAATCTGTAATCTATTATTTATAATCTATAATCTCCTATTTTGCCAGGTCACTGGAAAGTTGTTAAATCAGAGGGACTTTTGGACCTTTCATTAATATTTTTTCTCTATGTATCTTCTCTCCAAATTCATATTTTGTCATTCTGTGACCCAGGCTGATTCTCTGACTCTTTTCACCTGTCTGCCTGTCTGTCTGTCTGTTTGTCTGTTTGTCTGTCTGAGGTTAGTATAGGGGTATAGTTATCTCCTGCTGGGCATGAGAATGTCTCGGCATGTGGACACACCCTGAATCTACAGTACATAAAGTCTGTGTTACTTTTTAATGGCATGGTGTGTGTGAGTCTGTGTGTGTGTGTGTGTGTGTGTGTGTGTGTGTGTGTGTGTGTGTGTGTGTGTGTGTGTGTGTGTGTGTCAGAGAGTTTCTCCTCCCTCACTCTTAAATTAGCACTCCCCTGCAGGCTCCGGCATTTCCGCTCTTTAAAATACTCCAGCTGAAAGAAAGACGCTACTGGCCCTGGGCCCTGATGAGCTGATCTGCACCTGTTCCCACGGTGTGCTGGATTACATGCAGACCAAGATGAAGATGCTACGCTCCCGGCCCGGGGTGTGTGTGTGTGTGTGTGCGTGGCCAGAATGCCGCCGTGTCAGCACGTGCACGCCCCAAGCAATTCATCTCAGAACCTCCGTACCTTCATGATCAGCTCTGTCACATTTTTTTAGCTGCAGGCCTCGTAGCTAGATAGTCATGGTGACAGCGTGCTAACAGCACTAAACCCAGATCACCCACCCCACCCCAGCCCAGCCCAGCCCAGCCCAGTGTCCAGTGGTCTGCCTGGAAGAGTATTTCTGCATTCTCTGGACACAGGAGAATGTTAAAGAGCTGGTGGCATGGTGTTGGTTTTCCACCCAGTAATGTGCCTTTTCTGTCTTTGCATTGCCCCTCTCTGATGTCCAGTTGCCCACTGCAGAGGGCATGATGGTGTTTATGGCGCCCAAAGCTGCTGGGTGTGAACGGCCCGGCCCTTAGGCATTTCCTCACTTTAAAGGCCACTCAGGCTCTGGAGTCACCCAAGCCGGTGGAATCCCCGGTCAGACTTCCGCACCACAGACTGGACGTGGCGAAAGATGTGCTCAGGGATGGCTGACACTCAGCCAGGAACCGGTGTCAATCTGGTAGAGCTCCAGACGTCCATCTACCACCTCTGCTCTGTCTCCTCCTCCTGTCCATGTCTCTTAGAGCTCTGAGGATTGTTATGACCTTTGGGTGAAGGCCACAGCAAAGAGGAAGGCGAGAGGTCATTTCTTAACACTAATGTATTTATAGGGCTGAAAGTGATCGTGTTAATAGTGTGTTAAGGCAATCTCTCTTTATTGGGATTTTAATAAATATTGCCTTTACCACAGGTTATTTAAAGGTGCAGTCAGTGATTTTATATGGTTTGTAAATACATAACAATTTTATGACACAAAGATAATATCCTCATGACTTGCTAACAGTAAATTTGGCTCATCTTGGTTAGGAACAACGCAGACTTTTGTGAGTGACAAATTAAAGCTAGTTATTACATCAGCTTTGTGCTGAAAATATAGCTCTCTTGGCTCACATTAACTTAGTGTATGAGTAACTGCCATGGCTGATGGCCTTTCTTAATGTCCATCTAAAGCTAAATAACACAATGGCAAGAGATTAGAATGTCACTGTCACAATCTGTGGGATTTACCTCAAGCTCTGATCCACTCATGTAACGTTGGAATATAAAAGTCTCTCTACTGTACAGGAGTGTGTGGGATCTGCATGGCAGGCATGTTTAGGGAGAGTGTTAGGTGATCCGTTTCCGGACTGTTCTGGAGGGAACCAGGTGTATTCTCAGGCCCAAGATCTGAGTCTTGGCCGTTGCTGTGATGTTTGGAAGCGAATCAATTCACTGGTGAGTTTGCTCAGAGTGAACCCCGCAGTGAAACGTTGCCATGCCCGACCCGTTTTGCCTCCCAAATAGCAAACAACCAATGGTGCCATTTAGAGGAGGAGGCCCTTCTTCCCAGTTTGCTTTTGGAAGTGAGCTGGGGTGCTGAGATGGTCGCCGATCGAAATCTGTGTGTGGGCACGTACAGAGAAAGTGGATTTTTTGTCACATTCTTTTAGCCAACTTGTTTGTGTAATGCAAATGATTACATTTTTTATTAATGCTGGCAAAATTAACGCTTTAAAAAAAACAACTCAATTCTATGCTCAATTTCAGACAGAAAATGGCTATAAAGTAGTGCTGTCAAGCGATTAAAATATTCAATCGCGATTAATCGCATTTTTGCTGTAGTTAACTCATAATTAATCGCGATTAATCGCAAATTTCTTTCTATTCTAAATGTCCCTCGATTTCTTTTTGTCCCATTTGTATTTATTTATTTTCATAATGCTGTTATCAGCATTCATTGGTGGGGGTGAATACCAATTTAAAATAAAAGAAAACCCAGTTACAGCATCAGACATTATTAACATGTTCAAGTACTGCCAGAGAGATGTTGATGTCTTTTATGTTGCTAGTTCACAAGTTTACAAAAAAAAAAAAACAACAACTGGATGGTGGCCCTTTAAATTATACTAACCTATATTTTAAAGAGGCTCAATGAAAATATGGCATTATGGTCTACATGAGTAAACCTACATTGCATGAGGATACCTTTAAAATGCATTTAGCCATATTGGCAATTGCCCTGCAAGAAGCTCTCATTTTAGTGACAAGGCCATACGTTCAGAATCAGGTAGGCTATATGCGTCTCGTTTGCACAAATTCTCTCTCTCAGTTGCGCTCCAACCCGTTTCACTCGCACTGCAATTTTGAAACTGATATATTAGCCTATTTGCGGGGTATTCAGTTCAAGAGAAGGGATTTCTAAGTGACAACATTAATCCTCTAGCTAATTAACAACCTAAATATGCGAACATGCGAGTGAGCGTCAACGATTGTGTCGGTAAAATATTTGTTTTCACTGACATCAAATGACGCTCACAAACATTCTCTCTCTCAGTTGCGCTCTGACCTGTTTCACCTCTCTCACTCGCGCTGCAATTTTGAAACTGATATTAGCCTATTTGTTAAAATGGGTTTGCGTTAACGCCGTTTTTAACGCGATAAACTGACAGCACTACTATAAAGTCAAACTAGGCAAAAACTATGGCCTAGCTCCTGAAAGTCCAACAACAGCAGATGGTGGATGTTTGGGGAATCTGTGGGGGTAGGGGATAGGTGTGAATCACCCCATTTGAGAAGAACAAGGCCAACTAACTGACTTCTGGGTCTTACCAGGGCAAAATAAGGGTTCAACATACCCTAGCATCCAAATTCAAAGGAAATGAGTTGCGATTAAAAGTGATTAATCATGATTAATCATGGCAAAATTTTATGATCAATCAGATGTTTTTATTATTTTTACAGCACTCATTTTTATTAATAGATATTAAATAATATTTAAGAAATTGAGGATTTTGTGTATTTAGCTGCGGTTACATGACAAAATTAGACAAAATATTTGAATTATTCTATAGTCGCTCATGTTCCATAATATCCACAGTTCCAGTTCAATATAATGTGGAATTGGCCTTGTGTAAAGGAAGGAAAAACAAATACACTTTCTCAGCCAGTACTGTTGTCCTGCAAAATACACTGGGATTCAACACCTCTCTCTTTGACTGTGTCTGACCCAGCTAATGTGATGGCAGTAGAGGCAGTATTTTTGGAGGTGAAAACATGACATCACATTAAGGGAGCAGAGCCCAGAGACGACTGGCTGATGGAGCGTAGCACTGAGCTACCATCTGTAATGACCGCCAACTTGATTAGAATAAGGGCAGGCATGACCCATTTAACAAAGTGCTGTGTGTGTAGGGGCACAAACACACACACGCACGCACGCGCATGCACACACAGACAGACAGACAGACAGACACACACACACACACACACACACACACACACACACATATCTATGCATTCGTCTCTCTTCTTTTACACGTAGATGTACTCCCTCAGATTCTCCACTTAGACACATAAATTAGATACAGAATGCATGTACACACACACACACACACACACACACACACACACACACACACACACACACCTACAGTATGCATTCCTCTCTCTTCAGTTACATATAGTTGCATTAAATATATTCACTCCCTCACACTTTCCACTTACACACATACTGTAGATACAGAATGCATGACCACACGCACACACACACACACACACACACACACACACACACACACACACACACACACACACACACACACACACACACACACACAGCCTTACCTGATGGTATGTGACTCAGTGTGAATCATAAGAAGATATGGATGTGTTTATTTTTAAGCATGAGTAGGAGGTACCCTTTCTCCCTTAGATGTAGTGTAAGTGTGTGATAACTCACTGCAGAATTCTAGAAAACTTACTCACAGTGAAACTGCACTTAAAACTGTAAATCTTATCTACTCTGTTAATGGTAAAACAGGCCTGTACACTATACGCTAGTCTAGCATTTTTCCGAGGCGTCGTTTTTAATTTGCAGATCTGTTTGTATGTGTCTGTGTTATTCTGTCTGGAGCTATTGGTAATTGAAAGTGCTGCCTTATCTGCCCAAAGGCATTTCATCCTCCCAGAGAGCAGTAACACTAACCAGCCCCAGAGCACAGGGGGATCCACACATCTCTGATAGAGAGATATTTAGCTGACACTTCATGCTGTTCCGCTCTGGCCTGCTGATGCCACTCTGTCTGCGTCTTGTCTTGTCTTCATTTTGCCCTGTCCTTCAAGCGTTACTGTACTGTACGTTTTATTCTCTCATTTTTCTCTTTCATTGGGACTGAAGGCCTTTGCAGGGCTGAAAGCCTTAACCCAGCTGCACAAGAAGAAGGCAAGCAGCACAAAGGGCATCTGTTTCTGCAGCTCCGCTCGTGCGAGAGCATGAAATCCTGAGACCATATGTCCTCTGGGGCCGCCACTGCAGCTACACAGCTCCAGTATGGCTCCGGCTTGTTCTCGTGCTCGTCTCTCTGAGACGGGCTACAGCTCACTCCGCTCACGCTTGGCATAGCGCTGCCCGGCCCAGCACGGCACGACACGTCTGGGGCTCCTTTGGTGCCGCTGGGTGAGAGGAGCAGAGGAAGAGGCAGAGGGAGCAGCGAAGGCAGGCTGGCTGGGAGGCAGGCGGGCAGGGCGGGGTGGGGTGGGGTGGGGTGGGGGTTTGGAGGGGAGGGTGGGTTTTTGGGAGGAGGGATGCAGGCTGGCTGAAGCTGGGAGGTTGGAGTGGGGTTGGGTGAGGAGGAGGGGTGTGGAGGGGAAGCGGGCCTTCGGTAAACATTTTTGCTGTGAGACTCGGTGCCATGGGCAGCCGTCATGCTGGCCCAAAACCCACCGGCCAAACAAGCTCAGGCCTGATGGCCATATAGGATAACTCCAACAGCAGGGGGCAGTGTGTGTGTGTGTGTGTGTGTTTTTGCGCGCGTGTGTTTGTGTGTGTGTGTGTGTGTGTGTGTGTGTGTGTGTGTGTGTGTGTGTGTGTGTGTGTGTGTGTGTGTTTGGGGTAAGGCCAGCTGGTCTGAGATTACTGGCCTCTGTATGTACACGTGTATGTGTGTTTGTGTGTATGTGTGTGTGTGTGCGTGTTTCTTGTGCTTGTGTGTGTGTGTGTGTGTGTGTGTGTGTGTGTGTGTGTGTGTATGTGTGTGGGATGGGGTGTAAAAGACTGTCTGTATATGTGGTTGTATATGTTTGTACTAAATTTGTGTGCATGTGTGAATATGCATATTTTTCTGAGTGTGTCAAAACACGAAACATCGTAGTGGTGTCAGAAAGCTTCACAGATGTGCTTGTATAGCTTTGTATATAGTGTGAATAAGTGAGCGAGTATGACTCAGTATGTGTGTGTGTGTGTGTGTGTGTGTGTGTGTGTGTGTGTGTGTGTGTGTGTGTGTGTGTGTGTGTGTGTGTGTGTGTGTGTGTGTGTACAGTGTGTAACTGTGGTGAATGTCTATATCCCTCTTTGGCTCCTGGTGAAAAAGGTCTCTCATGCCATGCAGAGGGTTTTTTTTTTGACGACTGAATTCTCTCCAAAATCTCAGCGCTTACCTGCTGGGCAGCCATGTGTGTGCTGCTCTGTCCTCACCCGGCCTCACAGTACGCATCATACAGAGAGAGAGTGAGAGAGAGAGTGAGAGAGAGAGAGAGAGAGAGAGAGAGAGAATGTGGGGGAGAAACAGAACAAAAGAATACAATGATTTGTTCTTTCGCTAATCGCAACTTTGACGCAAAATAAATTGTCAATTGTTTCTGTCAGTTTTTTCTTTTCTTTTCTTTCTTTTTTTTTTTTTTTACTTACACCCAGAATCTGCTTTCTGTTTAAATCATTACTGTGCTGGATAAAGGCAAGGCTTAACTTTTACATGGCTGTCTGCTGGGACAGAGGTTAATATACTGCCTTTAAGACCTGAAAATCACAATTTCAGGAGTCCACACTATCACACACTTACTGGCTTTCCCACCTGCTCCCCATTCAATTACCGCATGTGTCTGTGTCTGTGTCTCTTGCAGCTGTCGGGATCCAGATGAAACTGGAGTTCTTCCAGAGGAAGTTCTGGACTGCCAGTAGACAGGTAAACACATTATAAATGAGTACTGTACACACACACACACACACACACACACACACACACACACACACACACACATGCACACACTCTCTCACTCACTTACTCACTCACTTACAAGCCCTATTCAATTCATCTCTGTGTAACTATGTGTGTGTGTGTGTGTGTGTGCGTGTGTGTGTGCGCATGTGTTCTTGCGCGTGTATGTGTTTGCTCGAGTGATAGAACAGATCGACACAGCTGTTGAGTGCTAGCCTGTTAGACAGAGGTGCTCTATATCAGTGGATGTGTTCAGGGCCGCCAGGGAGTCGTGAAGCATCTCTCTCACTCACACACATACACAAACACACACACACACACACACACATCCGCATGTGCGCAGGAACAAGCCAGCTGGAGACCTCCCCAACCCCCCAAACCTCCATCCCTCCCCAGGCCAATATTTGTCTCACTAGGGGACACACAAGCAAAACTGTTGGATAGGCTGCGAGAGGGCTTAGATTCACAGTTTGATTTACTCTTCTGCCTGTGTGCTTATACGCCATTACGTCCTGAGCCAACTGAAACAGCTCCAATGTTTATCTGTGTGTGTGTGTGTGTGTGTGTGTGTGTGTGTGTGTGTGTGTGTTCTGTTTGCAGTGCGCTGCTCTGGATGGGAAGTGCTCTATCAGCTGCGATAATGATGTGAGTTCATACTCCTCCTTGTTGCTTTAACAAGCAGCCCTTCCATTTTCCTCTTTCTCACCTTCCCACCTTCCCACTCTTTCATTTTCGTCTCCTCTTTCACTCTCTCGCTTCCTGGATTTCCTCTCCTTCTCCCGTCTCTCCATAACTCTCTCACTCCTCACCGACTCCAGCATCAGATGTGGCCTGATCTGTTTTTTTCAAAGTCCGTCTTTTATTCTGCGTTTGACTCTAGGCACAGGATATGAGCTTGCTTTATTTTCACTCCTTTTCTTCTTTTTACTCCCCCCCTCTCTCTTCCTTTTACCTCTTTGTCTGATTGACCTCACTCTCTCCCTCTTTCCATCTCTCTATGTCTCACTCGCCTCACCTCACGTTCTCCCTGTCCGTCTGTCTGTCTCTCCATCCAACCCTCTCGCTCTTCTTTTTCTCTTTTGATTTTTATTTTTCAATCTTCGTCCTCTCCTTTACCTTTTTGTCTGATGGACCTCCTCCTTTCTCTTACTTGTCTCACGGTATCTCTCTCTCTCTCTCTCTCTCTCTCTCTCTCTCTCTCTCTCTCTCTCTCTCTGTCATTCTGTCTCTCTTTAGGACATCAACTGTTACCTCATAGACAACAATGGCTTCATCCTTGTGGCTGAGGACAACTCTTTGGTGAGAGTCACTAATCTGCCTCTGGACTGCCCACATACACAGTCATACTTAGAGACACACACACACACGCTACACACACACACACAAACACACATACTCTCTCTGTCTCTCTCTCTCACACACACACACACACACTCACACACACACACACATACACACACACACACACACACACACACACACACACACACACACACACACACACACACACACACACACACACACACACACACACACACACACACAAACACACATGCACACACACAAACAATGTTACAGATATTTTTTTGCTCTCAACAGTGCCTTCTACACAGCGCTACCTTCAAGGCACTAACCCCCCAAATCTAGGGTTATGTTAGGTTTAGGGTTGGTGTTAAGGTAATGCCTTTCAAACTGTGCTGCCTGGAAGGTGCCATTGAGGGAAAAGACCGCCATTGAGCCAGACAAACACAAATCACACATAAACACAGTGCTCACATACACACTCATGCTGGCTCAGACGGGGCCATATTCTAATCGACGGAGCACCTGCTGTGTCTGTCTATATGGCAGAGAGAGAGAGAGAGAGAGAGAGAGAGAGAGAGAGAGAGAGAGAGAGAGAGCTGCTTGCAGCAGTCTGCTGTAGTGATGATGAAGCATTGTCAAGCAAGCAGATCTGTGCTCTGCTGTGCTCTGCTGCACTCTTATGTAAGGGGCAGCTGATGGGATTTTTTGAATGAATGAATGAAAGAATGAAAGAGACAAGGGATATGAACAGATGGGGTATAGTCCTACAGTATGATGTCTTTTAAGATGGGTGACACATATGCACACTGTTGTAGATACTGTAAGCATACACAGGCGCGTGCACACACACACACACACACACACACACACACACACACACACACACACACACACACACACACACACACACACACACACACTTGCATTTATCTGCATACACACACACACACACACACACACACACATACATATTCATAAAAACAAATAAAACACACACAGAGACACCCTCTTCAATAGACAGTGTTGATCTTAATCTCATCTCTTGCATTAGCATAACAGGCTTTGCATGAGAGATATGAGTGTGTTGTTTGTGCAGTGCAGTGCTGTGCTGTGTGGTGCTGGGGCTCCTGATGGCAGTGAAGGAAGGCAGTGCTGTCTTATATAAGCCACTGCACCTCCTTACAGCTCTGGGGCTCTTTGCCGGTGACAATCAGGCCAGCATCTCTCATCAGCTGCTCAGTCACATGCACACACACACTACAGCTAGCACGCAAGCATGCAGGCACACACACACACACGCACACACACACACACACACACACATGCACACACACACATACACACACACACACACACACACACACACACACACACACACACACACACACACACACACACACACACACACACACACACACACACACACACACACACACACACACACACACACACACACACACACACACACAGGAAACAGGCATATGTACAGATCTAAGCATAGTAATACAGGAAGTCAAATGAAACAGGAATGTTCAAACATGTAAATCCATATGTATGTGTATAAACCATTTGTACACGTTTGTATATGCACGTCACAAACATGCAAACAAACTCATACACACTGATGCACACACACACAAACACACACACACATTGCCCCATGACCCTTGAGGTGTGCACGTCACCGTAAATCTCATCACAGGCGGGGCCATGTCACTTGCTGTTTTTAACTTCATGCATGACGTGTTCCTCTCCTCCTCCCTGCCGTCTGTCTCTCTTTTTCTCTCCATCCCTCCATCTCTCCTGTCCTCCCGCCATCTTTCTGTCTCTCTCTTCCCCTCTTTTCCCCCTCTCTCTCTCTCTCTCTCTCTCTCTCTCTCTCTCTCTCTCTCTCTCTCTCTCCATCCCTCGCTCCCTCTTTCCCTCTCTCCAGACGGGCATGTTCTTTGGTGAGGCAGAGGGCGCCGTCATGAGCAGGCTGCTCTCCATGGACTCCTTCAAGAGGTGAGTGGAGCTCAGCTGCACACTGATGGAGCAGGAGGAGGAGGAGGAGGAAGAGGAGAAGGGGTGGGGTAAGGAGCAGGAGGCATGGGGGGGTGGGGGGGGTGAGGGGTGAGGAACAGGAGGATGGAGGTGGGGGGTGTGGTGTGGGGAGGGGGGTTGAAAAATGAGGAGGCGCAGAAGGAGGAGGAATATTATTATAATCTCCCTCCGTGACCCTGATCCCCATGCTTGCCATCCTCAATCCGGATGACCTCCTTACACCAGACCTGGGGGCAATAGAGTGTCTTACTTCAACCCTGTTTTTACTCTTCTCTAACTTCTAAACACTGATCTGAAGTCAGTGTTGTGTCTATTGCGCATAAGGCTATAAGACCAGCCTCCAGCCATGAACTCTCCTCCATGACCAGTCCTGCTGTGTCCATTTACTTCTCAGCACGCAGGAGTTATGTCTCACGTCTGCCCAGTGAGACTGTTTGGAGATGAGAAACACAAACTATTGGACATGTAAGGATTTCAGTGCTGAGATTATTATCCAAATACAGCTAGATGATATTAGTAGTACAAGGCTTTCAACTGATTCATAGAATGAAAAAAAAAAAAACAGAATTTTTGACATTGTTTGGTACAAAAACCAAACCAGAAACTTTATATTTTTGATGTTCCGGAACAGTTCATGTATAGGGTGTAAGAAGACACCTTTTATAAGGAGAGAAAAAAAATGAAGTAATAGTCCATACAGTAATTTAAGTATTGTATGGACTAATAGCCAATTTGAAAGCATAGCCTTTTTTATGTCCCACAGCTGACATGGAAGATTATCAACCAGTTCAGGAGCAATATTTTTTTGTCCTAACAAGCTCAGGAATTTTAGGGTGGAACCCTAAAATATTGTTTCTGTTCAGAGCGTACAAATTCCGTTTCATAGACCTGGATTAGATGTCTACGCCTACAGTATAATGTTTTTAATTCATTGTCATATAGTGTAGATTCTAACAAGTGGGCATACTAAGTCATATTTGTCAATCAAACAGTTTGAAATGTGGACTAACAGTAAGTGTTGCCTGTAGTTTTTAAACAATTTGAATTATTGTCAAAGCCATTAATACCACTAGGCCTCACTCACCAATATGCACCCAGGATCCGATTGAAAAGACTTAAATCCTGTATTATTTTGCAACTGCAGAATTATTGGGCAATTATTTTGCACAAATAAGTCACTGCTCAAATGTTCGAGTGTCCTTGAGTGTGTGTAGATATGTGTGTGTGTGTGTGTGTGTGTGTGTGTGTGTGTGTGTGTGTGTGTGTGTGTGTGTGTGTGTGTGTGTGTGTTTGTGTGTGTTTTTTTACCAGTATGAAGACATACCAGAGAAGAAAACACTGGCGAATGCAAAAGCATCTTGAAAATAGACAAAGTACTGTATGTCTTTAGAAGATCTTAGTTTGTAAGAGAGGTTGCTGTATGATGATCATTGCCTCCTCTTGAAAAGATGACAGGAAAGCAGTAAAGGAATGAGTCCCTCTGAACTCCAGAGATGGAGCACCACTGCACACACAACATGAGAGCTTTCTGGCTTCAGTTCCTGGGTATGTTGCAGATGAGGACAGGGAGGTATGAGCGAAGGAGAGGTGGATTAGGAGAAAGATGAGAGGAGGAGGAGAGGAAGGAAGGATGGAGGTGAAGAAAGATGGATGAGGGATTCGTCAGCGCGTCAGACGAGAGTCAGGCCCAGCCCGCAGGGCCAAGGCTCTGAGCTCAGAAAGTGACGTCGCCGTATCCGGCGCTGACCTTCGACCCCGGTCCGCTCGACGGATTTCACGGCTGAGGGATTAGTGCCAATCTCCTCTGTGCGAGCAGAGGGGTCAGGGAGGAGGTGGGGGCAGGGAGGGGAATTAGTCCAAAACTTTTGTTGAGTCAGACCTGAGTTAGCTCACTCACAGTCACGCTTCGACACACACTCATGTGTAGATACACACAGACACTGCACACCTACACACACACACACACACACACACACACACACACACACACACACACACACACACACACACACACACACACACACACACATGCATGCAGTACAGACACATGCAGTACAGTGCATTACCATTCATAGACGCTGGTAGTGTATGTTAAAACAAAATTAATTTTCCCTTTTAGAGATATATTTTACCACCTGCTTTTCTGTCGGTCTTCCTTTGTTTTTTCTTTTACACACACACACACACACACACACACACACACATATAGGCACACACACTCACATAGACTCAGACCATGTATGTGAGGTCAGGAATAGCTTCGAGCTATGGGAAGTGTTTCGGTTATCCCTGATTAAGACAGGAATGGGATGTGGGAGAGCACGG
>JAODXP020000018.1:15156204-15161204 GCA_027497455.2 Sardinella longiceps
GAGTGCAGGGAGAGCGGGGCCCTAACATAAACAAGCCAGCCATCAGAGAAGGAGACGTGGTCTGCTGCCTGACTGACAGTCTATGGGGACGCATTCATTATCGCCAACCAAAACAGCAGTTTGGGCCTTTTCTCTCTCTTCCTAAACTACTCTCTCTCTCTCTCTCTCTCTCTCTCTCTCTCTCTCTCTCTCTCACTGTGTCTCTATCCCTCTGTCTGTCTTTCTTTTTCCAACCATGTTTTTTTTAAATCCGTTCTCTTCTTTTTTTGTTTGTTTTTTAAAAAAAGAGAGAGAGAGAGAAATGTCTCTCTCGCCTCGCTTCACTCGCTCGCTCGTGCTGGAAAACACAGGACGCAATTTCACACTCGACTGACCCTGCCACTGGTGGCGTATCCCTCTGACCGGAACAACAATAGAAACCCAACCCAGTCCCAATAAAACCCCCCTGGCTCCGAGCCGCAGGCCAGTTCAGCCCAGCCCAGGCCGGCCCCGGACCAGCCCAACCCAACCCAAGAGCCGAGGGGGTGGAGAGGGGACGAGGGGGGGAGCCAGAGGCCATCCGCGGAAGTCACAGAGCTGGACAAATCCACAAGCCCCTGCTGTAACCAGGCCGCCGGCAATGGGACGCCCAGCGAATGCGTGCGTGGCCCCCAGTTGGACGGAGGTGCTTACAGAGCCTTCCAGAACAGAGAGGGAGAGAGCAGACCCAGTGCCCATTAAGCTGACTCCATGCCATGATCTAAATCCAATACTGTACACTCTGCACGGCCCCATCTCTCCACAGAGCCACAGAAGCCTGACTGCCTGCCTGCCTGCCTGCCTGGCTCACTGATGCTGCTGGAAGTGCTCTTTAAAGTGTCATTGCTAAGCTAGGATGGACGTGGACACGTGCATACACAAACACACACATAAACACACACAAGCACGGACACACACACACACACACACACACACACACACACACACAAACACAAACACAAATATAGTCATATACAGTATGTACTTCCATCATCCTCAGAAATATACACACACACACACGTGCACAGTCATATGTGAACATCCAGACATCCTCACAAATGAGCACACACACGCATTCTTTCTCTATCGCACAGAAAGCACTGAAAGTCATGTGTGAGTGAGGTCAAAGGCATGAAAAAATAATATGAAAACAATAGGAGAAGCAAGGCGTTTATTTTTTATGCGTGCTTGCTAGTGTGTGTGTGTGTGTGTGTCTATGTCTGTGAATTGTTCTGTGGTTAAGAGGGATATAGACTGTCACCAATTCATCAGGCCGAACACGTTCTCCACAAACGCGTTGGCCGGCGTCTCCAGGAAAAACGTGCAGTCCAGTCGCCAGTCGCTCTCGTTTTTTTAATAACGTATGTGGGGTTGTGTTATTGTTCGGTTATTAAGTGAGCTGTTCAATAAAGCGAAGCTGTTGAAAGATACATTAAATTACATTTTGTGTTTAATGACCACTGCGCGAGGGCGAACTCTGCGGAGAGAACTCTTGCGTCTGTACGGGATCCAGGCTACGGGAGACGAATGAGAGCTGGCGTAAAGTGTAACGTGAGATAACAATGACCCAGGAACTACCCTTTAACTTAAAAAGCACATTCTCTCACAACCCGTACACGCCAAGACCTTAAACAAGCAGTTATTGAAGGATTTTTTTTTCTTCCCGTTTTGACTGAAGGTACTGTGCTGTCATGCTGTGCAGTACCACAGCTAAGCAGTAGGTGGCAGCAATGCAAAGCAAATAGCACCAGACTGCTCCCAGTACTGTAATCGGTCTGTAGAGAGGGTGTCAAGCAAGTAACTCGCTCAGAATTTTGTGAGGCCCTTTTTGGTAAAAGACAGAGTGTTGTTTTACTTTAAAGTTAAAATATTTGAATTTCAAGAAATGATTTAATAAACTATTTGTATTTAACATTTTGTGTTGAATTGATGAAAATAATTTACAGCATAATTTAAAGCTGTATGAAGTTGAAAAATATTAAGCAGCTAATTTTCAGGGTATAATGCGAGATTGAAATAAATTCCAGGCCAAAACATTTTTGTATTTAAATGTTTGGGAGTTTAGGAAATAATTTGATAAAATTCAGAAGCAATTCTCTCTCTCATTGTCTTGTTTGTCTTTCCTTTCCGTGTCTCTCCAGCTCAAAGAGGAGGCAGAACTATGCTGGTTCCGTGCGACACCGAGTACCCGGCCTTTGTGTCGGAACGCACTATCAAAGAAACCACAGGGAACATCGACTGTGATGGCTGCATCAAGTGAGTTACTGTGAACACAAACACATACTGTACACACACTGTCTCTCTCTCTCTCTCACACACACACACACACACACACACACACACACACTCACACACAAACACACAGACACACACACACAGACACACCACTGTCGTGAGAAACCACTCTGATTGCTTTGTGCATCACGTGACAGGAAAATTCAGTGAGGTGTATATGTGTTTTCGTTTACATCAGCCTGTGTGTGTGTGTGTGTGTGTGTGTGTGTGTGTGTGTGTGTGTGTGTGTGTGTGTGTGTGTGTGTGTGTGTGTAAATGGGTGCATGTGTATGTATATGAGAGAAAGACAGAGTGTGTGTTTTTGTATGTTGTGTGGGTGCATACAGTGTGTGTGTGTGTGTGAGCGAGAGAGAGAGAGAGAGAGGTCCACATGGGGAAAGCGGTGTTCCTACTGTGCTCTGTACCGCTCTCTCGCTGTCTGAATAATGATGTGCTAAGGAAGCAGGGGAATGTAGCGCACATGTTCCTGCGTACTACACCGCAGAAAGAGCCTCACCACACACACACACACACACACACACACACACACACACACACACACACACACACACACACACACACATTTACACACTCTTATATCATGACTCAATATTAGGCCATAACTCTCATTCTGCCCGGCACCCCCTCTCAGTGTGCTCTTGTGTTCTAACATCCAGCATGAGCAGGTCACACAATACCTCTAAAGTCCTTTAAGTTCACAGGGATATTTATTCACTACAGCGGCCCTCTCCCTATGTAAACCCCTGCTTGCTTTCAGGAGTTATAAACATTACAGTACCGCTGGAGAGGAGAGGAGAGGAGAGGAGAGGGCAGCGGCTATTGCACTACAACATAAAGATACTGGTTCTGCTAGCTATAAAACAGATCCACAACTGCCTCATTCTTTCCTCCCCTCTCTCTCTCTTTCTGCCCTCTCTCTCTCTCTCTCTCTCTCTCTCTCTCTCTCTCTCTCTCTCTCTCTCGCTCTGTCTCTTCACCTGTAATGCAGCTCTATGGCATGTCAGGTTGTGTGCAGGTTTTTACGGCCTTAGCCAGGGGGAGAGCCTTGAGTTGGAATGTCTGATGAGACCAGCCCAGACTGGGCCAGAGCTCTGCTGACTCAAAACCTCTTCAATAACACACAGATAAAAATTCCACCGAGTGGGTGCTTGTCTGTGTGTGTGTGTGTGTGTGTGTGTGTGTGTGCGTGTGTGCGTGTGCTGTCTGTGTGTGTGTGTGTGTGTGTGTGTGTGTGTGTGTCTGTCTGCTGTTGTCTGTGTGTCTATCTTGTTATTATTGACATTAAAAAACATTAAAAAAAAATTGTTTGTGTGCACGGATACATACATTCTCCCTTGATCTTGCGATGTTATATACTAGATATAGTCCTGCAACTGAGAGCTGTAAGTATCTCCCCTTCTCTCTCTCTCTCTCTCTCTCTCTCTCTCTCTCTCTCTCTCTCTCTCTCTCTCTCTCAATTCAATTCAATTCAATTCAATTCAATTCAATGAGGCTTTATTGGCATGACCATTACAAGTACAGTGTTGCCAAAGCGTACACAAAATGCAGAACACACACATAAAAAAACCATCATCAATATGAAACAATCATGTGAACCAACACAAACGAACAGATTCACATAATCGTATGGTACACATTCACACACACATGTACACACTCTCTCTCTCTCTCTCTCTCTCTCTCTCTCTCTCTCTCTCTCTCTCTCTCTCTCTCTCTCTCTCTCTCTCTCTCTCTCTGTGTGTGTGTGTGTCTGTGAGACCCAGACTGTGACCCTCCCTCCCTCCAAGCCTCTCTGTTTCATGACCCCAGCTGCAGAAACCTGTAAGGGGCCGAGTCCCGCGTAAAAGATCCCCTCACCGCATGATTAAACGGCACGTGTTCCATTTTAAAGAATCTGATTAGGACATTTGTTACTCGCCAGCAAACACACACACACACACACACACACACACACACACACACACACATACAAACACACACACAGTCTCTCTATTTCTCCCTCTCTCTCTCTTTCTCTCTCTCTCTGTCTCTTTCTCTGTCTCTCTCTCTCTGTCTCTCGCTCTTGTAAAATATGAGCCATTTAGAGAGGTTAGAGAGAAGAAGAAGAAGCTGGAGCGAAAAGTGGAGGGTAAAGGAGGAGAAGAAGAAGCGAGGGAAGAGAAATAGGGACGGAGGGCAAGGAACAGTTTCCTTTCAAAAATGAGAAAATTAGTGTGGTCCACATTAACAATTTAAGGTTTTTTGTCAGGCAATTGCGGGGTGCTCTATGGATCACTCAAATAAAGGCCTCATTGCTCCCAGCTGTGGAAACTCTGCCGAAAGCTGAGATCTCTCAGTATAAGTGTGTGTGTGTGTGTGTGTGTGTGTGTGTGTGTGTGTGTGTGTGTGTGTGTGTGTGTGTGTGTGTGTGTGCAGAGAATGTGTGGCTGTGTGTGTGTGAAGTGAACTGTGAGGAATATGTGTGCTTCAGCTGGTGCATTTATCTGTGTGAAGGTGTGTGAAAATCTGTGTGTGTGTGTGTGTGTGTGTGTGTGTGTGTGTGTGTGTGCAAACCCACTCTCCCCTCGGCCACTGTACCGCATGCCAGGGTCAACCAGGAGCCTGGGTGAGGTCAGATGTAATCAGTGGGCGAAGTGTCGACGGCTTCTTTAATGAAGGAACAGAATGGCACCCTGTGCCGCGGAGAA
>JAODXP020000018.1:15168704-15183704 GCA_027497455.2 Sardinella longiceps
AAACGTCAAGGGTGCCCGCACTGTAATGGGCACTAAACTGATTGTTTTTGCCCTGTTTTACAGATAGGGCGGAGGGTGGTGTTGGTTCAAGACGGGGAGAGAGAAAGAAAACGGCTACTTTTTTAGTTTAATTTGTGAGCTCTTTTGTGCCGCTGGTGAGGTTCATTTGGTCTTTATTTGCTCATTCTTTGCTCATTCTTTTTGTTCTTTGGAATGTGCGAGATGAAAAAGAATTTGGAGTGTTTGTTGAAATGTGGAGATCTCACTCTGACGGACATTATGCTTTTCTTCTTTACTTCTTTTTTATACTTTCTCTCTCTCTCTTTTTTGTACAACACCCTCCTTCACTCTCAAAAGAGGCGGACCAGATGGTGCGTTTCACAACAGGCGGAGATGGGGAAATGATCAATAACAGACACCCCACTACAAAAGAACACAACACATAGGGCCCGCTAGCCAGTGTGGCTTCCTCCCTCTCTCTCTCTCTCTCTCTCTCTCTCTCTCTCTCTCTCTCTCTGGAAATCACCCAGAAAGTGAGTTGAGATTTCAGCACCGCTCCGTGGTATATATTGTGTTGTGTGTGTGTGTGTGTGTGTGTGTGTGTGTGTGTGTGTGTGTGTGTAGAGGTTGAGCTGCAGGGATGATGAGTTTCTCTTGGTTGCATTGCTGTGGGAAAGAGCAACCTTATAGTGTTGTATGAGGTAAATGTAAATGGATGAAGTGGCAGTTTGTCCAGTGCTGTGTGACTGACTGCTCTAGAGCGTCATTCTCGTTAGTGACTATTCGGCCTGCTGGCTTTGCCATCCTTAACCTCTCTGCACATAACGAGTCCCTGAAATGTGACCGTCTGAGGTTCCAGAAGGATCGGAGGAGGCCAGACACCTGTCACCCCTTCCACCCTGAGGTATGGGCACACACACACACAGAAACACACACACATACACGCACACACTCACACACACCCCAAGCTTGATTCGGCTCTTAGTCAGTCAGCCACAAACCCGCTTGGCACACACGTCTGCCAAAATATTAAGAGCACATAAATTAGAGTTAGGTCATCCTCATTTCTGTCCCACTTCATATCAAGCGTGTTTACTACAGCAGTTACGTAAGTAATCAATCATGTTGGAGCATGTCGCCGCATGTCACCAGCCCTAACGAGGACCCCAAAAGTGCATCTCATAGCAACGCAATGTGCAAACAAAAACACACACGACATTCTGTCTTCTGGCTCAGACATTTGGACCGATGTATTTGCAAATATGCAACAGGTTGACTGTTTTTTGTCCCTCTCTTCCCACCGTAGGAAAACTCCATGGAGTGTGGCGGTGCCCACGGTTTGACCCCGTCTCTCACGGCAACACTGCTCGCCCTTCTGGCCGCCCTCTACCCCAGGTGACGAACGATGACTTCTTTCTCCCCGACCTCAGGCTTGGCTCGGCACCGTCCAGCTCAGCTTGGCATGCAAAAATGAGAAGAAGAAAAAAAAAAACATAATATAAAACAGGTTTAAAAAGAAATTAGTTATGTCCCACCACGCGATGAAGAAAAAAAAAATAATAGTGGTTCAAGACCAACTGGTTTCACTTGGACTCAAACACAAGCTCCCCTGCAGCGCAACAAGAGTCACACCTTTCCCCCATGAAGACGTTTTTATGGACATTCATGACTTTAAGAATAAATGTGTAAAATACAGTATTTGGCTGGTGTAATACTGCCATGTTTGTTGAGTTTTCTGAACTAAGTATAAAAAAATATATAAGTGGATAGATATACATATTAATATAAAATATTAAAAAATATAAAGATGAATTATGAGTATGTAAGTATGTTTAAAAAAAAAAAGAGAAAGTTTATCTTTGATTTGCAAGTGGTAACCATACAACTGTGACCCCAGACCGTGTGAGTCTGCCAACATGAGTGGTTATTCTATTTGAGCTTTGCCTTATTCTCAACGATACTGGTCCTGTTTGTGTACTTTTGAAATAAAAAAAAAGAGAGAAACTGTCTTCAAAATGCGGCGATGGACCGCTGCGCCGACTCTTTCTTGTTGTGTGCTGAAACAATAGTGAGATTTAATGAGCGACCGAGGCCCAGCCGGGGCCCTCTGTTTTTATAAGGGAGACTTCCAGCCGATCAAAAAGACCAGGGGCCGCTTTTTATTTTTCACACACACACACACACACACACACACACACACACACACACACACACACACTCATAGCACAGAGTCCGGCAGTATGAGACCTTGTTACATTGAGCCAGTATCCCCATCTGCATTCCATCAGGTTACTTACAGAAAGAGAGAAAAGGAAAGAGGGATAGAGAGAGAGAAGAATAGAAAAAGAGAGAAAGAGGGATAGAGAGAGAACAAACAGAAAGCTAGACTGACCCCCATGTCACACATACAGTATTATCATTAGCAATAAGCCACATGCAGACGTGTTGGGGAGAGTCAGTGAGAGGAGAGTGGCTGCGCTGGAGCAGCTGAGAGACCAAAGGAATGTCCTTTACCAAGTGACAACATTAGCAGCCTGCTGATCAGGCCACGCTGGAAGTGGATGTCTTCACTCGGAGGAACGAGGAAGAGTCGTCTCGGGTCTGGGTTAATGGCCCCAGTGAAACAGTCCCCCTCTGACCCTAAAGCTGGGCCCGGCCAGGCCGGGACGGAGGGCATTGACATGGAGACAAGAGGTTGGGGGGAAACGAGCACTTGTGAAAGGTTTGATAGCAGTGGTCTCGGCCAACTTTTGTGTTGTCCTCGTGTTGTTTTTTTATGGCGAAATAAAAAAGGAGCTGTGCGCTCAGCTGTGTCCGTGATGTCATTTCCCCCTGGCAACGTGTGTTTTGACATGTTTTGCTGGCAGGGTATTGATTGATCATCCATTTGTGGCCTGCATCAAGACACTTCGGATGGCTGTCGCCGATGTTTCTTGACAAACGACCGAGCCGCCATCTTCGTTCCCGTGCTGCTGCCTCTTTTTTTTCTTTCTCTCTCTCTCTCTCTCTCACTCTTTTTGCTGCTCTAATGCTCCACACATGTTTCCATCAGATCTTCCTCCCTTTTTCTTTCAATAAATTTCTTTTTTTTTTTGTTTTCTGTATTTTCTTTTTTTCCGGGGGAGGTGGTGGTCTTTTTGTTTCTTTCCCTTCTCCACATGTTTTCTCCCCTCACGAGACAAGTGTCTGCCTGTCACTCTCATGTCATCTCTCCAGTCAGAGCAGGGGGCCAGGCCCGCGTGACACGGCAGCCTACCGCAAAACCATTCCTCCTCTCCCATGGTTCCCTGGGTGGGGTGTGGAGGGCAGAGGGGCAGGGGGTGGAGGTTGGGGGTCAGCTGAGGCGGAATGTTCCAGAGAGACTAGGATGCATCACTTGATGTCAGACATGCCAAGAATCTTGTCTTTGTGGTTCGAGGGGGAAGAAAACGGTGGTGGTGGCGGTGGAGGGGATCGGGTAAATAAACCGTCTCTTCTCTCTGCTTTTTCGAGACGCGACCATGCTTTCAATTTTCGTCGGTCTCGTGTGTTTATTTTCTTGACTTGGCGGTGACCGCCATGGCTCTTGTTCTGGTGTTTTGGAGAGGCTTCTCGCACAGAAGCTGTGCGCACCAGGAGGCTGGGATCGAGACCCCTTCATCAGGCTACGGCCAGAGGGAATCCAGGGACACAAACCCTGGGTGGGAGGGAGATGTGGTTGCTGTCTAGCGTGCGGAGAATGGAACAAATACCACAAAATAAGGAGCAACAGAAGATGCCACTGAGTTAAGTGGGGAGACAAAGGCCTCTCTTCACGCCACCTGTTAAGAGTTCACATAAAGGACGGGACAGATTGTTGTTTTCAAATAGGCCACCTATGAAAAAGGCCTTTCTTTCTCTGTCATCTGCGATGCCTGTCTTTACCTGTCTCTTCTACTTCTGTAATAAGACTTCTGTCTGTCCTGCTTCACACAGTGTAGGTCTCTGCCATGCTTGTCTCCTCTTTTCTTTGATTCTCTCTCTCTCTCTCTCTCTCTCTCTCTCTCTCTCTCACACCCCCCACACACACACACACACACACATTCCTTTACTATCTGTTTCTTCACCTGTCTCCTCTACTTGTGTATGAAGGACTTCTCTCAGTCCTGCCTCACACATGGAGTGTGTCTCTGTCAAGCTCGTCTCTTCTTCCCTCAGCTCCTCCTCTGTGTTCCCCCTGTAAAGGTGTTACTGTAGACGCCTTGCTGCCATGTTTCTGTCAAGGGGACACAGTTGACCTCTCCTGGGGTCACCAGCAGCTGCTGAAAGATGCACAACGCTTCCCCTCCATCCTCACCGCTTCCCTCTACTAGCTCCCCCTCTCTTCCTCTGAGCACTACTGCACAGCACAAGCACTCATTGATCACGCCATAATGGAAGGCTCTGGATGTTTTGGACCACTGGGGGAAGGAGGAGGGGTGGGGGTGATTCGGATGTACGCCTGTCAACGAGTGAGTGATGAAAAGAGGCAGATTCCTCACAATGGAGCGGAGCTAAAGGCCCTTTCGGGTGAGAGGAGAGAGAGAGAGAGAGAGAGAGATCTTTGGGGTTTGGAGGTTGTTTGGTGGAGAAGGTTGGGGGGTGGGGTGGGGGGGGGTCTGTTTGGGAGATGCCACTCCCTTACGCAGTGGGAAGTCACAGAGCGCAACACGGAAGACGGATGTGTTCCTTTTTGTTTCCTCTTCGCCTGTCACGCTTGTCTTTCCGCCCTCCATCACACAAAACAGAGGGGAGCTACAAAAAGAAGCTGTTCACATGAACGTCGACACGCATGATCCCACACACAGACATGCCCTGTACACACACACACACACACACACACACACACACACACATACACACTCATACACACATAAACACTTTTCTATGTGAATGGATAGTGATGAGAATAACCTCTGCCACCTTGCCCTGCTCTTGTATGCCTTAGCCTTATGACCCGGGGCCTCTCTGACTCGCCTTGCGGTCGCCTTGATTGGCTGAAATTGTGCAGATTTCACCACACGGCCTTCCTGCGATTGGCTGAGCCTGGCTGGCTTTTTTGTGTTGGCGCTGGCCCATGGTGCACTAAGCTGTGTGCAGATAGGCCAGACCCCAATGGTGTGAGTGCGCTTTCAGGGGAAATTATGCAGAACCAAAACAGGGTGCACACATGCACGCACGTACACACACACACACACACACACACACACACACATACACTCTCACACAGAGAGAGAGAGACACACATACACGCACACATGCTCAAAGGAAATCTCATCACATGCCAAAGTTAAAGCACTGACGGTATTAGAACAAAAACACTCTGACATTCCTCTCGTTTGCCTGTTTCAGTGATCCTCACATTGGAAATGTTTGTGGTGGGGAGGCCACAGGGGGAAGTACAGAGAGGGAGATAGAGAAAGAGAGGCGAGAAAGAGAGAAAAGGAGGGGAAAAAAGAAAGAGAGAACAATATCTACCCAAATCAGCCTCAATTCTTTTTTACTTTCTTGGAGGCACACAATGCTCACAAATCAGTGCACAAATTGATTTGATGTTCATTTAGTCTTCCAGTTCCAGTTAAAGTCCTGAAAATACACAGAGACACAATGTGAAATATTGTCATTTGAAAGAGGTCAGAGGAATTCTTTCCACAGTTGTCCGGCCTTGGGCTTTTTTCCACAGGGCTTTTAGGTGGGGAGTGTGGAAGGAAGAGGGAAGAGGGGGAGTCGGAGGGTGGTGGTGGTGGTGGGGGGGGTTGGGGGGTTTTGCTGCACTGACCCCTGATGGGGCGCTGGTTTTGAGACCCGTGACGGCACGCTGCCCGTAGCAAAGGTCAGCCGCGGACCCGCAGGCGCCGTGGTTACCGGATTCTACATGACATCATGGCCCGAAAGGTTCGCTCCAAGGGACAGAGGCGGGCGGACGGAGCGGAGAGGAAACTCAAGTGCTATGCCACACACAGCAGCGAGTGACCACAGCACGCCACTGCAGGCCTCATTACCACAGCAAACTGGGGAGAGAGAGCAGGGGCTACACCGCTTATTATCGCTGAAGAGCATATCATCACCAGAAATCACTACTCTTGGGTTCTCTCCCTTTCTCTCCCTTACTTTCTTTTTCGGCCTTCGTCTATTTTCAGGCCTGTTTTCACTGGATTCTCCACAAAGTTCAAACTCATTACCCTAGCATTTGTTGCCATGGCTTCTGGCCCATGCTGCGCTTACATAAGCCTCCCGGATTCATTTTTTAAAGGAGACCCATGGCTTTTCATGCATACCTGACTCACAACTGCAGTTCATTAACAGGGCTGTTTGGAGAACAACGCGCCAGGTATTCTTCATCTGGTGTAATTTGTAACCACTTTCAACTGATTTGACTTTCTTTAAGCTCAAGGATCAGCACTGATTTTCTCTCTTTAAAAGGGATCAAAGCTTCCTGCTTTTCTAGAGAGTTTGGTTATGTTTGATGAAAGGCAGTAGGCCTCCACAAATTTTAGTTTTGGATTGATTCTTCTTCTGCTTCATGTAAGTATTTATGTAAATGTAAAAGCAACTTCTCAAGATGTATTCTGTATTCCTTCATGACCTTGAAGAAATACTTTTAAAAATACTTTGACTTTAAAGGAGATAACTGAAACACATAAATTGTACTTTGAATTTATATAAATGGCTTCATTTCTTAATGTTGTCATTCAGTCAGGGATTTTGCTGCCTAAACTAACCAGGACCATTCTCAGCTTTTTGAGCTTTTTGTCCGGGCTGAAAGTCGAATGTTTTTCTTCTCTCCCCCTGACATGGCAAGAAGATTGCCAGAGAATAACCGCTTTGTTGCTTCTCCACTTGGAACATCTTTAACAATGTGATGAAGTCCACTGAAAAGGATTGGCGTGCCAACTGGATTTCACAGGCCTTATAAATAATTTTGCTTTCAATAAATCCTAAGGAAGGAGCCCACTCTACAACATCACCGTGTGACAGATCTTCTCTTGTCTGTGTAAACAGCCTTAGGGAATGAGTGTACCACACAGAAAATCACCCACTGGAACTTTTATTATTTTTTAAAACTTTGTGTGGTACCATCATTCTTTTGTCTGTTGTTAAAGGACGGCAGCAAAAGCATTATTGACTGCAAACAATTAGTACAACTAGTAAATGGTGTTTACATTACTTTGAAGTCTTGAGACAGTGATTGTCTGCTCTTGGCAGCGGTCACCATATCCATCGCAGCTTGTAATCCATATGCTATAAGTGTTGTGAAAATGATTTCTGGAGCCTCCAAATTGTTAGTGTTTTCATGTGGATGCTGTGGCCTCTGCTGTGGGTTAGACTCGCCGAGAAACATCTTGCTGTGCAAATCATTCTTGTATTGATCTGCCGTCATGTGGATGTCCTTGTTGGTTTGGGTTGCTTATGTCCTTCTCCTAATGGACTTCATGAACACTTAGTGGGCCTTGGAAAGCTGGCCTGTTTTATGTTGCTCTGTGAACCGTGGCATGAGGGGGTGTTGGACGGGACATGGTGAGGCATGTTTGTGAACAATAATACACAGCTTTGTTTTACTGGCAAAGCTCTTCGCAACTAGCTTTGATAGTTACATAAGTTTAATATTAGATTTTATTAGATTTAGGTTTGCAACTTCCTACTGTGATAAACACATAGACTACATCCAAAGGTTCAATTGCATATTCGAAAAAATAAATACATGTCTCATGTTTGCCAATGGGAACAGAATATACTATAAAACTAATTTTATGTCATGAAACTTACCATCTATTAACTGACTATGTAGTTAGACGGAGTAAATTATGAGATGTGTTACAACTACATAGGGCTCTGTAATCACCAAGTGAACATGTATAGACTAACTATATATATTCAGGAATGGTTTCCGCAATAGCTCCCCATAGACGATCACCTCTGCTTGCCTGTATAGTTTCCATAATGGCTCCCAGCAGCTGTTTGAGAGGGTGGAGGTGTGTGTGTGTGGGGGGGGTTGGGTGTGGATGGGGGCACAGTGCAGTTTTGTCTCACCGCTCACCTCTCATTCCCTCTCTGTTGGGCTCATGTCTCACAGCACAGGTTAGTTTTAAGAAAGGGTCTTCGCAAACCTTCATCCCTATCTGCACCCCATAACCCTTCTCTCTCTCTCTCTCTCTCTCTCTCTCTCTCTCTCTCTCTCTCTCTCTCTCTCTCTCTCTCTCTCTCTCTTCCCTTCCTGGCAGCTCTGGCGATAATGAACAGAGCCATCCCCACCACAGAGAAGAAAATCAAATAAAAGCAAAATGACAAATTTGCCCCACGGGTCCTAGTGGAAACAGAACAACTCGTCTCAAAGTGCCAGCAGAAACACACACACACACACACACACACACACACATGCAGGCACTATATGCACACACACATACCCACACACACACACACACAAAAGCAGGGCGGAACAGCAGCCCACAGACCCCTCACAGTGTAGCCGGATCTAACCACCAGCTGTACTAACACTCTCTCAGTGCGTTAGTGTGTGTGTGTGTGTGTGTGTGTGTGTGTGTGTGTGTGTGTGTGTGTGTGTGTCTAAAAGAGTTGGTGAGAGAGGACATGTAAGAGTGAAGTGTGTATGTGGGCGCTGGAAAGAGAGGGGTATTACTGGAACGGGTGGGTGTGGGGTGCTGTGAAAGTTAAAGACTCCCGGTAAGGCGCGGGGCAGGAGTAGACTTGTTTACATTTGTTTTCTAAATGTGTCTCAGGTTATCCAATCACAAGTGGTAGATTTTTAAATGTAAAGTGTAAACAGTCACCTAAATGATATGATCCTATCACTGAAAGGGCAAAGACTCATGTCACCACGTGTCATTCATAGTGTAAATTACGCTAATGTAATCTAGTGTCCTGGACAATCCCAGCCCATATGCACAAAGCACTATAGCAGCATAAAGTGTAAACACGAATAGTCGGCAACACAAAACAAATAGTCGGCCACATCTATGTAACGTCTGTAGGAATGTCCATGTGACGCAGCCGACCACAGGTGATTGGATCCCCACTCTTTAAAAGGGAAATGCAAAGCGGCCGTGTGTGTATTTCCGAGCATGGAAAGGACATAACAAACAGAGGGAGCAAAGGACTGAGGCTCTGTGACAAAAGGAAAGAATGTGTTTGTGTGTGTGTGACAGTGAGAAAGAGAGCGAGAGAGAAAATGTTTAGGTCTGTGTGTGCATGTGTAATAGCATCTCTCTGTGTGTGTGTGTGTGTGTGTGTGTGTATGTCTGTTTAAGTCCACCTTACTTGCCTGGAGCCTTGGCAGTGTGTCCTGCCCCAGCACATACCAGTGTGAGGGAGTGCTGTGAGTCTAACATCTCCAGTCCATATGAGCCCATTTGGAATTCCTTGTCACGCTTGCCTAAACAAACATGGGAGGCTTAACTCAGAGTGGGTCCTTAGCATATCCACCATCAGCACTTTAAGCCCCCTCACCCCCACCCAGCACCCCAGCACCCCGACCCAGAGCCTCCACGCCCCACCCACTTCCCCCCAAGACCACCTCCTCGCTCGAACCCCTCGTGTCTGCACCTCCTTTGGAAAGTCTGCTCTCTGCCAGTCTACCCACTGCTGCCTGACAGCATCTGACGCCCTTACTAACAAACATCTGGCCATCTTGTCCCCAAGGGCTGACGTTGTCCCCCAACTACCACCAAAACTCCCCTACACACACACACACACACACACACACACACACACACACACACACACACAGAGACACACACACACACACACATACACACACACACACACACACACACACACACACACATATTTATCGGGAGTGTCCATCAGCAGCAAGTCCCCGTAGAGCAGGAATGTGCAGAATGCCAGCGTAGCTCATGTTTAATGTATCATGAATGCAGCCCCCAACTAATATGGCAACCAGATTGAATTAATGTGTTGTGGGATGGATTACACAAGAGCGTCGTGCTTGTTCTCATGTGCGATGGAAGCATTGTTTGGACACCATGGCCAAGAGGGACAATACCCAAGCCAACGGCCGTTCTTCATCAGCCTTGTTTTCTTCTTTCTGTCTTTCTTTCTTTCCTTCTTTTCTATCTATTTATCTTTCCTCCTCCTCCTCCTCTTCTTCTTCTTCTTCTTCTTCTTCTTCTTCTTCTTCTTCTTCTTCTTCCTTCTGGATGTACATGGGGCTCTTGGGGATTGGAGGAAAGTGTGAGGTTAGGGAGGGGGAGACATGCTCTAGTAAATGGGAGAGATTAAGCAGATTTACAGGTGTTTCTATGGAGCCCACCACCTAAATTATCACAGGGATGAGGGAACGAGGGATGAGAAAAAAAGAGGAGGGGGGGGATGGTTGACGGAGGTGGAGGGGTGTGTGTGTGTGTGTGTGTGTGTCTGTAGGGGGGTTCTGGTCCTCGGGGGCAGCCCAGAGGAAGCGCGGAGCGTGCTGGATGAGTGCATAAGCAGAGGAGAAGTGGGTCGGCTTTGGAAGCGGAGTCGAGCTGTTTGGATCCATTTCGCTTCCTGAGCTGTTTTCCCTACCGACATCACACATCAACTCCCCCCCCACCCCACTCAACCTGCGTGAACTCCTCTTACACACACACACACACACACACACACACAGATACATATACATTCAGACATGCAATAACACACACACACACAGGCTCAGATGCGCAAACATTCACACACTCACACACACACTCACATACACACACACAAACACAAATATGCCTGCCTTCTCCTCTCAGCACTCGTCACACACCTGGGCCCCTGTGCGGCCAATGTGTTGATACTAATGGCTGAGAAAACAGAGATGTGTGTGTGCTGAGGGAAGGACAGGCCAGGCGCGAAAAGACAGCACCGCTACCGTGGAGACACAGAGTGTGTGTGTGTGTGTGTGTGTGTGTGTGTGTGTGTGTGTGTGTGTGTGTGTGTGTGTGTGTGTGCATTCATAGGAGGGAATCGAGTGAAAGTGTTAGAGGGAGAATTAAAGTTAGCGAAGATTTTAATTGGAGGAGGGTGTTACAGTAAGCATCCTATCCTTTGAATTCCTTTGAGAGTAATTGCAGTGCTTTGGGATATGTCAAATCTTTAAAAACGGAGGGAATCTAAGTCAGATCTACAGTAGGCTGCCAAAAATTGCATGTGGAATTTGTCTTCATATTGCCTTCTCACACTTTCCCATTACTTTTCATGAATCATTTTAATAGCATATCTGGCTCAATATTATATTTGCTAGTAGTACATATCTCTGGAAAAAAAGGAAACTGCTGATATGTCATATATTTGTAAATGTACTGTGAGGGAAATCATGGAAATCTAAAGCAATGATTTTCTCATTTATAAAACACCTTTACGCAATGTTTGTTAAGTGCTTCATAAACTCCATCTTTAGAGTGGGAAGACACCAAACAAATGAGGTGTGACAGAAGACTATTCTAAATATTTAATTTCAATCATAACTGGGGCAATTGGCCTAAGACAAGCAGCAGCCAACCATATGTGTGAACACACACAAACACTGAGCTCAGACTGTTGCTACTGGACATGGAGAAAGAACAGATAAGAGTTGTCATTGAGAGTGTTAAATAAATACTACAGACAATAGGAGAGCTTTAAAAGTGTTTGACTGTGTGTTTGTGCCTGATATTAGCAATCTGGACATGTGCCTTTAAACAGTTTATGAGCTCTCTCACACAATGGGAATAACTAAGGGAAATATGCAATTTATTAGGGGGAAATATTTAGATGATAAATGTTTTTTTCCATTATTCATTAGTACCTGTGTGAGCTCAGTAAAGCAGTAATGAGGGGTGGATAGATTCACTGTGTGTGTGTGTGTGTGTGTGTGTGTGTGTGTGTGTGTGTGTGTGTGTGTGTGTGTGTGTGTGTGTGTGTGTGTGTGTGAGTGAGTGTGTGTGAGTGAATGTGAGGCAACCCACTTCAGCAACTTCGCTTCAATGTGCATTTTTCTGGATATTATCTGAATGCTCAGATTTTAACAGATAAAAGATTCAATTGTCATCTTTTTTTCTTTCATTCTTTTTTATTCTTTCTATTTTCTTTTGTTCTTTTTTATTCTTTTTTCTCTTTTCTCTGACTCAATTTCTGCCTCTGTCTTTCTCGTTCTTTCCCTCTCTCTCCCTCTCTCTCTCTCTTACACACACACACACACACACACACACACACACTGTGCTTTTGAGAGACTGCTTATTTTTGCTCTAGATCCCTCCATTTTTTACACTTTTATTTTGCATAGCTTAACAGTGAAACGAAAACTACAGTGTAGAGTTACAACCGCAGTCACAGACACAAAACTGTTCTTCAATCTGACATTTATTTGCCCCTACCCTCCACAAATGCACACACCCACACGCACGCGCGCGCACACACACACACACACACACACACACACACACACACACACACACACACACACACAGACACACACACACACACACACACACACACACACACATACCTCTTGTACAGAAAGGTCTGAAATTGCTGCCCTTGGCCCAGCCAGCCATGTTCCCTCTCCCTCTCTTGTTCCACCACAGGAAATGACATCACTGTCGTGACATGTCAGCAGGTATTGACCTCATAGACTGTTACTTCATTGCTGAAGTGGAGTTTTGGAGTGCTCTGGGGCACTTGTTTTATCAGAGTGGATCTAAAATGAAAAGACCGTGTGTGCACTTGGCTAGATCTTCAATAGAGATGAAATACTTCTTTAGATTCTTTGCTTTGCCAACCATGCACTTACAATTTTGCTAGTAACATTTAAAATATTTGTTTTATGCCATTCCAACATTAGGAATAGATCAGAATTTCCAATGTATTCTTGGTTTCAATATATTTCCAATGCTAATGCCACTGATGCAATCATTTTTATTATTTTGCATTTGTATTGCCTCATGTGAATCAAATCGAATTGGACATTTCTGTGTCTTCAGCTATTCTTTTATTTTCTAGTGGAGGTGAAAGAAGCTAATGGATTGCAATCAGTGGTGTCAAACTGTTGATAAACAGAGAAGGAGCACATTTGAGTGTTTCCATGGAGACAAATCTGGGGTGTTTTTAATGGGTGAGAGCTGTGGTTTAGGGCTTTGCATCAGAGTGGAGTAGCCAGCAGACCCGGGCCGGACGAGACCCCGCTAGGTGTGTATGGAGCGCATTATCCACCACATCACCGGAGAAGCCCTGTAGAGTGTGACTGACTCTGCATTACATACACTTACTGCACACACACACACACACACACACACACACACACACACACATGCACATACATGCAGTCATGTTCTGTAGACACACACACATACTTACAGGAATTTGCACACATGCTCTGCAAAGATGCAAGGCTTAGAGAGTTTTTTTTTTTCTTTCATTTCCCTGTTCTCATGTGAACAGGGGTAAGATGAGAACAGAGAACGTTCGGTTCTCGGATGGTTGTCCGAGCGGAGCGGAGGCAAGCGTATTCATCATCCTTCTTGAGGAGCAGTGGGACAGATGGATGGAGGGGCGACAGCGATCAGTCCAGCGCTCCTGACGTCTAATTGGCAGCTGCGCTTCTTTCCCAGAAGCACTGGCCTTGCAAATTGGAACATCTGTTTACACAGTTTGCGAAAGGCCAGGCTTTTTTTCCTGAAGATAAGCACAAATAAATAAATAAATAAATAAACAAAGGGAGTCCTGGGTATAAATGCTCTTTTTTATGGTCAAGGCTTTTAAATTTGATTTTATTATTTCTGGTAGGAACTTGAGCTGACCTTTCCTTGTCACGCTAGAAGACACGAGCATTGCGGTTGCCAGAGCTGTGATCCAAATAAACTCGGTGTTTGTGCGTTTGCCCTCTCTCGCTCCTGATCCCCATAGACATGCTCTCTGTGCACTTCAGTCCACCCAAAGAAGACATTTATCATCATTCACCTCACTGATTTTTCTAATCGCTACATTTATTTTTTAAATAAAGCAAAAAAGAATTTTGGTTGATCTAGGTTTACTGAAACTTCTTCCTTTAATCAATCATTTTTTTCAGTGTTGAGATAGATCAAAGTTTAAAGTATATTGATTTCTAAATAAGTAACCACCTGCACCAGGATGTACTTCACATGTTTACAATATCAGTAATGAATAAAATATCAAATATCCCAATAACCCATCAATATTTTACCTGTGTAACATCTACTAATCAACCATTTTATTTTAAATATTAATGCAGTCTATTTTGGCTTTTGAAGGGTCAATAAAAGCAATGAAAATACACAAACACATGTTTTCTATTATAAACATTCAGTTAATATTCAATAATTATGAAAGGAGCAACATGTAGTTTTATTACATGCAAAGGAGCAATAGTACTTGCTTTAGTAGTTATTATTTTGACATTATTTTACCCTTTGGATTTTTGCTAAGCATATTGCTATATACTATATACTATTAAGACTTTAACAACTAACAGCAACAGCAATAAATAATAATAATAATAATAATAATAATAATAATAATAATAATAGGCTAATAATAATAATTTAAAAAGAAAGCTCCATGAGATAAGGCTTGGTCAAGAACTATAGCCTAATAGAGGACAGAAGTTTTTTTTTCTTTCTGAAATCTGGCTACAGACGAGCATTGAGGGACAAATTAAAATGAAAAGCTATCACTCCAAAATAACCTTTAAAAACACTGTTGTGCAATTAGGCTCATAAGAGGTTCTTTATCAGGATATTTCCTGTAATTTTATTCCAATCATTTCTTGACATTCCTTTTCAACAGTAGAAAAACCTTTGCCTTTTGAAGGTCGTTCTTTTTTCCCCTCTTGGCTAGGTCGAACAATAGCAAACAATGCTACCTCGCTATTACATTCCCTGTGCCTCAATAACAGGGCAGAGAGCGCTAGCATCAAATTTCAGCATGTCTTGGCGGATGTGTTAGTGAGGAATGTCTGTGTGGAGAAAACACTGTCTTGGCAGCCGTGGCAAAGCTCATTTTGGGTTA
>JAODXP020000018.1:15186204-15236204 GCA_027497455.2 Sardinella longiceps
TCCTTTCACTTCTTCTTCTTCTTCCTCCTATCTCTCTTTCATCTTCACCTCTTGTCAGTTGACAAACCTTCTCATCCTTTACCAGAAGCTTCCAGTCCTATCTGGCTGATAGATGGAGTCCCATCATCCCCCTTGTGCCCTGGCCTGTGTTGGGTGGAAGGCAGGAGGGGCCTGGGATGGATGGTGGTGAAGGGGCCACGGGGGCACAAACATGGGGAGCCGCATGTCCAGCAGAGGGTGGACAGCCATGGAGGAAAGAGGGATGGGAGACAGGTTTATCTGCAGACTGATGAGAGGTCCTAAGGCCCCACATGGCCTCTCAGTGCAGGAGGCTGGATCCCAAGACCCTGAACCCTTTAAAACTTAAAGGAGAAATACTGTACGTGTCAATCAAAGTCTCTCTTGTTTTAGGCCACAGAGTGCAGTGTTGGAAAAAGGCCTAGACAAGAAATAGACTTCCACCAAGGCAATATGGTCGCAGGCGCAATATGGATCAACACTGCTGTGGCAACGTAACTCTCAAACTTCTCTCGTTTCCATCACGCAATACCCTAACTGATTTCCAAGCCCTTCCTTGCAATAAAAACACTGACCTTGTGTTTGAGGTGGTATTTGTGATTATAAGTTACTACTTGAGACAGCTTTTTCTCACGTTACTTAGCAATGACTTAATGTTGGCGCAAACCATGAGGTGTGAATTAAGAAAGTGAAAGAGGAGGATGAAGACAAGGGGAGGAGGAGAGAAAAGAGGAAGAGGATTTCCAGTAATTCTGTGAAATGTTGAAAATGTAGTCCACAATTACACAACCCCTGTGGCGAGCATGCCCTTGCATCCATGCCCTTACATCCACTGACCAAGCCAAGAGACTGACACAGTTGCATGGCAGATTTATTCCATGGACACTGGAGACAAAGCAGTCATGCTGCTGCTTATGGTCTACTCAGGGCTGAGCCAGAGAGAACGTGGCTGGTGGAGGCACCACAGGCGTCAATGAGGAGCTTGGCCAGGCCTAGCCCCAGCCCCAGCCCCAGCCCTAGCCCCAGCGCTGGCCGTTACAGGCCCAGCTAAGAGCTCATCTCTGAGGCTGTGCCTTATGCAGTCTATGGGCTGCACCCAGACACCCGGCCAACCAGCCAGCCAGCCATGTGTGATCCGTTGGCGCTAATGGGCTAATAAATTTGAGCGTTTCACCACAGGCCAATCCCGTCCCTCCCACTGAGCACTTAGCATGCTTGCTGAACGCAGCTCAGACAGCTATTTTTAGACGAGGCTGAGCATCCATCAATCGGAGGCTGGTTTCGGCCTTCCCAAGTGAATCCACAGACGTGCTAGCACCAAGGCTGCTGAGGTTTCACGCCTCGGTCATGCATGGGATTTCGTCATCTTCTTTAAAAGGACGAGCCAAGAGAAGACCATTTTGTATGAGCCTTCCTCATATCACTTCTTCTGAGAATGATTCTGAGCATAATTTTGGGAGCTGTTTCTTTTCCTGTGCTTCAATTCAATTCAATTTTATTTGTAGAGCGCTCAAATACAGTGCATTGTCTCACGGCGCTTTACAGACAGTCAAGTCCAGTCAAGCAGGGATCATTATGGACTGTAGATGCGGTCTTCAACAGTTTTTCTAATTTCATTGTTTCTTTCTTAGACATTTTTCCCTGTTGAACTTCCTGTTGAAGTGAGAGAAGTGAAATGTGTGAAGAGGTAAAGAGGGGAGAAAGAGATGAGGAGAACATAGAAGTGGAGAGGCTGAGCATAGAGAAGAGAGGAGGAGAGAAGAAAAAAGAGGAGAACCTGGGAGAGGAGAGGTAAGCAGAAAGGAGAAAAGAGGTGGGGGTAAAGAATGGAACGTTAGGGTTGGGAGAGGGGAGAGGGAGTGTTGGTGGAAACAGGAGCCAGGGCTGTGCAGTGTGGCCTGGGCTGACATGAGCACTGATTAACACTGACACACCAGCCGGAACTAGGTCTCTCTCTCTCTCTCTCTCTCTCTCTCTTTCCCTGGGCTGGGCTAGGCAGGGCTAGGCCCCTCTGGAGCCTCTGAGTCAGTGCGGCCGTGAGTCAGTCCTCTGACCGCTGCCATGTCAGCCCGCAGCAGCAGCCATGTCTTCTTGAGTCAGTAGACTCAGGTGTGATGCCGACTCAGGCTGCTTTTGGCTCTATTCCAGCAGACAAGAGTGCAGCGCTAGCTACTTTGCTGCTGCTAGCCTCCGGGCTAATGCTAGCGCTAAAGTTCACCAAAAGTTTTTGCTCTGTCAGACTGAGATTAAATTAGTGTTGTGGTTAGCATGTGTGGTGTAGGGCGCAGACATCAATGGACACCTGTTTGCAACAGCATGATTCATTTGTCTCCAATGGGAATAGCCTTTATTGGCTATTTTCACGGGTCAGTGGAAAGGCCTGTCATGTTTACTCGCTGACGCTCGATTATTTATATCCAAAAGACTTTTCCCTCTGTTCTTTTTGGATACACAACATATCATATTTAAAACGTCATCCCTCACTATTTCCAAGTCCCTGGCCTGTGAGCTGTCTTGTCAATGTTGGCCTGAACTTGCAGTGTTAGTTGTGGCACTCTGGAGAGAGAACCAGGGCATGGTAGAACAGACAAGAGAAGAGAAAAGAGAAAAAATTATCTGTGAACTTTGACCTTAGAGTTAACGGTTCATAGCGGTATGGGACATTACTAATTGCTTCTCAGTATTGTATTATGTTCTATTCACAGCCCTTGGCAACTTCCTGTGGCCTCAACCAGCTAGAGCCATAATGGGACATAAACTGTGTGTATTCCAATCTAATGAGAGTGGATGTGTGTCTCAGCTAGAGTTTATTTTCTCCTCTCCTATCCCCAAGTTCTGCTTAATGTTCAGCCATTTCAGCTATACAGTTTTAGCGTTCAGATTTCTGCACATTCCCAAAGATGTAAATTGAGTCTGGGGGAAAAAATGAGGCACTGTGCGAGGTCTGACTGTTTTATTTTCATTTTTTTTTTTGAGTCAGATGGAAAAAATAAGCTGAAAAAAGGCAATACCTCAGTCACTTAGCCCTTGACCGGATTATGTCAGTAATTTATAAAACACATCAGTTCACATACATCAACATGGCAGGTGCATGATTTGTGGATCTTGACACATCAGAGTTTTTTCTCTTTTTTCTGCTTTGAGTCAAGTTGAGTGTGTTATAGTGATTTGTGGTCATGTCATGCTTTTTCATGTTGTGAGTATGTTGGTGTAAGAGGCTCAGCCATGCTCAATCATACGTCCCCCTACCCCCCTCACACCCCCCACCACCCCTTGTGCACTAGTGACGGGCAGCTCTCTCTGGGCCTGAACAGTGACATCACAGAGCCCCCGCTGGGTATGACCTGTGTCTGCCACCCCTAACACACACACACACACACACACACACACACACACACACACACACACACACACATACGTACACACACACACACACACACACACACACACACACACACGCATACACACACACACACACACACACACACACACATACAAACACACACACACACACACACTGCTGCTCCCCTGGCGCCTATGGGGTGTATTTGTAGACTCTGTCTGGGTCCTCTGGGTGTGAATTACTGAACCTTTAAAATTAGTGGAATAAGTTATAACTCTGACACTAACGAGGGCCTTGTTTGCTGAGTGGTATACTAGAGGTTTTATAACTCATAAAAGTAAAATGTTTTAAAGACATACTTAATGGCTGGCACTGCTTTTGTCAGAGACTTATAAGTCGTCATACAATTAATTATAGTTAATCAAGTTTGGTTGATGATATTAATATATTACACGTTGGTAGCCAAAATAATTATCGAGTTTTGCTCACTCATCAAAAGAATGTTTCACTACAGAAAAAAAGGTGTATCTTTAAATCTCATAATAAACCTATACAGGCAATAACTGTGCAATATTGAAATGAAAGAAACTTGGACGTTTTCCCCCTCCTGCTAAATGTGTACTTCAATCAACCCTCCAGAACTAAACATGTGAAAGATAAACAGGAAGCTTATTAAATAGCTTGGCAGGGTTTTTTTCTCGCCCTATATTTCATAGTTGCACTTGTAAAAGGCCAGAGGGGGGAAATGTAGTGTGCGTTCAGAGGGATTTGGAGCCCAGGCGCTTTTTGCCGCTCAAAGCTGGAAACCCGGCCCAGTGATTTATATTGGGCAGGAAAGAGACGTTCTGGCCTCATAAATCACAAGCACTTTATACGAAGAGAAATAATACCCTGTTGCATATGGTACTTTTTAGGCTACATTCTGAGCATTTCGACATTAAAAAATACCAAATGGAATTTTCACTTCGGGTCTCAATATTTTGAAGGAATGTGTATTTATGCGTCGTGTTTCACTTATACGTATAAAATATATTTTGGCATTGGCCTAATTTGATTTGTTGCATGTTGGAGTCGAGGTCTGAAATACAGAGAGACTTGTGTGAGAGGGGTTTTGGTATAGCTCTCTCGCCTCCTCCCATCCACTTTCACTGTGAAAAAGCAAAATTATGGCGAAACAAGTGGAAGATAATTCTTATAGGGAAAGATATACAGTTTGTGACCCGACGTGGACTAGTTTCCCCAGCATGCCGTTGTGTGCCCTTTGACCCACTCTAAATCATATCACAGTGGGGCTCACCCGGTGCCTTGATCTTTCACTTTCCACTGAATTAAGGCACAGACTTTATGTGTGTGTGTGTGTTCCCCCTGTCACCCACACACGTGCGCACATGCATGTGTGTGTGAAAAGGGGTGAGGTGGCCGTGCATGTGTGTGTGTGTGTGTGTGTGTGTGTGTGAGGGGGGGGGTGTAAGGGTTAGTTCCGTCATAGAGGCACCATGAGGGCGCTAACACTACTAGCTCTGCGCTTAGCCATGTGGGGTTGAGCCGTTCGTGGGAACCATGTAAGAGCTTGTCTGAGTTGTCACTGGGAAGCATGATGGAGCGCGCCTCCTGAGAGCAGGCTCTTAGCTTTTTGGCTTTCCTTCTCCCCCCCTTAGCTTTATTTTTTTGTGTCTGTGTGAAAAAAGTCAATGGTTTAAGTCATACTGTAGCTACAGCAGAACGGATTAAGGTGATCAGGAGAGGAGTTAGCTCACAATCAGTCACACACTCATGCTAACATGCTGTGAAAGAGCATGTTGAGACTGAATTGACCAATAGGTAAACAGAGGGCACGTTGTGAGTCGAAACATGGATAATGAATAACGAAAAGTAAGATATGAATAGAAAGTAGAATAAAGGATTCATGAAAAGAAAAATCAAGGATGGATAGAAATAAAGATGTAGCCTAAAAGAAAAAGTAAAGGATTGATAGAAAGATCTACTCAACAGACAGAGACGGACAGGCAAATCCATACAGTACTATATGGCTCCATGGAGATGAGGTCAGGGACAGACTGATGGACAGAGACAGACTTTGACCCCAATGGTGTCAGACAGCCCCAGGAAGCAGAGGAATGGCATCCCCACATCCCGCCTGACATCCTGGCTGTACTGGCCTGTCACAGAGAGAGAGAGGGGGAAGGTTAACTGGGGTCAGGTATCAGGAGCAGAAGGTGATTTATCAGCTCTAAGACCCTCTGTGCTTCTGGGAGTACCACCATCTGCTACAGGGCAGCACACCAACCAAAGACTGGATCTACGACTGCACGTCCCTCCGGATCTCCACGCACAGCCATTTTTTCGAGTGAGTGAGTGTGTGTGTTTGTGTGTGTGTGTGAGTGAATGAGTGTATGTGTTTATGTGAGTGTGTGTGTCTGTATTTGTGTGAATGTGTGTGTGTGTGTGTGTGTGTGTGTGTGTGTGTGTGTGTGTGTGTGTGTGTGTGTGTGTGTGTGTGTGTGTGTGTGTGTGTGTGTGTGTCTTGTCTTTGCAAATAGGTCCAAAGAATTTCCAACTGCTGATGCTCCTCACTTTTACTGATAGGCCTGTTAATGCGCCAGTGGTGCAACAGCATCTCTTAATATGAATGTAGCAGTGGGACTGTGAGGAGTTCAGGGCCATCCGTGGGTCAGATACCTGTAGTGTCGGACAGGGATGGGGGTGGATGATGTCCTCGACTGGTACAGTACAATGGGAGTGAAACATGGAGCTGTGGAGAGCAACTAGTAATGAGTTTGATAAGAGTTAGGCAAACAAACTGGGAAATAACAAGAGTGAGGCTAGCATAGCAGTTTGGTAGGGAGGTGATGGGAAACACCTGTTCTTACAGCCCACTGCTTTTGCCTCCAATGGTTTCTTACTCTTTCTGTCACTCAAACAAAATACTTAAGACACACACTCAGATAAACAAACAACATGCGCGCACACACACACACACACACACACACACACACACACACACACACACACACGTCACATAGTCTACACACACTCACACACACTGCCTCCAACCAGACACAGATACAGATATATTCCCAGTGTGCTCCTCTTCTAATGCAGACAGACAGGCGGGCAGACAAAACACATTCCTTAACACACACAGCGGATATCCCAGGCCTGAAGTTTAGCGTTAGCATGCCAGACTCGTAAAGAGTGACAGTCTAAATGAGACTTCGGGGGGGTGTAACTGGCATAGCGGGCACGCCGTGGCAGAGCCATGTCAAACACAGTCTAGGCTAACACCCTGCCTGGGAGCGCAGCTGCACACACACACACACACACACACACACAAAGTCACACACACACAGGCACTGTAGATACCAAAGCCGTCCAGCCAGGCAGCGTTTTCTTGCCGTCTGCTTCAGTTCATTGGGCCATTTTCATGTTTTGATGGGCAGCTGGCTCTGGGTGGAGTTCCGGGTGGTTCTGTCTGTCAGCTCTCTCCCTCCGTTCGTCCGTCTGTCCGTCCATCCGTCTGTCTGTCTGTTTGTTTCCACGCTTGAGCGTTTGCGGGTTTAGCGGTCGGGCCTAGCTTCCTCATTAGCACCAGCGCAGGGCAAGTTTGCTTAGGCAGACGAGAGACAGCGGCCTGCCAGCAGCCATTAACGAGCCCACCACCCCTGCGGCTCTGTAGCAGGGCCATGCTAGCGTGGCGATGAGCTCAGTGCTAGCAGGCTAATGAGCTGTGTGCGCTACCCAGCATAAACAAAACACACATCTCCCACAAGCTAACAGAGGGGTGGGGAGAGAGAGAGAGAGAGAGAGAGAGAGAGAGAGAGAGAGAGAGAGAGAGATGGAACAAAGAAACACAAGGAGAGGAAAGTCCCTGTGATTATAGCCTAGCATCTGCAGCAGCACACAGTCAGTGCCTCAGTGGCTGCTGGTGCTGTTCCTTCAACCCTCTATGTTTGAGTGATAGCGCATAGCCCGCCTTTCAAATATTTAATCTGGTTAGCTAAGTTGTTTGTCCGCAGCCACCTCCTCCCAGCATTGGTCTGGCGTGCAGTGAAGCGGTGATTGTGTGGAGGTGTTAGAATGATGTATAGACTGACCGCCATAGCAGCAGCAGTGCTTCAGAGAGCGGGCAGAAGGGGCTTTCCTGCACATAAATTATCCTACTCTCGCAAACAAGAGCCTCAGTCTTATCTTACTCACACACATGGGCAGGTCCACAATTCTGTAGAAATGTTTCGTGAATGTAATGGATATACTAATCACTGCATCAAGATTCTAGCATCAAGGTTCTAACGTTTTTATTACATATTGTGTGCTTTTTATTGTAGAAACTGTGCAGTCTTACGACGTGTCTCATTGTCAGTAAAATATTTTACTTAAATATTTAATTTATGTATTAACTAGATTAGATTTTTATTTCCCCAACTGCAACATATAGTAGGCTATTGTTGGCCCACATTGCACAGTAGGCTACATATCAAAATTTCTCATTGTGCTGAAAGTGTGCTGCTCTGTGCTCTTTGAACAGACAAATTTATGACATAACATTTTTTTGACATATTTATGTGACATTATTTTTTTTTACACTGATAACATTATATTCTTTAACGGTCTAAATGTAAAGCCAAGCATATATTTTCCCAGATACGGAACACAGTATATGAGATTGCCGAGCCATTGTGTCCCTATGAATGTGTGTGTGTGTGTGTGTGTGTGTGTGTGTGTGTGGCTGGATAGGCTAAGCAGACTAAGGAACTCTTAATATACTGTATGCTTTCCCAAGTCATTTATAGACCTGGAATAGGGGATGTGTCACACTTTCCAGTTGGGAAAGAAAGACAGAGAGAGAAAGAGACAGAGAAAAAAAATCAAATTCCACTCAATTGCCCTTATCAAAATCTGGAGAGAGTATAACCTTATGATGGATCTCTTGGTCTACGGTGGGAGCTATAAAAATGAAAATGAACTCAAAGGACTCAGTGGCTGAGTGTTGGGCTGGACCTCCAGGCCACGCTCCCTCTGTCGGAAAGAGTGACATTCAAACCAAAAGAGCAATTAAATCATTTAATACTGCTGCAGTTTCTATATACAAGAGTATTCAACTTCTAAACCCGAGGTAATGCCTTTCTCTTGTGGTTGTTATTTTAAATACAGCTTATGCTCTGTTTGTGTATTATACGTTACATTAAATTATAATTCATTGCAAGCGATGCTGGTGCTGTTTATTCTGTGCAACAGGCTTGGGATGTTGCGGATATTACTCAGTGGATTGTTTGGTTTTGGGATTAGGCTTTCGACACTACTGTATGTGTCTTTTTCCATACATCCCTCCTCTTTGAGATGTTTGCTCTTTCCTCCTGTAATGTACGTACAGTAGACCTTCTCCAGATCCTCTCTTTCTCTTCCGACAACCTTTTCCAGTGCTTTCCTGCCTTCGCGTGGATTGACTGTCCCTTTATTTTTTGCGCACAAACAGGAAACAGCATTTCTCCATGGTGAAGGCCACAGAAAGGAGGTAAGATTGGCACCAGATTTTTTCTCTCTCTTTCAGTTTTCTCTCTCTCTCTCTACCCTTCTCCCCCTCCCCCTGTCTTAGTCATTCCATGCCCCAGGCTGCTGCTGTTTCTTCTACCTCTCACTCAATGCTTGTGCTGTGCAGGAAGGCTGGGCAGGAACTGGGAACTTGACACATGTGGCATTGGGGGGCACATGTGGGTGCTTAAGATGAAGAAGAAATAACATACATACACACCGTAGACTCTCTCTCTCTCTCTCCCACACTCTCTCTCTCTCTCTCTCTCTCTCTCTCTCTCTCTCTCTCTCACACACACACACACACACACACACACACACACACACACACACATCATCTACAAAATGAGTGGTGTTGTGGTGTTCTAAACTGTGGTTCCATTCCTTTTCCCCATAAATAAAGTCAATCTATTAGTTTGCAGTGATGGGACATGCAAAGGGGAGAGCTTGTTGTCTGAGTGTCTCCAGCAGGGCCCACAGGGAAACTAAAGCCACATCTAAAGCGTGCTCAATTACTCTCAGACCAGTGGGTGTGAAAGAACTGGCATGGACAAAAAGAACAAACACTAATACGCATCATAAATTACGCTAATCCCAATTAATACACTTAATCTGTGACAGGATTTGAAACGAGCGCCGTTTCACAGCCTTTTATTTCGCAGTGGCATTCACATTAAGTCAGCCCGTATCAGCTTTTTCATCGTTGACGTCTTATTAAGCCCAAGATTTTTGCTGGTTTTGACATGGTGAGGCGCTCTGGTGGAGTGGAGGGATCGTTTTCCACCACATAATACCGGAGAAGGATGTCATTTTTATTCTCGGGACACTGAAACCTTCCCACCTTTGGCTACCAGGCATATAATATTAGCAAAAGTGCTGGTGTTCCTGTACTGGGTATTATATTTGTGTCAATAATGAGTAATGTTCTGGTCGTGGGTCCAGCATGGGGGCTCTGGGGACTCTGATCGGTACTGGGCTGAGGTGGAAGACGGCCGGCCGGACCAGCCAGGGCCACAACTTGGGGCTGCCCAGAAACATGGAGGGAGACCGCCAGAAAGGGAGCACTTAAAAAAAAAAAGCAAGCATTTATCACTGTCAGTTAGAGAACTGTGTGTGTGTGTGTGTGTGTGTGTGTGTGTGTGTGTGTGTGTGTGTGTGTGTGTGTGTGTGTGTGTGAAATTGCATGTCTGCAGTTGTATATCCGGTCACGTCATGTGTTTGTCTTTTTCTCAATATTTACATCAATTCTCCCTTTTTGTTTAATCAGATAGTTCTTCTGCTCAGATGGGAACAAAAGGCCTTTGTGGTTTTCCTAGAATTCATGTATCCATCCTCCCATCTACTCCCATCCAATCCTTCTATCTCTCCATTCTCCCTCTCTACCCTCTATATCCCTTCATCTATCTATCTATCTATCTATCTATCTATCTATCTATCTATCTATCTATCTATCTATCTATCTATCTATCTATCTATCTATCTATCTATCTATCTATCAATCAATCAGTTGTTCACGTTACTGTACGAATCAGCTCAGCCATCTTTCTGGGGTTAGTAGGTTTTTCTCGACAGCCCAATGTTCATACAGAGCGGCAGAATTGAGCATGGCGCTGCCAGAAGCCATTCATCAAGGCCCCATAGCCTGTCCCGTCAGCCTGAGGCCTGCCTGTGCGCTTGAAGCCAGGCTCTGGAGTTCTGGGCTAGTCGCCAGGCTGTCATGGACCTGGGCCTGCTTCCAGTCTTCCATCAGCTTTGAAGTCAACGGGTGAGCCAAATGGCATACAAGGGGTGGCCTATCAGCGCATGCATTACACTGTGACCTGCGTGGGTCAGACACACACACACACACACACGCACACACACACACACATGCACACACACACATGTACACACTGAAATGGCAGGTTTGAGTAGTTTTTCTAAATGTTACCGTAAGAGGACCATAATGAGAGCTGCTTATTGACTCATGCAATGTAAGAGATACTTGCAACACACACACACACACACACACACACACACACACACACACACACACACACACACACTTAAACGGTGTTACATGAAGCCCTTTATGCTTCCCCTTGGCCACAGTCTAGACACAAACACACAGACACAGACATGCGCTGACGCAAAATGCATTACATAAATTCCAAGTGTCCTACATTAAACAAACATTCCATACATCAGTGCTGTATTCTTTTGTTTTCATTAAAACTTTCCAGTGCATGTGCTCTTTGTTACAGTATTAAATTAATGCTTGATGTATTTCAAAATCCCACTCATTTTAATATGATTAAGTGGCCATAAGTGTTTGATTTGGAGTCATTTGTAATGCAATGTCTAATTAACACTTCAGTAAATACTCGTCTCTGTTTGGTTTCCAAGAGTCCAGTGTTAGGCGTATCATTTGTCAGATTTTCATCGTGTTTGGGGTCGAACACAGAAACACACAGTCACTTACACACAGACAAAGACATGCATGCTCACACACTCACACACACACACACACACTCATATACACACACTTATACAGTATATACACACATACACACACATTCACGCCACAGCCCCAAGGCAGTGCTTCAAAAAAAAGAAGCGCAAGAGACGGATGATACTGAAAGGAACTGGGCAAACAAGAGCCTTCGGAGAGTTTGTGTCGTGGTTGGCGGGAGCATGCCAATTCTCATCAGTGCGCTGTGAGCCAGGTCACAGGCACTTACCATCCCGTCAAACACACTCTGGCGCACTCATCAAACATGGGCCTGGGGGTGAGCACACACACACACACACACACAGGGTAGAAAAAAAATCATGTTCGGATTTCAACTAAAATAACGCTGATTGTCCTGTTCACAATTGGCCTAAGATGCCTGATTGGTGTTTCTTCATGGTCTGATTTGTAAGCTCTATTTAGAGAATGGAACAAAAAGGATGATGGTTCTAATCCAATCTTAAAATGTTTTATATTCTCAGTATTTATTTTTTTCTGTCTGCCAGTTCTCCATTTTATGAAAATAGTGTTTCTGTTTGGATAAAAAGGGCATAAGAATAGTTATGCAAATTGAATGGGATTTCGAAATTTTTTAGTCCAAGGAATAATGTCTTCCATGGCCAGAATAGTACAGTTATATTTTGAACACCTTTGGGATATTCAAACCTATCTGGTTACAAAATGACGGAGACAGATTCAATCAAAAGGAGCATTTTCTGAAGACATTTTCTGGATCATTACAAGACATTGCATTTCCAGTTTCTCATCACTGACCTCATGAGTAAATTAGGGAAAATATTTGAACTTAAAAAATAAAACAAAAATAAATAAATAAATAAAACATACAGTACATATACACACACAAACACACAAAGCCTAACTTTTATCCACTGACTACAATAAGATAAAGAAACGGGGACACAGACTAAATCTACACTGATTTGATAAACAGAAAGCGCTTTGTTCATGTTTGCACACAAAAATATTTAGGGAAGCCTGTACTCTTTCATAAATTACATCTCACGCACCACAAGCAAGTCAAACTTGCATATAAATGTCAGTGGATTGTCACATTTTGAGGAATAATGTTTTTTATTTCAGGAGAAAAGGGCCCTTTTCTTTCATTGGAGTGGATGACCTTCAGCAACAGTTGACTTAGAGCCCACCCTCCCACTCTCCCCTCAGAAACCTACTCTGTGTTTCCATTTGCCGGAGCTTGCCAGAAAATTCCTGAGTGTCAACCATCCCTACGTCCCCCACGCTATGCCATCACCTCCCCTCCATCTCTCTCTCTCTCTCTCTCTCTCTCTCTCTCTCTCCCTCTCCCCTCTTCCTTACTTGTATGCACCCCCCCCCCCCCCCCATACACCGTCACTCCTGTATCTGGCTTTAGTTTTTAGTTCCTGTCTCCCCCCTATTTTAGTGAATGTCCTTCTCTGCAATCCTCTCCCAACTCTTCTCTTTCCGTGCATTCTGTCCTGGCTCAGGAGAAGTCCAAACACACACACACACACACACACACACACACACACACACACACACACACACACACACTACACACTCCTACTCTTGTTTAGTAGCCCCCACACATGGACATAGACACACATACACGCACGCACACAAACAGACAATCTCATTTGTTTTAGCATACCCCTTGACATGTTTCGCTAAATGGCGTCTTACATTGTGACAAGCCTGGGAAGCAAGTCAAGTCCATTCCTCTCTCTCTCTCTCTCTCTGTCTCTTTTTTTTCCTCTCCAATTCTCCGATTGAGAATCAATTAGTCATGACCTCCAAACGAGGCTTGAGAATCTCACAGTGGGGACATGAGCAGCTTGAGCAGCCACCTGCACGTCATTTGTCATCTTTCATAAGGCTGTTGATCTGCTCAACAAGCCCATTTCCCAGACAGACCCCTGCCTGTCTGCCTGCTTGCATGCGTGCATGACAAAACCAAATTAAGTGACAACAACAAATAATGGCAGATGAGCTGTGTGGTAATAGCTGTCTAAAACTTAAGACTTGACTTTTCTGGATAAAATCACATTCCTCTTTTTGTTCATTTTTTTTACCTTAGGCTTGTGGGTATGGTGTAAATGTTTTGAACCACATTGTCGTTAATTCAAGAGTCATGAATAATTTGCTTGCAAACGAGCACTGGGGAGGTTTTGCTTGGGAGAGCCAGAGCCTGTGTGACCACCTTTTTGTGTGTGTGTGTGTGTGTGTGTGTCTGCATATAGACTTGTGGGAGTGAAACGAATGGCTCTGTCTCTATCATGCGGTGTTAAGATGGATCACCAATGGAGACAGATGAGTCCAGCGATGGGGAAGGAAGACTGGGAGACCGTGAAGGACAAGGAAGGGAAAAAATACAGTTCTGGAACAAGGTGATGGTAGGAAGTGGAGTAGTGTGGAGGGAAAAGGAAGAGATGGAGGAGGAGGAGGAAGAAGAGGAGGAGGAGGAGGACAAGAATAATGAAGAGAGATATCACTGGGAATAAAGTTATCGCTGGAAACGGAAAGCTGATTCGAACAAGCCACCCTGATAGGCGTGACCAAGGCCGCTTGTTGTGTGTTGTGTAAGTGGTGGGAGGCGGGCGCTGGGTGATGGTGGGGGGTAATCGGAGCGTCTGTATCCCATTACCCCTAACAAACGGATGAGCCCAGAAGCCTCCGGAACACACAGAAGAACAGTCATGCTGTGGTCGCTTCTCTTCTTCTCTTCCTCCTCTCTCATTCCTCTCTTCCTCCTCTCCCTCTCCTCCTCGCGGTATGTCTCTGACTCTCTCACTCCTATACAGACAGCCCCCCACTGCCACCCCCCCCAAACCCCTTGTCTCGTGGAAGACAGTGAAGATCACCCTTGTTCACCACCACTGCCACCGCATGAGGGAGAGAATGACAGAGCAGGTTGGTTTGTGGCGACCAACACAGACACTCTAAGGATCCGAGGACTGGAAAAAAAAAAAAAAAAACAGCAAAGCGAAGCGTCAAACTTCCCATCTGCGTGCCACTCCGACATAAAACACGCAAGAGGAGACAGGAAGGTGCCGGAGGGGCAAATCGTCTGCGCTCCTCATCTTCGTTTTCATGAGGCGAACTTGAAGAGGAAAAACCCTAGTTAAGTCTTAAGTGCAATTCACAGATCTCAGATCAGTCTGCCCAGATGATATCGCTGCCAGGCCCTCTCTTCACAAGCCCCTAATTGTTAAAACGTAACACGCTGCAGATGGCTAAGGTTTAGGTGGAGCATCTGACTCCTAGAAAGAATGACTTGAAGCTCCGCCGAATGCCAGACAGCCCTCATATATAGGCTAGCAGAGGATATGAATACTATTTACAGAGTGACACCAGGCTGACTGTCTGATCCCGCAGTCTTAGGGCCCATTCAGGAAGAGTAACAGACGGTCTTTTACTGCCCACCGAGATGAGGTCACTTGATTTCGCCCGAGTTCAACTCAAGCACATCGATTAAGGGTTTGGTTTTATTCAGGAGGTGGGCATTCATAAAACAACTTTAGGAATTTCTCAAGCAGAGCTGGCCCTCAGGTTTGTGCGTTTCGACATGAATGCTAAATTGTAGGATCAAGGCGCTACTGTCGAAAGTAGAATAATAACAACATAGCTCAACGAGGCATTTTACCACATTAATGACTTTTGCATGTGTCCACAGACTCAGTTGGCAACGTGAAATTATAACAATAATCTTCAATTCCCTTTTTCCCCTTTGACTCTGATATTTAACGGCTGAAACTGAGCATTTCAGCTCTTCAAGAAAACCAGAAGAAATAACAAGTGGACTTTTCCCCACATTAGACGTGAGCAAAAACACACACACACACACACACACACACACACACACACACACACACACACACACACACACACTAAAATCTCTGTCTAGAATCAGGCGAATGGAGCCAGGAGTTGTTTGAATGCAGGGGTATCTGTTCCAGAGCCCGTGAGCCTGTTGAATGACTGGCAGAGTTGAGCTGCTCTGCGCTCTTGTTAATGTTTGCTCGTTGAAATTAAGTGGTTGAGCAGAGCCATCATTCTCTGGCTCCGCAGTGCTAGTAAATACATTTCAGATGGAGAGAGAGAAAAGAGAGTGAGAAGAGAAAGAGAGGAGAGGAGAGGAAGAGGGAAGAAAGAAAAGAACTTGGAGCGTTTGGACATGCAGGTAACGTCCCCCTCGGATCCTGTAAAACTAACACCCATTAAAAGGTGAATACCCGTCCCACACACACACACACACACACACACACACACACACACACACACACACACACACACACAAACCTTCATACTCTCTCCTGTAGCCAGTGTGGGGTGGAAACATGGCTGTGGTTGCCTCTCTCTCCCCTCTTACCTATGACTAAGCTCATGCAGCCCCGACCCACCCACCCACACACACACACACCCACACACACACACACACACACATACGCATACACACACACACACACATCACACACACACACACACACACACACACACACACACACACACACAGTCCATAAGCTGCAAAAGATGAGCACACAGCAACAGCCCTGAGAGCCACCACCCCTCCGTCTCCTCAGGTCCCCCCTCTCTCACCTCTCCCCTCCACATGTAGACAAGCCCAGCACTCTCTCTCTCTCCAGCCCCACAGCTCCATTACCGCACCTGATCTCACTGCCCTGAGCTCCTCTCTCCAACCCTCTTGAGCTTTCAGTGTGTGTGTGTGTGTGTGTGTGTGTGTGTGTGTGTGTGTGAGATCACACAGCACTGATGCATGTGCGGAAGGGCATCCCCCCCACACACAACCCCCACACCTCCGTCTGCATGGGGTGTGTGTGTCTGATGTTATGTTATAGCATAATCGGCCTGACACACACACACACACACACACACACTCACACTTACACATTTCTCAGCTAAGTGTTTCATGGGCAATGTGCCGGCTTCGATTATTAAACGTCTCCAACTACCTTTTTGGAGTGGTTTTGCTTTTAAAATTTGTAACATATTACTCGCAGCACTCGGCACAGTAAAACGTATTAATGCGAATCCATAAAAGGAGAGAGAGAGAAAAAGAAAAAAAGAGTATTTAAAACACGGCTACTTCGCATGGCCAGACAGCTGTTTATGACTGTGTACCGAACAGGATTCCTTTCTCTTTTGAAAGGTAAATGGTTTGATACGGTTTGAAGGCATATTGTACATTAGCATCCATCTGCAACACATTAAGAAATTGCATCATGTAAAGATCGTACAATACTTTAGTCAGTTTTTCTGAGAGGGGAAAAAAAAAACACAAGACACTTTTGTTGCCCTTCCTCTCTCTCTCTAATTAGTAGAGATCTTTCAGGGATCCGGTTACACACTAGAATATGGATATAAATAATCTTTTCCTGTTTCACATTTTTTTTTTTAAAACAAAAATGTGTACTTATGAAAATACTACAACTGCTACTTATATCTGTAATGTTTAACAGGAACAGCAGTGTGTGGAGGTATACAGGCTGGGGCGGTTTCAATTGGAAGGTTTTGCGGTGAAGAGCCATCGCGCTGATTCAGTCCAGACCCCGCTTTTGGAAAAGCCTTCATGTACACACGGCTATAAGTTTAACACACTCCGCCGTAAACCCAAACATCTCATTCTCCCCGGCCCAAAAAAGCGTCCTCCGCCCAGGCAACTGGACGTTTTCTTTTTTTTTTCGTTTTCTTTTTTTTTTTCTTTTGGTCTATACCCATTTTATTTGGCTTCACAGGGAAGGGAGAAGAGGCAGGCAAGGAGAGAGTGATCCCCCAATTTGCAAGCGGGGGCCGTCTGAGTTTTGCCAGAGCCACAGAGCTGGCATGGTGGCCGTCCTGTGCTGCCCTGCTGTGTGTGTGTGTGTGTGTGTGTGTGTGTGTGTGTGTGTGTGTGTGTGTGTGTGTGTGTGTGTGCATGTAGGGGTGTCATGGGCCGGGTCCTGACAGGGAGCCATGCCAGGCCAGACAGGTACCAGACTGCTGCTGGGCTGCAGGGCACAAGGGGGTGAGGGTAGGACAGGGGAGATGGAGAGAGAGGGAGTGTGTGTGTGTGTGTGTGTGTGTGTGTGTGTGTAGGTAGGGGTGGGGAGAGAGATTACAGTATGGCTTTCCACAGACAGGCACAAATAGTTTTGTGTTATTCCACCGGAGGGGGGGGACGCGTACTGTACAGTACATTACATTTTCCACGTCCTTATTTCTCCCCCCCGACCTCTCCATCTCTCTCTATCGCTCTCTCTCTCTCTCTCTCTCTCTCTCTCTCTCTCTCACTGCTCTCTCCGCTCTCAACATCAACATCAACTCCCACTCCAACTCCCTCTCTCTTTCGCTCTCTCCTTCTCTCCCTCCCCAGTTTCTACCTTTCTACCTCTTCCTCATTCTCTCCCTCTCTCTCTCTCTCTCTCTCTCTCTCTCTCTCTCTCTCTCTCTCTCTCTCTCTCAGGGTTGATCTATAAGGGGAACCTCCCTCCCTCTCTCCCTCCTGTACTGTAGGAGCTTGGGTGGCAGGCTGCCAGCTGCCCTCTCCGTTTAGCTCTACCGGCGCTATGAACCAGGTGACAGGGGCCTAACAGCGGCCTGAGCCCGTGCCAGCAGGGCCTCCAAACCCACAGGTACCAGGAGCCGGGAGCCCCAGCGCCACTGTGGGTCCTCAGCACGCTCTCCAGGTCCAGGGTGGGGTGGGGCGGGGCGGGGTTGGGATGGGGAGAGGTGAGGGGATGAGTGAGGTTGGTGAGGAGGAGGAGGAGGAGGGGGGGGGGGGGTCTGCAGTACGCCAGCCCCAGGATCAGAGCAGCGGTTACGGCCCCTGCGATGGCTATCCTATCTGCACAACAGGATCTTGTTCTACCCTGAGGTGTGTGTTCAGACCATCTGTGTGTGTGTACGTGTGTGTGTGTGTGTCTGCCTGTCTATGTGTCACACGGATTACTAACTCGAGACCCGACGAGAGATTGCTCTGCATTTCCCCAGCTGCTTTGTTTTAGAGCAAACACAACTTCTCATGTAATTATCTTTAAGAACCTCTCAAAGAATGTTAATCAGACACCGAAGAGGCAAGCGCAGAACAAATGGGAACCACATGAAAGGCTGCGAGCATCACGGGTACTCTCCCTCCTTTCTGTTTATCCTCTCTTCTTCTTCTTCTTGTTGTTCTTCTTCTTCTTCTTCTTCTTCTTCTTCTTCTCCTCCTTATTTTTCCTTGTCTATTAGAAGAAGGTGGGGGGAGGGCGGGGGGATTTTGCACTGACTACACCAGCAACACTGCACTTAGATTGAACGTGTGTGTGTGTGTGTGTGTGTGTGTGTGTGTGTGTGTGTGTGTGTGTGTGTGTGTGTCTCCTCAAAGGGGAGCAGACAATGTGAGGTGCAGGCCTCAGGGTGCTTTACAGAAAAAAGAAGCCTCTGTCTATGTTTATCTTTCTTATTCAAAACAAGCAATAAATATCTATTCCAAAGAAAAGTATCTGTACTGTAAATAGCACATTGGAGTAGAGAAAGAAAAAAAAAAGTTTAGAAGTCTTTTTCTACAAGTGAAGACTTTTTTTCCTGAACATTTTGAACATTTATATTCATATGTGTGGTTTATTTATTCACACTTTGGACCAGTGGAGGCTTAAAGAGAGCTAATGCTGGGTGTAGCGTAGCGGGCGAAACAGGCCTGGATGTGGAGCGCTGACTGATTGATTTGTCTATTTGACAGGGCGCTCGAGCTGGTTTTGACTGCTGGAATGTTCAAATGATGTTTTCTTTCACATAAGTGTCAGAGGAGAAGCTGGCAGACGGCAGATGGCATGGCAGAATCTTGGGCCGCGAAACTCGCCGGGACCGAAAGAAAGAATGAAAAGAGAGAGAGAGAGAGAGAGAGAGAGAGAGAGAGAGAGAGAGAGAGAGAGAGAGAGAGAAGCTCAAGAGGGCTGCAGCGCCCGCAAAAACCATCGCGGGCCTTTTGTGCCGCCCGAAGCCAACTGCTGAAATGCTTAGTCACTTAAACACTTAAATATGTTTCCACTTTATATGACGAGGGATGTTTTGTATTCATTGATTGTGAAATGCTCTTTTGTGCTTCTCGTTGCGGCCTGGGAGATATGTATCAGTTACGCAGCGTTTGCATTCTTGCTCTTTGGGAAGCAAGTTTTCTTTTTCTTTCTTTTTTTTCACTCTTTCTTTCTTTTCTTTCTTTTTTTTTCAAAACCCTCTCCTCCTCCTCCTCTTAGTGTTCAGTGTTGTCCCCAGAAGATAATCATCTTGTGTAAACATCCAGGTCTTTTAACTTCGACTGTGTCCCTTCAAATGTGCCTGGGCCCAGCCTGAGCCCTGCTGCATGTGTGCATGGAGGTACTGTACGATCTGCTTGGAAAAGCAGGGCTATAGAGTGGAATCCTACAGGCTCAGGCCATCTGTGATGGCTTAATCCAAGACTGGTGATTTAATGCAAGGTTTTTATCAACACTCGTGGCAGGGGAAAAAGGAGCAATTCTCACCTCTAATTCAAATCATTACTCAAAAAGAGTGACTGCCAAAACCACAAATAGTGTGTTAGGAGGGGGTTCGGCATCAGAGCCTCATAAAACATAATTACTGTTATGATGAGCTATTTATTTGTTATTCTCTCTGTGTTTTATAGCTTCTTTTTATGTTAATAGACTTCAATTCAGAGACAGGTACTTGTTGGCCTGTGTGTCTTAACGTTTGCAAGGGATGGAGAGAAAGAGAGAGAGAGAGTAAGAGAGCGAAAGAGAGCAAGAGAGACTGCGAAAGAGGAGTGGAGGAGACATCAAACAGGGATTATAGTCATCAGATGGCATGCCTGGAGATATTTGCCTGGGAGATAAAGTCCACTCCGGGCTTCCTTGATGTCTGGAAAGTGTTCTTAATTTGAACTCTCCGGGGCTCCTGTGCAGCCCGCTGTGCTGTACTGTACTGTGTGTGTGTGTGTGTGTGTGTGTGTGCACGCTATGGGAGTGGGAACGGAGAGAAGAATCAAAGTGTTGTTCCTCTCTTTAGGATAGAGTGTGAGTGTGTGTGTGCCGCCCGCCCGTATGGAACGGCAGATCTCATGATGAAAGAGGACAGAAAGGGAACATCCTCAGTATGAGCAGCATAAGGGTGTGTGTGTGTGTGTGTATAAGTGTGTGCGTGTGTATGAGAGAGAGTGTGTGTGGGTGTGTGTTTATGCAGGCAACTACACCAAGACTTGAGTGCATACTAATTGTTTGGCACTGTGGCCTTATAGACTTAGGTTTGATGAGCGATTAGGGTGTTCTTTATTTCCATGGAGTAGGTCTGCTTCAGACATTTGGCCAAGACCTAGTTCAATATTTTTTCAGCACTTTTTACTAACTCTGTAAAACCTTTTCCCACAACAATCTTCAAGTAATTTGAGATTGGTAATACCATTATAACTTGAGCTGTAAATTTTCAAACATGAAAATGCCATTTCCAAATCTGTCTGACAATCTCTGGATTGTAGTTATGAAAAAAAAAGAAAGAAAGAAAAAGAAACGCCCCACGATCAGAGTTTTCACTGGTAATCTCTCCCCCTTCAAAAGCAATCCAAAGCTAGGCAATGAATCATGAAATATTACACAGCCCCGTGGTTAATGCTGCCAAGAACTCAGTCACTACCGATCAGTTTCCCAACAGCTGAAAATGAAAAAGAACCTCAAGGATGTCAGGGGATAGCCCATAGGATAGTCACACACCACAGAAGATTCCAGATAAATTTATTTGTTGAAGATGTTTGATTCAGATTTGTTCATACTAAAAGTTGGTGAATCACGGTCTGTGAGACGGTCACTGGCAGACACTTCATAAGTCAAATAAAACGAAAGGATATAAAAATACAGACAAAATCTTATGGTAATCATAATTTCTGTACAAAACATAGAAAAATGTCAAATTCATTACCTGGGATTCAGTAAAATATACACACATATTTATTATTTAGTCTTTATAAAAAGCTTCTAAGGCTGGACATTGGGTAGCAGGGTGAATTCCACTTCAATATAAGATGAGGGGGATCAGAACAGCCAGTTTCCTCTGCCACTGCCTTAAGGTGAGGAATGTTGAGCATTTTCTTTTTTTTTATGGTGTAAAATTTAGCATTAGCAGACAATGACTGAGTAAAAACAGAAAAAAAAAACAAAAAACAAAAACAAAACAGAAAATAATAAAACAGCTATAAGAAAATAATTCTTTCAAGCCACAATAAAAAAAATCATAAAGGATAATAAATATACAGGTTGGATTGATAATGAGTAGTTAGCATTGATGATTTAAAAAAAAGGACGATGAGAGAACAACGTGGCATGAGGAAAAATCTGAAAAGGCAAAATGGATCGGTACTTCAAAACGATTTGGTTGCTAGGTTGATGTGGACCCCCTCCTCCCCCTTAAAAAAGTGAGATGCTACACTATAGTGACCCCACAAGTGATCTCTCTGGGGAAACAATGACAGGACTGTGTGGGACTAGACAGAAACGTGTGTGTGTGTATAAAGCCAAAGTCAGTGTGAACAAATGAATGTGAATGTGATCCCCAGGATGAAATGGTGAAATTCCCTTTAACACACCAGAGTGAACGGCATAGTAGCCTATATGTGGCCTTTTGGCTGACTACCATCATAAAAACAACGATAAAAACACTACGGGAGGAGTTAAGGTAGTTATTAGCAGAGGAAAGTAAGCAGAGAAATAAATATGTTACATACAATTTAATGATTGCATGGTTAGACGAAGTATATACAGAACATGGGATACTTCACCCCCAAAAACCACGATACTGCCCATATATATTTAAAACCATTTTAACTATGATCTTATATGTTCCACGGATATCGGAGATAATATGGAGATTAGATTAATAAAATATGCTATACTTTGATGAACTTGAAAAAGGTCTACAGGACGGGTGGAATCTTGTCTTTGAAAGTGCATATGTATTTTAAAAATCTGAGAGAAAAAAAAGGTTTTCTGTGGGCATTTTCTGGTATCTTTATATTATATATAAAAAAAACTAAATGTATTTGATCTTAAAGCCAGAAATTCAGAGCAATCGTCCATTTGCATACAATCTATGAGTGTAATAAAATGGTCCTCACAGGAATCTGGGCCAAAGAGTGCGACTGGGTGAAGTTAGGTAGAGGAGAAGTGAGAGGGCTTACAGTATTTCAGAAGAATGTGTGTGTGTGTGTGTGTGTGTGTGTGTGTGTGTGTTTTCGTGTGTGTGTGTGCATGCGCACATGTGTGTTTTTACTGTCCAGTGTAGTTACTCTACAGATACACACACACACCATTGGCAGTAATTGTGGGGACAAAAACAGAGCAGCTCGTTGGCTGACAGACGGACAAATCCCGACTCTTTCCGACTGTTCCAGGGCAGCGGAGGAGACTGCAGACTTAAGGCACTGAAGGAAGGCGTTGTGGTGACGCACTACTCTTTAGCAGCACTGCGTTTAGCTACGGGAGGGGATCAGCTCCCAGCATCCACCTCACAGCCCAGAGGAGTCAGAGGGGGGAGCGGAGCTGAGTGGAGCTGTACTGTACTGCAGGAAACTGGCTGAGCACCAGGGCCATTTAGCCCACCTACTGCAGAGCACCGGGGGGACAAACTGGCTTTCTACAACACGCTGCAGGACAGGGCAGGCTCACATTACATGCATGGAGCCCATCCACTCCTGTTGGGGCGGCTGGAAGGCACTTTTCAAAACAGCCTGGTCAATTCTACATATGCACTAGTGTGTTGTTGTTGTTTTTTTGTTTAAGTCCACTTTGGAAAGCCAGAGGAGAACAAAACAAAACAAAAACAAAACAAAACAAAAAAACTCTTGAAAATAAATATTCAATGATACTCCCAGGTTTTTTTTTTTTGGAAGACACTTAAAATTTCTTGTACCTATTACGTAGAAGGAAAATAAAAACAAACTGTCAGTCTTTTTGAAAATGGTATAATTGTTTAAATCTATAAATATAATTTATATAGTTTATTTTGTATCTCTCCGCTATGTTTTTTTTTTTTTGTCATTTCCTCCTCATATCCTCATTCCACACGCTCTTTTCTTTTTCCTCTTCTTCTTCTTCTTCTTCTTCTTCTTCTTCTTCTTCTTACTGTTCATCTGGTTCCCCATTGTCTCACTCATTCTCTCTCTCACACACAGACACACACACTCTCTCTCTCTCTGTTAATCTTGCTGGATGTGTGTGTGCGTGTGTTATTTGCAGACAAACTGGTCCACGGTTCGGGTGCAGCGCTTGCACTTGACGTAGCAGCACCAGTGGAACTTGCAGTGGCAGCGCTCCACCAGCGTGGCCTTGAACTGGTCGTAGCCGCGGCCGCAGCACATGAGCGCGCAGCCGTCCATGCCCTCCGACGTCTTGTTGCACAGGCGGCCCTGCGTGCCCAGCGAGCCGGTGGTCTTGTTGCCATTGCAGTAGTCGGGGCTGGGGTCGATGTAGACTAGGTCCTGGCCGGTGGGCGGGTTGAAGCGGTTGTTCATCTGCACCAGCTTGCCGCGCGTGTTGAGCTTCATGGCCGTGGCGCTGTCGTACTTCTCCTTCAGCATGTCGCCCACCTTGCGGAAGTCGGCCAGCTGCAGCCAGCACGTCTTTAGGCTGCACGAGCCCGACACGCCGTGGCACTTACACGAGACGTGGGCCAGGTCCGACACCGCCTGTTAGAGAGAGAGAGAGAGAGAGAGAGAGAGAGAGAGAGAGAGAGAGAGAGAGAGAGAGAGAGAGAGAGCAGGTAAGAAATAGACCACTGAACACAGATTTCACGGCTCACTGCAGAAGAAGCATGACCACCACCACATCGATAAAAAACAAAACAAAAAAAACAATCATCTGGCTCTATTGGTTCATAAAAGTGTCAGCCATCTTTAAAAGGCTGACATATTCCTGCATCAATATGCACATTAACATATAGTCTGAAAAACAGCCTTGAGAAAGTATGCCGAGGGGAAAGCCAGAGAGCCAGTCTGCCAAAGCAATTTGCATCTGTAGGCTTGATCTCCTGCAGTGGAGGGCATGTGTTGGAGAACTTGTAAGATCCGTAAAGGTCCATTTAGAACAAGGGGTGGAACAGCACATACACACACGCAAAAAGAGCCAAGCTGCCTTCACTTTTTCTTTGAGGTGGATTCAATCATATGGGTAACTCCAGAAAGAAAAAAAAAAGACAAAGAGAGAGAGGGAGGAGGAGAGAGAGAGCGAGAGAAAGAGAGAGAGATAGACACATCACGATTGGATCTAGCAGAAAACCTCCACAATCCTTGAGATCAAAGGCCGCTGCTCTAAAAAGGAGGGCGAGACAGAGCTGTTAACCAGATGAGAGGCGATATGATGAAGATCAGGCTGGCCTCAATTCCCCCTCCTCTATCCCTCCACCTCCTCCTCCTCACTCTCTCTTTTTCTTTCTTTTCTTCGAAGTGTCGATAAGATCTCAAAGAGCGCTACGTGTCAAGCCGTCATGCAGAAGTTTACTGGCCCGTCAGGCAACACTGGGCTGTTGAGTTATGCCACAGCTATGACTGCATACCCACCGGAACATTCTCCACAGAAAAGCCGAATAAAAAAAAAAAGGGGGCTCTTGCTCTCCCTCTCTCTTCTGAAGTCCCTCCACTTCAGAGACCCTTGGCTGAGCAACGCATGCATCCATATTTTTTGGCACGGCTTGCTGCTGTAGCTAACGCACAGCGTCTGTTTAGAACAAGGCTGTTTCCTGATAAAGTGCAGCTACAAGACACACTGGGTCCTGGCTAGAGGAACCCGACACAAAAAAAAAGATGACAAAAAGAGAAAAAAAAGGAAAAAAAAAAGAATTAAAAAAAAAAGAGAATACATTAACCACTCCACTGCGCCAGTGCCGTTAAGCAGGCAGAGATGCTCGGCATCGACAGCTAAATGAATTTGATGAATTAGAAACATGCATTGGACACAGCGTTACAGGCCCGCAGCGCTTTCCCATGAATAATGAAGCCTTGTCCTGAACCAAATGTCATTTCGAAATAGTCTCTATTGAAAGGATAATTTAGTCCAGAGCTTAATCCCCCCCATCATCCTCGACACGCTCCCCTGGGAGCACCTTAATCACGCTGGCTTTTTTGATACTGGAGATCTCTGTCGGGTGTGACTGAATGGTGTAATGCAATATCAAGATGATTCCTAAAACAACCCAGACCAAGCGCGCGCGCGCGCGCGTGTGTGTGTGTGTAGAAAAAAAATATTCAAGGGAAACTTCTGCTCATACTTGAAATGAAAATACACCTCTTGTTAACAGGAAATGTATGTCATTAGCTTTGGATTCTTTCAGACATAATTAAGTGTGTGAACGTACCCGTCGGCCAGCCTCGTTGTTATGGAGATTCATGAGGAGTCGGGCGCTCTCGATGGATCCCTTGGCGTAGGTCTTCTCGCGCTCGCGTGCGTCCACAAACTCCTTGGAGAAGCGGTAGCCGTACATGAGGTTGTCACCACAGCCGCCCCACAGCCAATCACGGGGCAGGTCCTTAGGGCGTGCGGCGCGGCTGCATCCGCAGCTGGAGAGTTCGCCCTCCCGACAGGCGCGGCTCACCGCGTTCACCACGCCGGCCGCGCTGATGGCATACGTAAACGCCGTCTCCCGGCTACCTGTGAGAACAAACAAACAAACACACACAAAGAGAGAAGAGGGGTGATCCCCAAGTCAGTCAATAAATCAGTAAGGGGGGGGGGGGGGGGGGGCAGATGCAGGTCCTGGCTGACTATCAGAACCCTTTCATACTCAATCAGCCTCAGGGAGGTCAGATGGAAACCTCGAGTAGCCACAGAGAGGAGCCGTGTGTGTGTGTGTGTGTGTGTGTGTGTGTGTGTGTGTGTGTGTGTGTGTGTGTGTGTGTGTGTGTGTGTGTGTGTGTGAGGGGGGGGGGTGGATTTATAGGCTAATGTTCATGTATGGGCTGACTCATATGGGACACTGAGGTGAACTAGAGTGGCCCCACTGAGTACGGGCAAGCACCAAAGGGGAAGAATAGACTGAGAGAAAAAAAGAGAGAGAGAGAGAGAGAGAGAGAGAGAGAGAGAGAGAGAGAGAGAGAGAGAGAGAGAGAGAGAGAGAGAGAGAGAGAGAGAGAGAGAGAGAGAGAGAGAGAGAGAGCACACCTTGGCAGTGCTTACTGCTCTTTACAGATGTATGTTGGGTTGCTGTGCTGTGCTGTGCTGACCTGAACTCTAGAAGCCCAAAAGCCCAGCCAAGTCCAGCAGAGCGGAGTGGAGCAGAGCAGAGTGGAGTGGAGCAGGTCATGAGGGACGTGAGTTATGGATGCGCCGCTCGAGAGATACCACGCTCTCCAGCGCCAGGTTAGACCCACTGCTCACAAATCCAGCCTGCCGCTGGCTACACACCGCTAGCTAGCTCCAGCACATGCTAACACACAGCACCTGGAGGGGCTTCACCAGCCCACAGCAGCCCCTCAAAACCTCCTTGCCTCAGGGGCACTAGTTACTGGATGTGCCTTGGGTGGAAGCATGCCCCCTGGTGGTGTAGGTCCGCACCTGCCACCATGTGTGCTTTTTTTTCCCCTTTTCTTTCCTTCCACGACAGTTTCTTTTCCCCGTTAACACAGCTAACGGTTTTGAAAAGTTGATGAATGCAGTAAAAACAGGAGCGCTTCTATTATCCCTCACTGCATTAAAGGTCAATCATCTCCCCTGTAAACTACACACACACACACACACACACACACACACACGCTTACACGCGCTGGCCAACACTACATTCTGCACAAATTCCAGCAGATAGATTCGTCCTGAAGCGAAGGAGGCAAAACGGAGGGAAAATGTGGAGTGGAGGTGTGTGTGTGTGTGTGTCTTTGTATGTGTGTGTGGTTGGGGGGGGGTGGGGTTTAAGCAGAGCATAGGCATTAGTTCAGTCAGCAAGCAACAAAGGTCAACACTGCCAAAGAGGGGAACAAAATAAACAGACTGAAAACCTGTCTCTCAAATTTAGTATGCCGCTCCCTGGAAACCAGAGTCCAAATGAATATAGCAGAATAAGGGAGTACGCCTGAATGAGTTCGAGGGGGAGAGAGAGAGAGAGAGGGAGAGAGGGAGAGAGAGAGAAGGAGAGAGTGAATGAATCTTATCCAGATGGGAAGGGCTTTTTTGGGAGGGGGGCGGGGGGTGTTAGGGGGAAGGACGCAGCCAGAGGGGGAAGAGAAAAAGGTTATTACTTTCTTTTACTGTTTGGGATTCGTCGGAGGAGACAGGGCTAATAGCGAAGCTGTCGACAGACAAGCTGTCCTCGGCCGACGCGGACGCTGCTGCCTCCTCCTCTCCCCCTCCAGGACACCTCTCCCGGGAGCCAAAGCATCCTCCCCACAGCAGGGCTTGCCAACCTGGGCATGCGCACGCCAGGTCCCCCGGCCTCTTCCCTGGATATTGCCCATCCATCACTCGGACAAGTGGGGATGGACGAGTCTCACACGATTAAGGCCAATGCTTTTTTGGCACCGTCAGACCGATAGGAGAATTCTCTCCCCGCTTTTATGAAGATGCATTTGCACGGCAGTCATGCTAATGTGTCAAGCTCAGGGCCAAACTATGGGACACCCCACATCTCGGGAAGAAATGAATGAAGAACAGCCATTTTTTTTTTTTTAAAAGCTAGCTCTAAATCTACACCTAGCCTGTGCTGAAACTGCTCAGCTTTTTAAATACAGTTGAGTATATGCCCCAAGAGGAATTTGCAAATGTAAACACGGTAGTTTCTTAAAGGGAAAGGGGGCAGATTTCGGAGTCGGTCATGGCACAGTAACCCACAGCAAGGAGGTGGTACCTTTAAGCCAAGGCTGTGTACGTTACCAACATCATGGACAACAGGAGGACAAGCCAGAATCTCCACCCATTTTGACAGGGGTGCATTTGGCTGGGCCACAAGCTCCTCATCTCTAATTCATTAGGCTGCAAAGCATATGTTTAAAACTTTGCACAGAAAAAGACACACACACACACACACACACACACAAATAATAATGTTAAGTTCTCAGCTCAACATTTTCCTCAATATGCATTTGTCTACTCAGTACAACTAACTAGCATAGGCAAAAAAAAAAGAAGTCATGACTTTTATATTTGTAGGAATGCTGTATGTGGAGGGCAAAGGTTGACGTCTGCATTCAAAATTTACTTGCACTCTACAGGGTTAGGCTACCACTTAACCAAAAGCTCCCTGAATGAAAAAAAAAAAAAAAAAACTTTGAGTGAAAATACTTGAGCTATTTACAGGAGCTGAAGAGCCCAGGACTCCAGACTTGCAAAACAGCCATAAATGCCAGCACTAAGCCACCTTTACAAGAGCCAATCTGGTAGCATTAAACATTTGACAGAGCCCATAGAAAATACATTACCACACCGCCAATAACCAGCTTCTCCTAACCACCAATAAAACGCAGCGCTATAAGGTACCGTACCTTGCCGAGCGCCATTGGCCGGCGCTACGTCGGCCACAAAGGAGGCGCGTTGGGCCGAGGCAAGCCTGGGAAAACCGGTGTGTGTGTTGCCCTGCCCTGCCCATGGCCGGACGAGTCCGCTGGATGTGCTTGCATTAACTTTAAATACAGGGCAGGCATAAATTTGGGGGAAACGCAATTACTCACCATTCTCAGTGTCAGGCACGAGCCATTTGGAGGGAGCCCGCACTTGATTTATTCGCAAGACCTCACCATAAAACTATTTCTTAACCACAGCTGCTAAAAATGAGCAGTTCCATGTGCGCCTCTATGCATTAAGCGAGGGGGAAGGCCAAGGAGCTGCTCGGGCCCTGTTCTGTTCTGTTCTGCACCGGAGATCGAGCCCCGGGAGTGGTGTGCCTCCCTGGGATTCGGGAAGCAGCGTGATCCGGGGAGCCGTTCGAGCATCCACAAGTCACACACAGACACACACACATGGATAGAAGTAAGCTATACACACACACATCCACACACACACACACACACATATATAATACACAGTGGAGAGGCTGAGCAGGGACATTTGTTGGCCGGGGCAGCGCAGCAATTTTCTTCCATTAATCTCCCTTTAAATCCAACTGACCACAGTGGGGCCTGATCCCAGTACAGCCATCGCAACACGCCAGAGCCAAAACCTCAGGTCTTCTAAGCAGCAGCAGCGAGGGGGGGTGGGATGGGGATGGGGATGATGCGGGTCAAGAGGACCAAATCGGCGGCTCTGCACGGCTCGACTCAGCTCGCTCGCTCACTCGCTCGTGCTCACGCCGGAGCCAAAGATGGTATTGTATGGTATCTGCACTCTGAGCCGCGCTGCGCTCAAACCCAAGAGAAACAGGAGGAATTGGCAAGGGAGGCCCCTAACGAGGGCTAGAGTGGCTGGGCTCACAGTAGGCTTGTAATCCGCCCCACTGAGAAGGAGGGAGGCTGAAAAATATGAGTGGGATCCTCTGCCAGAGGACAGATAGGACTAATGACCAATAAGTAGATATGAGGACTCAACTCAACTCTACATGTGGTTGCATTTTAGAGCAGGCATGGTGAAAAAAAAAAGAAAAAAGAAAAAGAAAAAAGCTTCGGAAAAGAAAATGTGCTAAAAGGAGCTGCACACCCCATAATATAAACATGAAAGAGACAGTTTTGGCCGACTCCATCTCAAAGCAGGCTAAGGTGCTAATTGAGTATGAAAACCTTTGTCAGACCTCTTTCAAAAAGGCAGACAGCTGAGCTGAGTGCAGCATAAAGGTGCTGGTCAGTGTTTGGTCATGTCAGTCACTCTGGGGATGTGTGTGCGGGTCTGTTTCTTTGACTGTGTTAGGAGTGTGTGTGTGTGAGTGTGTGCTTGTGAGTGTGTGTGTGTGTGTGAGTGAGTGTGTGCTTGTGTGTGCAAGACTGGGAGAAGCGATGCTTGAACGCTTACCTATCTGCATGACGCGGCCGAAGACGGACGAGTTGTCGACGGTGCTGCAGTTCCAGCGTCGGTGGCGGAACTGGAACTGGCACTCGCGGATGCCGGTCTTGGCGCCCTCGCCGATGTACTGCATGTGGTCCTGGTAGAGCTGGCACAGCTTCTTCTGGCCCTTGGACAGGCCGGCCAGCTGACTGCAGAGTGGCTGCGCACCGATGATGTAAGCCTCAGGGATCAGCAGTGGATTCATGGCCAGGGACCTGCGTGAGGAGAAACAGCCCCGCACACACACACACACACACACACACACACACACACGGCACCCCCACCCCACAGCAGTTCAATTAGTCCCCTACGAAATCTGATCCACTGTGGAAATTACTGAAAGAGTGTGTGTGTGTGTGTGTGTGTGTGTGTGTGTGTGTTGGGGGGTGAGGGGGTAGCAAAAGTGGTGAGAGAGGTACTAGTGGGGTGAGGCGATTGTGTGTTTGAGTGTGAGTGTGTGTGGGGGGTGGGATGGGGATGGGGGGGAGCACAAACACACTCCCTGCCGCTTTCCTCTCTGACACAGTAAATCATTAGCACCTGTGGACCAGCCTGGGTCTCTCTCTGTGTGTGTGTGTGTGTGTGTGTGTGTGTGTGTGTATAGGGGGGGGGGGGCGACACGGAGAGTCTCGGACACGCTGGCTGTAAGATGAGCTCCCCGGCCTGCCTGGAGGGCCAGCCTGAGCGAGTGGCGGCCGCTCCCCAGTCCCCTCTGCAGGCGGCTCAATGGGGCTCTTATCTGGAGCCCAGAGCAGAGAGCAGAGCGCCCACCCGCCGCCGCCGCAGCGTGTAAGGAATATCCGCCGCTGACACAAAGGGGATTTCACTAATGCCATTATTGCGCAAATTGAAGGTGACTTAATGCCGCTTCAAGACTCAAGCAGTACAAGTGCAGTAAAACTCAGGTCACTTATACTCACCATAAAGTACAGGTAAATGAGACGACGGAAAAAAAGAATAAAACACACACACACACACACACACACACACACACACACACACACACACACACACACACACAAAAATCAGAATATTTCCAAACGCAAACCCACAAAAAAAAGAAGAGACTGTACACTTGTTGCTTTTTACATCCCCAGAGAAATGTCGTACATTTATTAGGCATTAAGTGCTAGAGTTGCATGCAATTGCATGTTGGACGCAATTACATTAATTTTTCCTTTGGTAAAATTACAACTCCGGATCTGAATGCACGCTGTTCCGACCCCAAAAAGCAATGGAGCTGGTATCAGTGGAGCGAAACAAACCCGGCAATCAGTAAAAACATCTTTTTTCCCTTTAACAAGTACATTTGGGCCTGTCTAATACTTGGCATTACACACTCCTATTTTGTCTTTTCTATTAATGGAAAGAGGAAAGGACCCGCGAGTGCACAAACACAGGCACATACAGGCACGAAAAAGAGAAACACATACACACACACACACACACACACACAGACTCCTACGCAGTTCGTGCCTGCACATATTTGGAAATGCTCTCGAAAACCACAGCATTCTATGTTTTATATAATATTCCTCATTTTGGTTTGGCAATGTGGGGCAAAAGAAAATACAGAGGGGGGAAAAAGTGGACGTGAGAGAGAGGCTGTGCTAAAGTCAGCATGTTGCATTATTCCTGCATGATTTCATGTGTGGGACACACACACACACACACACACACACACACACACACAGACACTCAGACACAGAGACATGCACACACACGCGTGGGGGCAAAGGCCAGACAGCATGGTGGATAGATGTCCAGACCAGCAGGAAATGGAAAGGGCCATCAGAACACAGCATCAGGAAAAGTGAAGATACAGGAGGGGGAAAAAATAAAAAAAGGGAGCAGGAACAAAGGGAGACAAAGGGAGATAGATAAAGAGAGAGAGCATGCACAAGAGGGAAAGAGGGAAAAGATGAAGTTTAGGAGTTGGCCTGGTTCATTATCCACTGCATCTGGTATCGACACAACCTCACTGTACCTTGTGCACTGTACCTCTCTTTCTCTCTCTCTCTCTCACACACACACACACACACACACACACACACACACACACACACACACACATACATACACACACACACACACACACTGTATGAAAGCAGCCCCTGAGTTGGCAGTCTAATTTGGGAGTGTGTGTGTAGGGGGGGGGGGTCAAGTGAGTATGTGTGTGTGTGTGTGTGTGTGTGTGTGTGTGTGTGTGTGTGTGTATACGCACCACCAGGAGCTGGCCTCCACCACCACCTGCATGAAGAAGGCCAAGAAGGTGATGGCCACCACACCGTGCCTCGTGTCCATGGAGCCCGTCAGTGCCGAGCACGCCACTCCGTGCCGCCGGAACATTCTGGAAGAGCAGCTCTGGGGGAGAAGGAGCAGGGGAGATCATATGAGCTCATTGTTCTCACACACACACACACACACACACACACACACACACACACACACACACACACACACACACACACACACACACACACAAGCTTCTAGCCCAGGTCACTAGCACCTAATCACAATCATAAAAATGGCCTGTGTGCGTGCACATGTGACAATGCACATGAATTATGGACTGCACGTACAACAGACTGAACCCAAATATATATATACAGCGCATACACCCAAACAGAGAGCGCTGAATGATGGAGGAAGAGAGACAAAGATCTGTGTATGAATATGTGTGTGTGTGTGTGTGTGTGTGTATTCGTGTAAAGTATAATTTGTGTACTTGCATGCACATGTGCTTGCACTGTAAGAGCCTGGGGCCATGGCTGCTTGCAAAGCAGTGATTTGGCAGCAGACTTCAGTGTGAATCACACAGAACTGATAGACGTACAGCCCAGGAGAATACAACAGCCTTCAAAACCTACCAACACAGAACATTCCTGCTGGACTGTGCACTTAATTCAATGATAAGAGCATTCCTCGCTGAATAGGGAAATCAACTAGGGGCATAGGTCTGGCCCTTGGCCCTATGTACCTTCATCTACTTCAATTAGCCTCACACTTGGTGTTAGTGGGACAAGAACTCCGCAGCAACCGGGGGGATTTTAAAAAGAAAATTAAATCACTTGTGTATCGTTTTACATTAGAGTAAACTGCGCTTGTCTGCCTTCATATCTTGTTACGCTTTAGCTCAGCATTTCTCTCAGAATTAAGATATCCCTCTGCAACAATATTTTTCACCTTCAGGCTTAATTTTCAAATTAACAACAACAACAAAAAAGCTTTTTCTCTGAAAACAGACAGAAAAAAAGTTTGTTCAAGCTGGTATGCGTCATGCAAATATCTTCAGTTCTTTGCAAACAATTTTCTTGCCATGGTCATCATAGAAGTAGGCCTAATGTTTACCAAAGATGCATAAACTGTGAATACTCCCAGCGTCTTGTACACAACAGCAACAATGTGTCGAAACCGAGGTAGACTACCATTACAGCTATATTTAGAAAAGACGTCAGTTTGTTCGTTTTCTAATTGATTTCTCTCAAGCTAAGATCGCACAGACGTGAATGAGGCCCTCACAACGCGTCCGTCTCTTTCCCAGGTCTCAAGAGCGGCCGCTCATTCCTCTCGGTCCTGCATGAGTACTGTAGCTGTGGAAAGGTTTCGTGCAAAGCGCTGCTCATTACAAGAACTGTTATTTTACAAGAACTCATGTGAATGTCACTCTACTTTACAGTATCGGGCACAAACAGGTAAAGCCTAACGTTAATCCAGCTGAGTGATTATGCGGTCCAAAACATTCAAGTTTCTGCAAAAATACATTATGCATTTTGATCATACTTTCACATTATTAAATAACACTACAGATGTATGCAATGCACATCACATTTAAAATAGATTTATTTAGACACTATAGCATTTGATGCAAAAATAGTGAAAACAGAGTTGTGTTTATTTTGCTAAATAATAACATTCAGCTCTACATAACTGATGTATAGGAGGAATAACATTTAAAATATTCCAGCTTCATTTGTTTTCAAAATATTTTATTAAAATAAACACACGAACTTCTTCCTCATAATTAATCAGCAATATTTTAGAGATGCATTCGTGTCGTAGACATCTATAATAAAGCCGTGCAGACAGGCTACCTTAAACAGAATTTGTTAATACAATTTTATTACAGATTTTTTTTAAAAAAATGCATGTCAATGTTATGACATGATAGACTTTGATTTTTTTTATTTTGTTCATTTTTTTATTATATGAATTATTTTATTGTATGTAATGCAATTCTATTTGGGCCTATATTTCTAAGTCAATTTTAGCATTGTATCAAAATCGCGTAATGTTGCGCAACGCCTTGTAAAATTTCGTTTTTAATTGACACTTCACTGCAAATAGCATTACATTGGTTGAGAAAAAGGTAACAAATTAGTGGTTAAACAATTTTCCCTTAGCGCGCCTGAGTTGTGTTTGGGACTGCCAACTCTCCAATTTGCATCTATTCCTGATTCAGAAGAGAAAAGATTTAGAGCAATTTGTCATGGTTTACATTTTCCAGAGTTTCGAACGAAGGAGAAACCGGGCCTCCCTAATAATCATTAAATTCTCCGCCAACTTCTGCATCACACGGGAACATGTGTTTTTATTTTAGACGTTTTAATCCCTCTGATAGGATCTTTAGAATTCCCCGCACTATTGCTGTTCGTTTATGTGAAAAGAAGGGAATACAGTATCGCAGCGGGTATAAACACACTTAAATAAATCATAGTCCTTGGGAGCCCAAGTACTATCAGGTGGGCCAGACGTATGAGTAAATGTCTTGGCCTCACATACTTACTGTAAAAAAAAAGAAGCGATACAGGACACTTACACATACACATTGGGACAGTTAGGGAATGAAAATAGGCCTGCCACCTCATAATTCCTATATGAAATCAACTTAAAAATGTGTGATGCATCACTTTTTCTAAAGGAGAGAGCACTGTTAGAGACGTGGAGAGGTGTAGACTAGATCAGGGCAGGAGACCTAAAACAGGACAGATCATAACTGTTAACCTGTCATAACACCAACCATGGCGATAAAACAGATCATTGAGCTCGGCATTGCCCATAACTCCCAAAGAGAGGGCGAGAGGGAGGGAGAGGGAGAGAGAGAGCGGGAGGGGTTGCATGGCAGGTTTGCGCACAGGCCCTAATCGTGTAGAGGTCGAATTTTCAGGTGCACGGCGATGAGAGAGCTACGAGGAAGGAAGATAACACTTTCATCTCGCCGTGCCAGAATCATTCACGAGCACCACTTGCAGGGAATTTCCGCATAGGCATATTTGCCAAAAATAGCGGAAGGTCTTACCATTTAATTAAACCAATTAAAGATTGCACGAATGCCACAGGATAGTATTTTAAATCTATATAAGCGGAGGTTTCCTTATTATTATCAGTATGTCGACGGTCAATTTCGAGGATCAATTTAATTATTTTAAGAATTTCCACGGTTTCACCCAACAAATGACGGGGCCTCCCAAAATTCTATAAAATCTAAATTGAAATATTCTCTTGTGGCTTAGTAAAATAGTCCATTTACAAAACACAAGAACAATAACTTCAAATTCCACATCTCATTTCAAATAACAATAAAAATAAAAATAAAAAACAATATGACTGATACATTCTCAAAAGCATATATTTTACAATGTCCATAATTTAATTATCTTAATATACTATTACAGTGCATGCATTAAGGCTACATAGAATTGTTAAAAAACTTTTTACCACGATATCCGACATAGGCTACGAGCTGCACGTCAAAACAGTGTTCGAAGTCAGGGTGATGGTGACCCTATTCCTCGACGTCTGCAAGCATACATATGAATACTCATTGTTCTAAAAGTGTTCCGAGGGTGAAACCTCGGACGGCAATCCACCAGGGGGAGCCCGCCCCAATAAAGTTGCCAAAATATGGACCAACTTCATGTATGGGTGCATGAGCGTGGGGGACACCAGCACAATGCTCTGTTTTAAAGAATTCCTTCTCAATTTTGTATGCGTCCCTTCTCCAAATGTCACAATGGATCTCGGTGTGAAAGTGCTTCCCCACACAATAAGTATTGTATGCATTTTTTAAACACCAGGAAACATAATGCACATTTAGAAGTTTAGTTTCCTTCACTATCCTAAAAAGGTTCCACTTTAACAGCTAGGTGTAAGAAATACTAAAGAAAGACTTCATTATATCTTTTAGAAAGTGAGAGGAGGATGAACAACCTTGTAGAGTAGAAAAAAAAACTTACCAGGAAAAATCTGTGTTTCTGGTGAGAGGTAATCCACTCTTTCAGAGATGGCTATCAAACGATAAATTCCAATGCAGCAGCAAAAGTTAAAGATTTCCAAATGCGTGTGGCTATTCGCCCCCCAAAATGCAATCCAGGGCGCACTGGGGCGTAGGGAATGTATAGGACAGTGCCCGTTCCTTAAGAGGTAGAGTTTACCAGCCGTCTGTCGTCGTCTTGCCTTTCTTGGTGTGGGTAAGCTGACATGAGACGGACTGAGCAAGGAGTGCGAAGGGGGAGGCTATTTACAATGTCCAAAAGCAATCGAAATAATTAGTGGCTCTCACAAATCGTGGGCGTGATGGTGCAGGGACGCTTAATGAAATAAAATATTTACAAGTGACTTTTAAGTAAGTTATGGCTGACGAATTCTTCAGCACTCAACTTTTACCGGTGCTATCGAAATGTTTTGACTGTTCTCCAAATTTGCCACACAACAGACGAACTCCACAATTTTTGGTGCAAAGCAGAGTGAACCTTAAACAGTGATGGTTGAAGAAATATATCCAGTTGCTCGAACTTTGAAATCAATATGCTCTCTCTACCTGCTGAAACATCCATACGGGTATCTTCGCTCCAGACATGAAGCATTTATTCCACCCTCCATTCTGCGAAGGACGTAAATCTCTCCGGACTCGTTCAGGTTCTGTGGAGACTGTGGACGTTTGAGGTATCTAGAGCCTAAAGACACCTTTCCAATATCCACGTTTGAAAATCGAAGAATGTTACAATTGACCGCGCAACGTTCTCCCAAAAAAACTAGTGCAATGGTAATGTGTCCAGATCTAGCGCGGAGGAAAGCTGGTAGTTGTTGTCATAGACGGGAAAGTGCGTTATCGGAGGTACCCCTGAACACCGGTCAAATGATGTGTTCGGCACCTCAAAGCTTCAGACAACTTTGCCACTATCACCTGCACTCTTGCCTTCCCTCTGCAACTAGCTGATCAGGCTGATGCGCGCTGGAAAAACCTACCCGCTGGCGCATGCGCTTAAGGGGTCTTTTTTTTCTTCGGAACTTGCCACAAACTTCCCAGAGTATTAACAGCCGAGGGAAGTCGCCTTCTACATCTCACAGGCTTTCAAACGGAATTTACATTAGGCTATTTGATAAGGAGACATAAAGAGAACAACAATACAGGTTACTCTTTTGCTATATGAACAATCAGCATTGAATAACCATTTAAATTCCATATAGGCATATTTTCTCTCTGTCTTGCATAGTTTAACAATAACGTTAGGGCGCGCGTGAGTTCCGTTTTGTCGGAGTACTGTAAATGTGAAAAACATGCATCATAGCCTAAATATAGAAAACGCACGCCGTCAAAATTCTGTTGGCAAATTGTAAGGGGAAAAAACATTTGTGTTCAGCAATTGCTATAACTTTGCATTTGACATTTGCTTGCTCCGGTGAAAGGTACGATCCTTAAGCTTGGTGTGAGGAACTTAACGTTAACGTTACTTTGGATTGCATTGTAAATCGTGGAGGTTTCAGCGACGACTTCACAGACTGGGTTGTCTTTCTTTGATGGTCCGCAATTACAGTGTCAAAGGTCTGCAGTGCCACTGAGTCTCTCTTTCTTGAGAATTAGGCGAAATTGTAAAAATGGGCGGAACGGTCTATCACAAAACAAGCCTCTCTATTACCTAAAATAAACTCATAAAGTACCTGGGGCTATTGCGCCATCCGTGCCAAACCTGAGTTTTGATTTTCGAGTGCAGTATCAAATTACACTTCACTTCACAAATCCGAAGAACTTGGGCGAGACAGTTTGTTTATGCAAACCAATCTTCCAATTCACATATACGTGTGTGTTTAAGCATTATGGCAATTTCTATAAGTAGAGAGCTAAGTGTCAGAGCACGTTGTACAACATATATCGGAAATATATTGGAGCAAGATGGAGAGAGGTTTGAGCAATCTTCTTTTTCTTCATTGCCTGCAACAACATAGGCGTGTAGAGGATTCTTACTTACGTTCGATTCAAATTTAATCTGTATAAAACAGTTCTTACTTGTCTCTTGGAAGCAAAGTAATTATCCAACTTTATTGAGAATGAGATGGCATCAGAAGGAGAAATATTTAATTATTTTAGATTTATTGAACAATGTAAACTGGAAATAATTCAAAACCCGTTCAATGTTAGGATAATGCATTCATATATTTTATTTAGGCACTGAAATTAAAGTCAGTACATAGGCCATCATTTGTGGTGATATTTAAGCACCTATTTTGTTTCCCTGTCTGTTTTTTGACTCTCAAGTGTCAACTTGTAATGTTAACAAATAATTTTCCTAACACACTATTTGTGGCCCACAAGGCTTAACTGAACTTTCTAAATTGTGTACATGCTGTAGTCACATGTAGTTCAGTCTACCTGTAAGATTTTGTGAAAACACACACACACTATACCACACAGGGTATGTTCGTGCCTGTTCAAGGTTACTATCTACATGCCTCAGTGTGTGTGTGTGTGTGTGTGTGTGTGTGTGCGCGCGCGCGCATGCCTCTGTGTGTGTGTGTGTGTGTGTGTGTGCGCGCGCATGCCTCTGTGTGTGTGTATTTGTCTGAGAGCAGCCTTGACTTAGTCTTGGACATAAATCTGCTTGAGTAGACTGCACCACTGATTGCACAGCGCTCTGGATCAATTTAGAGGATAACTACCTGATATTACCTGTAGACTCTGAGGCCACCTGGATGTGGCCCCAGCTAAGAACCCCCAACAACACACACTTACACACACACACACACACACACACACACACACACACACACACACACACACACACACACACACACACAGTGCAGAATAGCTGTAATTGTGCAGGAGAGTGGAGCTGGAGGAGTTCCACTGGGTACCTTGCTCTTTCTGAGCCCAACAACCCCCCCACCCCACCCCACCCCACCCCTCAACTTTGCTTTTGTTTCAGATTCCTTCAAAATGGGACACTGTCATCTTCTCCATAGAGCTGCAGCCAAGCCTCTCCTCACTGAGGCCACTAAAGCTAAAGCAGGCAAAGATGCAGACGTGGAAACGTGAGGAGCCCATATACTTTGACAGAGAGCTGCTTTTTTTATCAGGACTAAGAGGAGAGATGTTGTGATAGCATCCTGTCTCTTCCATTCCCCCGGAGGCATGCCCGGGCCACTCGCATCTCTCTTGTCATGTACACACACACACACACACACACACACACACACACCGCCTGAGGGAACGCAGTTCAGACAACCTCCCCCCTGGGATGCGTCAGGAGAAATGGGGGTTTGTTTGGACACTGTATTAAATTCAAATGCTTAGTGCTCAGTGACCTATGAACTCAGGCACTTTACTCTCGAGGGCCCGACTTTGAGGTGGTTGTTGACTGGCAGACGAGGGTTGTCTTTCAGTGGTTAGAAGTGTGTGTTTTTTTTTGCAAAGCAGAGAAGTTTGCTGTAAAGCTTCTTGAGAATCCTGGCTCCTTGTGGCTTGTTATGATGCGAGTGATGGTTATGATTGCGCTCTGAATTCTTGTCTTTGTTTCTGGATGTGTGTATCCTCCCACCTGAGTGTGTGTGTGTGTGTGTGTGTGTGTGTGTGTGTGTGTGTGTGTGTGTGTGTGTGTGTGTCTGTGCGTGTGTGTGTAACAGATGCCACTGGATCAGATTCTGGGGAGATTGCCATTGTGTAGCATGAGGGAAGAGGGGAGCAGTTGTCTTGAGGCGTTAGGTGAAAGAAAAGCCCTGAAGGTTTATCAGTCACGCCAGTGAGCGGTGAGCAGAGGAGACTGAAGAAGAAGGAAGAGAGAGAGCTAGAGATCAAGATGAAGTGATGCAGAAAAACGTAAACAACAGAGGGCCATGAGGAGTGCACATTATATAATCTCTCTCTCTCTCTCTCTTCCTCTGTCTTTCCCTTCCTCTCTCTTTCTCAAGAAATGAAGAGTGGAGAATTTTGAGTCGACTTTTTTTTATTATTTATCATTTAGATTTATTTTTCGCGATCATACAGTCATCACTTTTTGGTATTTCCTCATTTGTAATGGCACATTTACCTGTCTGTGTAGGCAATCATGTCAACAAAAGTTATTTACAAATGTCCATTATATTGATGAGAGGTCATTATTCAAGCATTGTTATTATGCCGTGTTATTTTCAGCATCTTTGATTTACAGTATTCATGTACAGTATGCCCATAGATACTACTTAGTGTGTGTGTGTGTGTGTGGTGGGGAGGGGTTGGGTCCATGTGTTTCCATTGAGTGGCTGAAGTGTGACTAACCATAGTGGATCTGCGGCTACTTAAGCCAGACTAGTGGCATAACTGGACAGTGATCTCATCCCTCTCTAACCGCCCCTTAACCACTGACCTCCCAGACCACATCCTAATCACAGCCACACCGCTAGCCCCTCTCCCCAACACACACACCACACCACACAACACTACACCACCATAGAGAGGAATCCCCTGTACAACTCCTTAACCATAATCCCCCCCTCCACACACACACACACACACACACACACACATCCACATTACCACATCTTAATTATAAACATGCAACCAAAGACCCCCGCCTTAAAACACACACATACACAAAACACACACACACTCACAAAGATTCACTTCTAGACACAGAGAGAATTCACTCGCTTAAGCAGGATTCAAGTTCATTAAAGGCCTGTAATACCAGTCTATAGGCCTAGTAGTAAGTCTCTTTCTCACACTCATTGCCATTGGCACTTCTGTCCCTAACAATCCCAGTGCTACCCACTCCCATTCACACACACACACACACACACACACACACACACACACACTCCCATTCCAGAGCGACCGCAGCGGAGTGCCTCTCTTTACGACGACTCCACCAAACTCCTCCCACCAATCACAGACTGAGAGCTCTGTCCCGAATCGGAATCTCTGGCCGTTGCTATCAGTGCGCCACAACACTAGCTTTCCAGAAGGCTGTGTTCTAATAGCTCATGTCCCCGTCAAACTGTCAGCCAGTAAAACATGTTGTTCCCACTTCTTGACTAGTCTGTTTGTCACAATCACTGCTATCTCCAAAATGCCTTCGCACTGATGATGATGATGATGATGATGATGATGATGATGGCTGCATTTGGAGCAATTTCACAAATTCCTGGGATGCATTTTCTTTTTTTCCCCTTTTTTTGTGTGTGATGTGATTTGTTGGCTGGCTCGTCCCACCCATATGGTTGAAGGAATTACCCAAGTCTAGCAGGGGCTTTGAGCGGTTGGCTGCGATTTCCCTGCAGTTTGTTGAGCGCTAATTGGATGAAATATTGCAAATAGGACATGAATGAGCTGCTGATGGGAATGAGACATGACACACGTCACGTTCGGAGCATCTCTGGGAAAACCGCCTCCGCCATTGGTGCCCTCTAATCGACGCTGAAACGATGTGTCATCCTCGTCACCCCCTCCCCACGCCCATCTCATTCGACACAGATGTAGCCGTCACAGTCGATGCCCGTCTCCGCAGCATCCTGAGATGAACACCCATCATGAGCTGCCATCAAACAAATTTCAGATTTCACTCTCCTTTCACCCACTGTTAGCCACCTACCAACTCTACCCCCCCCCCCAAAAAAAAAAAAAAAAAACACACAAACACAAACACACTTACTTTACCTCAGAAATGCAAGAACCTTCAAGAGCTGGCACAACCCCCCGCCCAACACACACACACACACACACACCAGGGGCCACTGGCTCTCCACAAGTTAAGCACATCAAACCACCAGTCTTCCCTTCTGTCCCCCCACCCAGCCTCCACCCCCCCAACCACCCCTTCTCCTGCGGGTGCAAAGCTGGGCAACATCTGGGTGAGTTTATGGGGGACAGAGAGGGGAGCTGGAACCATTTCAACCAGAGAGAAAGCATGCAAGAGTGAGTGAGAGAGTGTGTGTGTGTGTGTGTGAGAGAGAGGGAGACTGAAAGGGGGAAACATATGTTGTTCTTTTATATCTTGTATCGACCACTTAAAGGTGGGCCATTTCAGAGCGAGTGGTATGCACTGATATTGGAAATGTGATAATACCTAGAGTTCTTTGTGCATTCAAAAGTGAGTCTTCTCCAATAGACAGATGGTGAGACTTAATTAAAGAAAAGCAAACTTTTATTGAATGAGCAGAAACAAGCAGAATGTTTCAGAGAGATAGCGAGAGAAAAAAAAAACTATTCAAGATCAGTGTATAAGATTCTTGCAGATCTTTCACTTGCACAAACATCTCTTTATGAAGTAACACAGGACAGTACCTCATGCCCTCTGGTCAGTACAGGGGCACGGGGAAAGTCTGGTTTATACTTTATATTAGAAACAATAACCTGAACATGCCACACACACACACACACACACACACACACACACACACACACACACACACACACACACACACACTAATAATAATAATAATAATAATAATAATAATAATAATAATACATACACATTCAGTACACAAGTACAAACACACATTGCTGTCCTTGCCAAGACTTATCACCTTTATATACTTGATTTTATATTATAGTCATTATATAATATTTTATAAAGAATTATATTTGAAAAAGCAACTGCTATACCCACTACATTCACTGGGATATCAACTTACAACCATAATGCATGCCAAGTGCAACCCAATGGAATTTCAAGATGATTTCCCTTCAGATACAGCACATACTTACTGAAATACATACATGTACTTACTGAAAATAAATCATGAGATATACAGTCTGAACCATAAATTTGTGAATGAAGTATGTGTTCAGTATCCATGATGAACAATAATTCTCATTAACTTGCGATGTGTACGCTTAAAATGTTGAAATCATAATATTTCACAGGGCTATAAATTGTATTGGCAGTCTAACAGGTGTTGTGAATTATATCTAAATGCCAATTAAGTTATTTTCTTTTGCATTAGCCAAAAGTTGACAACTTTTTTATTTGTATTGCACCTACACATAGAAGGCATAAGGGGAAATTAAGAGAAATTATGGTTTCCATGTTCATGTAAACATGCCAAATTACTCAGCTCAAAATAAACTTTACCTTTTATAGAACATTTTTATGTGAATAGTTTTAATTGTTCTAGTCTCTGGTAGAAAATATATCTTTTAAAATAAATACATTTCTTCTAAATAAATTATTTTGCTGCAGACATAAGTGCAAGATGAGAAGTCTGGTGAACACCAGCTTTACATGACACACACACACACACACACACACACACACACACACACACACACACACACACACTTCTAATATGATGTACTTAATCAAAGGAGTTGGTGCTGCATATTCTGGGCATGGGTTCCTGGATGTCATAATCATGTAGAGACATCAGACACTGTATGCAAAGCGTGACTGCATTCTATCTTCCTGTCTCCTATGGAGCTTTACCATAAGCCTGAGAAACCCTAAAGTATGCGATAGAGGACCATTTAAACACACACACACACACACACACACACACACACACACACACACGCACGCACGCACGCACGCACGCACGCACGCACAGAATAATTAAATAATTGAAAGAAAGAAAATGGTGAAAAATATATATATATATAAACAGAGCAGTCTGTTCAATAGAAACATTTGCATTGTCTGACATAGAAAACACTATGGATAAAAAGAAGATCATTGGGTATATGGCAGAGGACTCTTACAAAAGTACAAATATTACAGTCAAAAGAAAGAAAAAAAACGAGAGAAGTAGAAGACAGATGTAATCATTCACAGTGCAAACAGCAGACACAGCAAGGCTTGCACACAGAAAAAAAAAGCATTCCTGAAGGAGATTTTCTTTTTCAATACACAACTCGAAAAACCATTAAAGAAGGGGGGTAAACAAGACTTCCTTTTAAGTTTCTTAGGAAGCCATGTGAGGGAAGCAGACTTCTTAAATCATTCACATCACATTTCCAAACATCAATCTCAATGTTTTCAGTAAACATTCATTTGGCACAAAACTTGAACAAGAGCATTATTTTTTTTACTTATATATATATATAATTTTTTTTTCAGTTCCAAGAGGACTCGTGCTTCAAGTACCGGAAAGCAGAACATCACTTCTAGTCTGTGGAAGGTCAAAGGTCATTCACAAGTCAATACTCTCGGTGCGATCCTCACAACGGTCCATATGCTACGGTTCTGGGCAGGGAAGGTTCTAAGCATGCGTTCTTTCCTCGTGTTTCTTCCTCTTTTCGGAGCCAGCGGGGGTTTGGACAGAGGAACACAAAAATTAACCACACAAGGAATATCTGTCATCGAGTTGAAAAAAATGTACCGTGTATGTGTGTGGCAACTTCTACTCAACCCAGATAATCTTGCTTCAGCAGACTTGTTTTAAAGTTGATGGAGTAGTAACTAATGGAGTCTTGCTATTGGTGAAAGAGAAAATGGAACAGAGGCCTTTAAAAAAGGACCTTTGGAATTGTTTTTACAGATTCTGTTCAGACAGCTGGGCATTACAACACACACACACACACACACACACACACACACACACACACACACACACACACCTCCATGGGCCACTTCTGTCAGAGGCACTGCAGGAGAGGAATATTCTCAGGAAAGCTTGGGACAATTCTGCCATCTTCACTATATAACCATTCCACCAGACCACCGTTGCAATGTCCATGACATTACGCCACGTCACTGTCCAAACGTCTGGGCAGGCAGACAGACAGACAGCGGATCTGTCTCCGGCGATCAACGCGAGCGATGGCAGAAATGTCCTGTCCGCATGGAAGGGTTATTCCCACGGGGTCAAGACATTGTTTCCTGTTCCAAACGCCCGCCTCAGTCCAGTCTGGCATCCAGTACATTAAAGTAAAGGCTTCACAGATGTCAGAGACACAGCCAGCCAACCAACCAGACCTCAGAGCACTTAACATGGCAGTGCATCGTCCTTACTCATAAATAAATAAATACACGAATAAACACATAAATAATTACATGATAAATATGGGAAGTGAGAGTCATAGCTTTTATGCATGTTTTTTTTTCTTAGTGTTGCACTGGCTGTCATGTTAGCAATGGGAGATCTCTTCTGGACAACACAAGATAAGAATTGCAGATGTCTTTCCTTATGAAGCTTGAAGAACTATTTTTTTTTTTTTTGGAGTAGCACTACCTGTTCCTGCCGTGCTCTTGCCGTGGTATTCCTCTGGCCTCCTCCGGAGATGTCTGTCTTCATGTGTGTGTGTGTGTGTGTGTGTGTGTGTGTGTCCAGATATAAATCAGAAAGCAGGTGAAGAGGGGACGGAGGCCAGTGGACAGGTGAGTCATACCGGGGGCAGCAGTTGGGCTGGACGCTCTGCTGGCTTCCATGGACGCCAGGTAGGAAACATAAGCCCTGACCTCGTGTCGGCCCATCTAAACGGACATCCTTGGAGCTGTGCTGGGGTCCCCCGACATGCAGCCATGCGATTGTCAAACATTTTGGACAGGGTAGCGGTCGGCCATGGTGACTTACAGTAGGAAGGGAAGGGGGAAGGCAAATCATCTTTCCAAAGTAAAGCAAAACTCCAGAGAGAGAGAGAGAGAGAGAGAGAGAGAGAGAGAGAGAGAGAGAGAGGGAGGAGGAAAAAACAGATACATCTCCATACGTTTGTGCGGTTAGCTAAACAGGAAGGAAGTTCCAAATAACAGGCTTTAAGATTTGGAGAGCGAGTGAAAGGGTGGCTGTCAATCGCATTTTTCCTCTTCAGCATTGGCTTGTGTGTGTGTGTGTGTGTGTGTGTGTGTGTGTGTGTGTGTGTGTGTGTGTGTGACATGTTTGACAGAGTCTGTGAGCTCATATTTAAGGCAGACACGCTTACTGCACCTCTACCCTTCCTTGGGCATTTGAGGCTAAGGAAACCCCCCTTCCTCCTCCTCCTCCTCCTCCTCTTCCTCCTCCCTCCATTCCTCTCCTCTTCCTGTAATGTCTTTAACATTTATAAACATGTTCACAACACATTTATGACCTAGCCATGGCACACAGTTGGTGAACACAAAAAAAGAGAAGGCCTGGGTTTCACTCTCTCTAAAGGGCCTGCCTGGGCATGGATGCTGAACAGATCAGCTCTGAGGCTGGGCTTGGGTTGGTCTGGGTTGGGTAGAGTTGGGTAGAGTTGGGTTGGGTTGGGTTGGGTTGGGCAGCATGGGCCCAGAGTCTGGTCTGGTCACGGCTGGTGAGTGATGGGTGGCTTTGCTTTTTACAGGTCCTGCTTGGGTTTGTCTGAGGTTGAGCCGGGCCCACTGCGGTCAGGACGCTTGTGGTTATTCATGCCAGCCTGGAGAGTGTGTGTATGTGTGTGTGTGTGTGTGTGTGTGTGTGTGTGTGTGTGTGTGTGTGTGAGAGAGAGAGAGTAAGTAGTGTGTGTGTGTGTGTGTGTGTGTGTGTGTGTGTGTGTGTGTGTGTGTGTGTGTGTAGGGAGGTACCAGGGAGGAGGCGATACGCAGCAGGATGGTTGGCTACGTGGAGGTCCAGTTGATGCTCTGTCAAAACAAAATGAGTACACACACACACACACACACACACATACACACACACACAAACAAAGAGAGAGAGAGGAGAGAGAAAGAAATTGGTTAGTGAACTAATAAGTCAAGCATGCACAGTATTGCTCCTCAGCCTCTGACACATATAATGTAGCATAAGGGCGGCATCCAGACACAGACACATGCCAGACATTACACCTCCAGCCACAACAAACACCCCAAAAACAACATGGCTTACAACCCAATCTCTCAAATAACCACCACAACACACGCCAACCACCCCCCTCCAACCCACACACACACACGCACGCACAAAAAACAACAACACCCCAACACCCAACCGCAACACAAGCCAGGTAACACCCAGCAGAACACAACCCACATTCCACCACACACACACACACACACACACAAACACACACACACACACACACACCAGCACACACACCTATGCCCACCGCCGGGCCCCCACAAACACACCCAGCCCACTCCCTCCCTCTCTGGCTCTGGAAGGCCCTTATCCCCTCATCTTGCTGCCCAGCCCCCATCACCGCCCTCCAGAACTCACCACAAACCAGCACCCCTGCCCCCCTCAGCACCCCACCCCACCCTCTCTCTCCCACCCTCAGCTTCTCTCTCTCTCTCTCCCACCCTCCCTTTCTAATTCGCTCTCCCACATACTCTCTCTCTCTCACCCCCTCTGTCTCTCTCTCTCTCTCTCTCCCCCTCTCTCCCAGGCCCTGTGCCCCTCATTAGCTGAGGGCTGCAGGAAACCCCATGCCTGCCCCTGACTCTCTGGCTCTCTGCTTGTCTGCCTCTGGCTCCGGCTCCGACTCCGACTGTGCTGCGCCGCTCTGCTCTGCTCTGCTCTGTGCTCTACTCCACTCCGGTTATGGCTCTGGGATCTGGGTTTGGGGATCTGGGCTCTGGCATCGTTTGCAGCCTGGTTGTGTGTTAGGATGTGTGTGTGTATGTGTGTGTGTGTGTGTGTGTGTGTGTGTACGGAGCACTAGTCCTCAGTGGCGGCAGTAAAAAGCGCAGCAGCCCTAACGGCTGCTCAGTAACAGCAGTAAAAGCCGTGCCGGCGTCTGACACGCCGCGACGCGGGACAGCGAGCGCCAGGGACCGGGTGCCGCCCTGACGACGACCACGACGACCATGTGCGGCCCAAATGTAGTGGAGAAGGAGAGGGGGGAGAGGGGGGGGGTGTTGGGGAGAGGTGGGCGTACTGGAGCCGGGGAGGGAGGGAGAGACTGGCATGGCCAGTTCCCAGGAGGAAGGGAGGGACAGAGAACGAGAGAGGAGAAGGGAGATGGAAAGAACAGAAAGAGGAAGAAAGAGAGAGAGAGAGAGAGAGAGAGAGAGAGAGAGAGAGAGAGAGAGAGATGCCCTTTGACCTCTCTTTAGACACTAACAGTCTGAGGGTCTGACCTTTGCTGACCTCGTGGCACCTGCGACAGCACTGGGATAATTAGCCAGATCCGGCTGTAAGTGTGTGTGTGTGTGTGAGAGTGCATCTATGTGTGTTGGAGAGTGTATGTGTGAGGCTGTGCTGTTGGGACCCCAGCTGTGACACAGAATTAAGTTCTGAGAGTCTCGGCAGGCGGCAGAATTCCACCGGTGAACAAAAAAAACAAAAAATGCAGCCAAACATGCTGCCCCGTCATCCTGCTCTCTAACTTCCCTTCCTTTTGTTTCTTTCTCTCTCTCTCTCTCTCTCTCTCTCTCTCTCTCTCTCTCTCTCTCTCTCTCTCTCTCTTCATCTCTTTCCTCACTTCCCTATTGCATTCAGTTTTATTCCCCCCCCCACACACACACATCTTCTCTCTCGCTGCCATACACATCAAAAGGCCTGCTGGCGTCTGACATGTTTAACCGATTTCCCTTGAACAATGCGATTGGGTTACGGCTGCTGCTCAACGATGCTTGTGTCGTTTGAAAGTTATATTAGTCCCCCCCACACACACATACACACACACACAGACACACACACACACACACACACCCCTCCTCCTCTGGTCTCTTGTCTCCTCCCTCACCGTGTGCTGTTGGAGAGGACAATGTGAAAAGCCTGAGTAATCGGACACTAGGCGCCAGGTTTATTCAAGGTTCCTGCATGTGACCTCGCTGGGACATTTCAGCAGCATCTCTCTCTCTCTCTGTAGTTCACTTGCTAATTCACTCAGTGAATTATACGTGCATGCGTGTGTGTGTGTGTGTGTGTGTGTGTGTGTGTGTGTGTGTGTGTGTGTGTGAAAAAGTGCTGTAGTGCATTTTTTTCTATTGTCCCCTGTCTCTGGTGGGAAAATGTTCCCCAAAACAATAGGCCACTTCACTGTCAATTTGTGGGCAAACAAACAACAAAGGGCAATATTGCCCAGATCTGGGGAGGAAAGAAAAGAGGGCGGAGAGTAGATCGATAAATCATGGAGTTCTTTGCAGCTCGTCAGGCATGGCTATTCTGCAGCAGGAGTTGCAGCGCGGGGAGCCCAAGCATGATGACTCCTGCATATGCAGCTTTTTTGGGCCGTTTTTTTTTTCTAGAACGTTCTCAGAGGGCACACGCTGAGCTGGGATGGAGTTTGAGGTGAAGCGCAGGATCTAAATCAACGAAAAAAGTACTCTGTGCCCAAAGAAATGAATGAATGAGAAAGAAAGGCGTTTCTCATTTTTGAAAAAAAAAAAAAAAAAGGCTAAGGGGGGGAAAAACTTGAGGTTTGTTTGAGATTTTTTTCAGTTACGGCATGACTGCTATGTCCCTCCAGCGCTCTGGCCCTGTTCCAGGGGCTCCTTTAAAAAGAAAGGAGAAAAAAAAGAAAAGGCTGAAAAAAAGAAGAAAAGAGTTAACCATGTTTGGCATTAAGGCAAACACCGAATGTTCATTTGTAACAAAGTCT
>JAODXP020000018.1:15243704-15251204 GCA_027497455.2 Sardinella longiceps
GCAACACACACACACACACACACACACACACACACACACACACACACACACACACACACACACACACACACACACACACACACACACACACACACACACACACACAGATTAAAGTGAAATGCTTATGTGAGAGTTTGGTTGTGTGAGGATATTAGAGTGGTTTGGAGTGTGGCAGAGGAATTTGAGAGTTGAATATGGGGGAGTCAATATATGTTTGTACACTGGATGTGTGAAAGAGATGAGAGCTTAGATCTAGCCACATAAGGGTTATATGGGTGGAGGTGGGGTTGTGTGATTAAGAGAGAGAGAGAGAGAGAGAGAGAGAGAGAGAGAGAGAGAGAGAGAGAGAGAGAGAGAGTGTGTGTGTGTGTGTGTGTGTGTGTGTGTGCGTGTGTACTCGTTCACAAGTATGTGTGAATCTGCAGAGGCAAGCATTGGCCGTTCCTGATGCACAGGCTGCAATTAAGCATTTCCGACACACAGCCATGTGATGTGGCCTTAATGAAGCTCTTTGACTAGCCCTTTAATCCCCCCACCCCACTGAGCGCACATAGCCCCGGTCCAGCACTCGCCTCCAGACCTCTGTCTCTCTCTCTCTCTCATTCTCTCTTTCTCCCTCCCTCTCTCCCTCACTCACTCATTCTTTCTTTCCCCTCCATTCTTCCCCACCCATTTCTCTCTCTCTCTCTCTTTTTTTTTCTCTCCCTCCCCTTCTCCCTTTCCTTGACTTTTACAACTTCCTCCTGGTTGGGACTGCAGTTCTAACCCAAACAAAACTCCATTTTTCAGTTATTGGCCCTCATGGCAGGTAATGGAGAATCAGGCTAATTATCCCTACAGCTGTTTTCACTCGCGCTTTATGTAAGCAATACCTGGCTGATCCTGGGAGCAACAGTGAGGGCCTTCTCTGTGCTCTAGGGCTCAAGGTCTACTGGCACAGCATAGGGGGAGCAGAATGCCTGCTCTGCTCTGCTCCGCTCTGCTCTGCTCAGCTCAGCCACCCTCTCTCTCTCTCCCCAAAACTGCCCCCTCTCTCCACCCATACACCCACCTACCTCCCTCCAACCTCTCCAACCTCACAGCCACTCCAACCCCCAACTGCCCCCCATTCTCTCTGGCGAACACCCCCCCACTCCCTGCTAAGTACACTCACACACACATATACATACACACACATATATATACACAAATACATGTGTGTGCGTGTGTGCGTTACAGTGACAGGACCATTTGACAATTCAAACAAGTTTATGACAGAAAAGAAAAGCGAGTAAGCGAGAGAGAGAGAGAGAGAGAGAGAGAGAGAGAGAGAGAGAGAGAGAGAGAGAGAGAGAGAGAGAGAGAGAGACTGACTCTCTTGTCTCTGTGGAGTGAAAATAAAAAGCAGAGTGGAGTGGAGTAGTGAGTCTAAAGCGGGATTAATGAGTCGGGCCCCGACTGCAGGCGCGGCTCCCACTCAAATTGGAACCATCTCTGGCCGTCACAGGGGCACGGGGGTGGGGGACTGACTGGGCTAGGCAGGGCTGGGCTGGGCTGGGGGACTGGGGCTGGGGTGGCTGGGCGCTGTGGTGGTGGCGTTGGGAGGAGGGTTAGAGTTAGGGGGAAAGCCCACACGGACTAATTACATAATTTCCTTCATCTGAGCAAACATTCGCTGAGCGAGGGGCAAACGGGAGACCACCGAACGAACGCAAGGGCCAGACCAGACCAGACCCCCGCCTCCCCACTACTCCCCTACCCTCTCTTCTCCTCCCTCCCTCACTCACTCTCTCTCTTCACCTCCCCCCTGCCTCTCCTCCCATCTCCTCACCTCCACACCACTTACCCAGGTCTGACAGACAGCAGAGAGGAGAGACAGACAGACAGAGAACTATAGAGAGGAAGAGAGAAAGAAAGAGAGGGAGGGAGAGAGAAAGAGAGAGAGAGACCAGAGACACAGGCCCCTATGTGTCTCCACACAGCCCCTTGGCTTCTGGCTCGGGTCTCGGGCTGTTTTACTGCAGCTCACCATGGGGGAAAATGAAACATGCCCAATGCACCATTATATAACGCTAACGCTAAGCTCTAAAGGCTGGGCACCACACAGGCGGCTAACAGGAGACTGATGCCAGAGAGTGTGTGTGTGTGTGTGTGTGTGTGTGTGTGTGTGTGTGTGTGTGTGTGTGTGTGTGTGTGTGTGAGAGAGAGAGAGAGAGAGAGAGAGAGAGAGAGAGAGAGAGAGAGAGAGATAATGGATAAAGAGAAAGAAATGTGAGAAAGAGTGTGAGACAGAAATAGGATAGATCAGGTAAGTAGTGGATAGAACAGTCCCAGGGCGAACAGAATGGAAGAATGAATGAATGAATGAATAAATGAATGAAAATAAATGGTGAGAGCTCAATCTGTATGAAAGAAGAGAGAGAAAGGAGAACGAGTGCTGTCTGCTATCGCCTTCATTCTCTCCTCTTTTTCTCTCAATGACTCATCTCTATCTGTCCGTCATCCTCCTCTCCTCTCCTCTCCTCTTCTCTCCTGTCAGCAGCAGTCAGAGAGCACAGCCACTAGGGGGAGATCCCTATTGACCCAAACATCTCAGCCATCATCTCCCGCACGTGACACACATAAACATACAGATTCTAAACTAATAAGAACATTCTAGATAAGAATACCCACACTAATGCTCAGGTTGGATTTTATTGGTTTGATAGGGCCGGAGGACTGGTCGCCATGGCAATATGATTGTGATTCATCACAAACAAACGTGCGCTGATTAAAAGCCATCCTCCTCCTCTGGCTCGGGCTTGTCTTCTCGTTCGCCTCCCTCCTTCTCCTGGCGTCGTTCTTTTGCTTGCACAGAGACGGAAAATGTGGTGTGTGTAATGTAATGGTGGCGTGTATGTGTGTGTGTGTGTGTGTGTGTGTGTGTGCGCGTGTGTGTGTGTATGTGTGTGTGCACGAGCACGTGTGTGTGTGTATGTGTGTGTGTGTGTGGGAGGGAGTGTTTTTATTGCTCTGAAAATATTTTATTCACTTGTCATCTAAAGGGTATATGATGAAATGATGGTGAAGAAAAAAAAAGAAATAAACATGCACATCTACATCCCATCCATATCCAGAGAGAGAGAGAGAGAGAGAGAGAGAGAGAGAGAGAGAGAGAGAGAGAGAGAGAGAGAGAGAAGAAGGAGAGAGAAGAAGAAGAAGCAGAAGAAGAAGTAGAAGTAGAAGAAAAGCTGGAGGCGGTTATGTGAAATGGAGCTGGCAGATTTTCTCAGGTTGCCAAGGTGTCCCAATTAATAAGTCATAGGGGTGGAATCTGAAGATCACACTGTGTGTGTGTGTGTGTGTGTGTGTGTGTGTGTGTGTGTGTGTGTGTGTGTGTGTGTGTGTCGGCTGCTGCAGGTTGTTTTGACACTGGCGTACACACACATACTTCACAGGTAGGAGGAGAAGAGTGGTGGAGTGTTTCTGGCAGGAGGAAGCTTTCAAATATTCATTTATCACTAATAGCACTCTGGGTGAGAGGAAAAGAGAGAGGGAGGGAGAGGAAAAAAAAGAGAGAGAGAGAGAGATACATGTCCATGGAGGTGTGTACTGTCCATGCAGGCATGTGTGTTGGTGTAAATACAGGGTCGGTGCAATGGCAGTAAAACAGGAATCTGATCCACGCAACCCAGCCTATTTTTCTTCCTCCTTTCATATCTACCTTCAGTATTCTCTCTCTCTCTCTCTCTCTCTCTCTCTCTCTCTCTTTCTCTCTCCATAATGATCCCTCTCTTTATACCCATTCTCAGCTTTTATGCCTTCATCCATTATCTGATTTGATTCTTTTCCAACCCAAAAGCATCTCAATCAAACGGCCATTAAAGATGTCAGAGATTAATTAGCCAATTAATACTGGAGAGAGTCCACATTCTTTAATACTCCCGGTATCCTCCTTTAGGTGGGTAACTCAAGACAGGAGTGTGATCCTGTGGACCCTGATGTCTGTCTTTAAATCAAATCAAACATACAGCTTTTGACTCCAAAAGCTCCAAACGCACCAGCATTCTGACACTCAACCAGGCTCTGGTGAGAGATTGAAAGGGGAGGAGGGGGGTGGGGGGGGGGGGGTGTGGGTGAAATCTGAGCACACATTAAAGCACCTTCTGGCAGGTAAGGGATCAGAGAGCTGCCCCCCCCCCCAACACAACACACACACACACACACACACACACACACACACACACACACACACACACACACACACACACACACACACATACCCTCACCCCTCCCACCCAATTCTCCTGGTCCTGTTCTGGGTGTGTGTGTGTGTGTGTGTGTGTGTGTGTGTGTGTGTGTGTGTGTGTGTGTGTGGGTGTGTACCCAGGGAGCGTCTATCGGGGCAGCATCTGGAAAGAGAATCTGAGGGTACCCTGATAGGGGGGATAAGGAGGAGCAATGGATGCCTGTGAGAAATGCGTCTGGACCCCCATGCCTTAGATGGATGGAGGGGAGCTCTGCAAAGACGCCTCCCGGGAGTGGCAGCTCAGCTTTCCCATCGGGGTCAGGAGAGGAGGGGTGAAGGGTTGCTAAATGCTAAATGCTAAATACAATTCAATAGGGTCTTATTGAATTGAATTCTTAAAATTCAAAATTTTGCACAACCTTCACACATACAGTACACACATGCACATGCATACACACCTACATTCACACACACACCTACATTCTCACACACACACACACACACACACACACACACACACACACACACACACACACACACACACACACACACACACACAGAGTCAGACTGATGATGCGATGCAGACATTATCTGAGGGGCACGTTTACACATACTTTCTAACACATTCCGAACATGGACACCCAAACACACTTGTGCAGATATATGGACTGCTCCACATTCAGCCCCTCTCTGCTCTCTCTCTCTGCATTCATCACCACAGCTATCCTCCACGGGCGGCACACCAAGGGTTAAATCTCGAGCCGTCGCCATTGCCGTCGCTGATGCTTTGGGCAGCTTGCGAGTCATAATTCACATTCATACAGAATCTCTCTTTCTCCCTCTTTTCTCTCTCTCTCTCTCTCTCTCTCTCTCTCTTCCTCTCTTTCTCCTTCTTTCTCCAGCAGCAGACACAAAGCAGAGGAGTCAAGGCTGCCTTTTTCTTGGAAAATGTAAAAAAGGAGGGAGGGAGGGTGGGAGAGAGAGAGAGAGAGAGGGGGGTGGGAGATGGAGAAAGAGGGGTGGAGGAATTGCATGCTGGGATGTCTGTCTCCTCGAAGTCGCTGCCATGTAGTAATCAAAATCACAGCGTCGACCATTTACATTTTGGCTGTCTATAGTCGACACGCATAGAAGATCAGCCCCCCGTTTCCTGTTCTCAATTTGTGCTTTTTCCTTCTTCTTTTTCTTCTTCTTCTTCTTCTACTTCTTTGTCTGCCTTGCCGTCCACCACCACCTTTATTTCATCAACAGCTCTCCCAAAAATAATCTCTGTAGACTGGAGTTGATTAGACACACACATACGCACGCACACACACACACACACACACACACACACACACACACACACACACACACACACACACTTAGGGTGTTTGGTAAGATCCGGTCTTCAGATCTGGTCCATGTTTCCTCCACCTCTCCTCTCCTCTCACCTCCTGCGAGGTCTCTGTGCTGTAGTCGGTCCTGAGTGGTGTTGCACTCGCTCCCTCGCTGTGAGTCCCAGACCGACCCCCGCTGGGGCGTCTCACCGTCCATAAAGCAGGAATTTTTATCAGCCATGAAGACATGGCAGCCACCCAGGGCTCCGCAAATTCTATTTGGAAATATACAAATCTCTCGGTGAGCGTGCGGGGGCCGGGGGCCGAGGGTCTTGGGCCCGGGGCTGAGGGTCGGAGCAGCGCCGTCGGGCGGGATCGCATGGCGTGGGCTCCACTCCACTCCACTCGGCTCGCCTCCGCAGAGCTGTTTCTGCTCCTCTCCTCCTTCGTGAGTTTTTCTGCTGTGCTTCTTGGAAGACTGCCGTCAATGTACAGCACAATAGAGTACAGTATAGAACAGGAGAGGAGAAGAGATGGATGGATGGATGGCAAACAGGCAGGGAAGGAGAGACGGAAAGAAAGAGAAAGAGATGGTGTGAGTGTGGTTGTGTGTCCGTGTGTGTGTGAGCGTATGTTTGTACAGTAAGTGTGTGTGAGTTTGAGTCTGTGTGACTGTGTGTACTGTATATGTGTGCATGAGAGATACATTCTAGATATGAAAGACTGTTGGATAGTGTAAGTAGAATTGTGTAAGAAAGAGAGGAAGGGACGGAGGGAGAGAAAGAAAGACAGAAAGACAGAGAGACAGAGAGAAAGTGTATGATGGGGGAGTGAGAGAGAATGAGCGAGAAGGAAGTCTAGGGAGTAAGAGGTAGGTTTTTAAAGGCTGTGTGCATGTATGTGAGTGTGTGTGTGTGTGTGTGTGTGTGTGTGTGTGTGTGTGTGAGTGTGAAAAAGAGAGAGAGAGAGAGAGAGAGAGAGAGAGAGAGAGAGAGAGAGAGAGAGAGAGAGAGAGAGAGAGAGAGAGAGAGAGAGAGGACTGTATTTACATTTCATCTCAAATCTATTTAGGATCATTTGAACCAGTTAAGAAAATAAATTTGATCCTTAAGATCTCAATCTGGTCCTGAGGAAAAACAGAGTGAGCCAAGTGGAGGGGTTCACCTTTTTACACGGGACAGCCAGGAGAGCCCGCCTGCCTGCCTGCCTGCCTGCTGCTTCCAACCATGATGGAGGGATGGACAAAGGGATGGATGGATGGAGGGATGGATGGAAGGATTGATGGAGGGATATATGGATGTATGTATGGAGGTCCAAGGGAGAGGAACAGGGGGGGAAAGGCCCAGGGAAAGAGGAAGAGAAAAAAGAGAGAAGAGAGTGAATGGCAGAGTGAGAGAAAGAAGGAAAGAAAAAGACAGGAGGAGAGTGAAAACGGGGAGGGAGGAGTGTGTGAGGCGTGAGAGTGCTCCAAGGTTTCCTGGAGTCTTCCAAGCCAGGGGGCTGCTGTTAGCTCACCTCACCTCAGTAGCTGAGATAACATCCCCCCCAACACACACACACACACACACACACACACACACACACACACACACACACACACACACACACACACACACACACACACACACACACACACCAAGCTCAAACTCTCAGGCCTGGAACAAGTCCGCAATTCAGCGATCCAGGTGACGTCTTCCCCCGGCATGGAAAATTCCGGTGTGTTTTTTTTTTTTTCGGAGGATTTTGCGGGAGGACAGATACAGATCTTTTATCATTGGCTGGCTTTCCCCGAGGATTTCGGAGGAGAGTTTCCGACATGCGTTTGGCCAAGGAAAGGGGGGGGGGGGCTACTTGGGAGGAGGCTGGACACAGCACAGGACTCATGCACCAGTATGTGGGGGGTGGGTTACACAAGCGAGAGAGAGAGAGAGAGAGAGAGAGAGAGAGAGAGAGAGAGAGAGAGAGAGAGAGAGA
>JAODXP020000018.1:15258704-15263704 GCA_027497455.2 Sardinella longiceps
CGTTTCTTTCTTTCTTTCTTTTTTTTTTTTTTGGTAAAGAGAGAGAGTAAGGGGGTAAGAGGGGGTTCAGGTCTTCCGAAGTTCCCAGAAATCTAGTGTTTCAGCGTTTCATAGCGTTATTATTCCTAGGCCACCTCCTGACCGCGCGTGAGTGTGAAACGAGCGGCGAGTGAGAAACACAAAGAGCTGAATAAATGTATAGCATATGAGAGGTGCCTAGTGAGAGAGCCAGCGATGTGTACGGCTGGATCATAAACACTGCTAATGCCTCTTCTGGCCTGAGCGCAACCGTGGACAAAAAAAAGGAACACGCTCCAAAACACTGATAACTGATCTACACCCAAGACATGCCAGTGCATGGGAATAACCCTAGATCACTGCTCTGGACTCTGGTGCAAGAGCTGGGAGCTGGAGAGCGTAGTGTCAACAGAGCATGGCTTTGATGATGCCTTTGGAGGATGATTTGATGGTGGTATTGTCAGTATATTGTGTTTGCTTTGTTTAATAGATTCATACACTGTTGGGTTTTTCCCACTTATCATGGAAATGTGCCTCACTTATGGCAGTGTAATGTGTGTGTGTGTGTGTGTGTGTGTGTGTGTGGGGGGGGGGGGGGGGGGGTGTGTGTGTGTGTGTGTGTGTGTGTGTGTGTGTGTGTGTGTGTGTGTGTGTGTGTGTGTGTGTGTGTGTGTGTGTGTGTGTGTGTGTGTGTGTGTGTGTGTGTGTGTGTGTGTGTGTGTGTGTGTGTGTGTGTGTGTGTGTGTGTGTGTGTGTGTGTGTGTGTGTGTGTGTGTGTGTGTGTGTGTGTGCTGCTTGCCTGCCGTCAGCAGAGCCGGCTGGGAGGGTGTGAAACAGTGGGTAGGGGCTCACGTGCACCGACGCCGCAGGGAAAAAATTGCCCAGGAAGGAAGCTGTTTTTTCAGCAAGCAAACTGTCAAAGAGGAGCAAAGAGCTCCAGATTAAAACTATTAGTCTGAAATGGAGGGATTATTTGTGTGAACTCTCAGGGTGAAAGGAGGCCTTCTCTTTTTCACCTCCACAAGTCAAACAGCCCGATTCGTATGCATCTCTCTCTCTCTCTCTCTCTCTCTCTCTCTTTTCCTCTCTCTCTCCCTCTCCCCCACTATAACATAGTTGCCGTGGGAAACACACACTCTTTAGCTGAAGCTGTAATTTCCCTCCTGTTTCCCAGGCTGTGGCTGCAGGATTATAACACTGAACACACATCTATACCCGGGATACACTTGAATGTGTGTGCGTGCGTGTGTGTGTCCTGGCATGCGTCTACGTGCATGTGTGTGTTTGTGTATGTGGCTGTCTTTGTGTTTGTTCTGGAGTAAGAGACATCCAAAATTAACTGAACATGACTCCTTTAATGTGTGGGTATACACACACACACACACACACACACACACACACACACACACACACACACACACACACACACACACACACACACACACACACACATATGCATGCACGAACACACAGAGAAAACTACGTTAATAGTCTATAATACAATCACGATGCATTTATGTTGGATAGATTGAGTTTTCCCTCTTGGACTGGACAGATATACTCAGGAAACATGCAAAAAAAAAAAAAAGAAAAAAAAAAAAGGCGAAGCACACAAAGCACTGTTGTAGCAACGAGGTCGGTCGCTATCCTTGGCATCCAATACAAACGGCTGGAGCCCAGAGTAATGGCTTCCATACAGTCCCCCACAACAAGAGCCATGAGCCGTGGGCATGAACTCTGCAAATCAGCTTTAAACATTTGCATTCACCGCAGGGGACACGGAATAATCCATAACTTCTGACACTCGCACACAAACACTACTCAATGAAGCACCACCTTGTGTGTGTATGTGTGTGTGTGTGTGTGTGTGTGTGTGTGTGTGTGTGGCATGTGTGTGCTATGTATGTTTTAAGAGAAGAAACTCATTGCCCTTTGCTTTTCACACTCATCAGAAAAGAAGGAAAAATTTAACAGAAAAAAAAAACAGGTATAGGGAGACTGGGTGAGAGAGAGAGGGAAAGAGAGGAAGAGAGAGAGAGAGAGAGAGAGAGAGAGAGAGAGAGAGAGAGAGAGAGAGAGAGAGAGAGGGAAAGAGAGAGGGAGGAGATAAGGGAGACCTTGGGAGGGATAACAGGACAGGTTCATGTAAAAAAAACAAAAGCTCTAATGACAGTTCTTGCACTGTGCTCTTTCATTGAGAATGTTCCGGCAGCCATTTCACACCTCAAGAATCTCATGGTGTTGCACGCCAAACATCAAAGGCGTGAGGAGGAGGAGGAGGAGGAGGAGGAGGAGGAGGCTGAGGCCAAGGTCCAACGTGTCTCAAAAGTAAAACCTGTCCCCCTGGCTAAACACACACACACACACACACACACACACACACACACACACACACACACACACACACACACACACACACTCACAGGGCGGGTCAGCCCCTTCTGTAGGTGACAACTGTCCCTCTTCCTGATGGAGAGGAACTGCCTCAGGCACTGTCAAGGGCTTTGCAGAACGTTCTAGACCAAAAATCCCCCCGAGCACTTCACTAGGTCCTTAACCAGGGGTAGCCCTCCAGTCTCTGTTTACTCCACCAGAGAGATAAACAACAGTCCCATAGGAGAGAAACACAACACATATCACTGAGTGCCCAGTCAGTGACACTGTTTCACAAACACTTGCTAGCCCTGAAGCTAAGAGTCTGTGAATTGGAGGAATGTAAACATACGACACATACATTTACAAGAAGGTAAAAATAGAGCCATCGCAAAGTCAACATGTGTCAACACACTCAAAAGTGTCCCCTCTCTCGTTCTCTCTCTCTCTCTCTCTCTCTCTCTCTCTCTCTCTCTCTCTCTCTCTCTCTCTCTCTCTCTCTCTAGCCCATGCAAGAATGGAGAGAAGAGGAGAGGACAATGACTTGGCCCACCCGCATAGCATAGCATAGCATAGCATAGCATAGCAACATGGCAGATTCAGTTCAGGGCATCCAGTCAGAGAGTTGTGGGAGCAGACAGGAAGCTCTTCACACAAACCACCAAGAATCAAAGACTGCATGGACTCGTGCCTCTCTCTCTTTCTCAGTATGTGTGTGTGTGAGTGAGTGAGTGAGTGAGTGGGTTTGTGTACATGCAAGCATGTCTGTGCATGTAAGTCATGTGTGTGCATGTTTCTTCCTATGAACATGCATGTGTGTAGCCTATATGTTTGCTAGTGTGTGTGCGTGTGTGCGTGTGTGTGTGTGTGTGTGTGTGTTAAGTGGACACATGTGTCTTTATCATTAAAGGAGTGGCTTCCCCCCCTTCCTACCTGAGAGAGAGTGAGATCATTCTTATACCCAAGAGAGCCACCGTCACATCATAAACCTGTTCCTGTTACGTTCATGTTCACAAACACACACACATATAGACAGTCACACACACACACACACACACACACACACACACACACACACACACACACATAGCACACACACACATACCCACACACACACACACACACACACACACACACACACACACACACACACACACACACACACACACACACACACACACACACACACAGACAGTCACAAACACACACACAGACACACACAGGCCCAACATAAAAGACTCAAGAAATGATCCCAGCAGGTTTAAGATAGAGAGATGTTTCCAGTTGGGTCGGCTTCTGTTTTTACGATTGAGGCACATGCTCACAAACAGACACAAATGGACTACGCACACACACACACACACACACACACACACACACACACACACACACACACACACACACACACACACACACACACACACACACACACACACACACTACAACAGCATAAATACAAATGCAGACCTGGCCAATAATCGGTTGAGGGAAGGTACATAAAAAGAACACTGCGGTGGACACGCTGCGGTTTGTCTGCGGTGCGGATGTGTGTGTGTGTGTGTGTGTGTGTGTGTGTGTTGTCTCGCCAGAGCCCAGCTCCAGACCCACAGCACCAGCCATGAATCTGGCCATCAGCAGCAGACAGAACCGGCCCAGTTCTCAAAAGGCCCACAGAACCAACCGGGGGAATCGACCACAGCTGTGCACAGACAAGACATTCCCAGCAGAAGCTACAGTACAGACTAACTGAATGTACAGCATAGAAATACAGCATGTGTGCATACACTGACGCAATACACATACACATATAGTGAAGTTCTAAGAGACACACACACACGCATGCACACACACACTAACATAGGGTTCCATTAGTAAAAGAATAATGATTACATGCAATGAGTGCATGTCCATATGTACTCACAGATGCGTACTTCTCTCAGGCCTCTTGGTGTCTCCTCTTCCTTAGTCTCCGTGTGTATAAGTGTGTGTGTGTGTGTGTGTGTGTGTGTGTGTGTGTGTGTGTGTGTGTGTGTGTGCATATGAGAGACATGATGCGTCTCAGACAAACGTAAAGTCCTCAAAACGTCAGAAAGGGGGTACAGAAGCACAGGCTTTCAGATTCACTACTTCTGCAAGTCTTCAGCAACAACCTGCTCATCTGCAAAGGAGACAAAGAGCAGACAGACAGACAGACAGAAGAGAGACAAAAACATTTCAACACAGCCATTTTATTTGGAACCATTTAACAAAAAAAAATAAAGTTAAGTCATAGTATCTTATCAAATGCAAACATTCTCTCACAATCTTTTATAGAAGGTAGACCCTAATCCACACACCACTTTTAGCTACAAAAATTACGTTTTAAGAGCACACACAGAGAGAGAGAGAGAGAGAGAGAGAGAGAGAGAGAGAGAGAGAGAGAGAGAGAGAGAGAGAGAGAGAGAGAATTTACCATAGAATCTAACCCCTAAGAGCAATCAAAGGTGGTTAGTGTAGTCATGATAACTATCTTCACACTCAACTGGGCACACACACTCTCCGGGTCACCAAGGACAGATCAGCTGGACAAAGGTGCTCACCAGTGTGACCTTCCCTAGCGCTGCGCTGCT
>JAODXP020000018.1:15306204-15308704 GCA_027497455.2 Sardinella longiceps
ATGGGCCGACTGCCTGATTAAAAGCAGAGCCTAATGTGGGCTGGGGGAATTGAGAGAGAGAGAGAGAGAGAGAGAGAGAGAGAGAGAGAGAGAGAGAGAGAGAGAGAGAGAGAGAGAGAGAGAGAGAGAGAGCGAGTGGGGGAAGAGGGAGCAAAATGAAATATGACAAAGTGCCGCGTCGGACCAGATGCTGCATCCAGCCAAAATAACATAATTCTGTCGGACGTCACACTTTAGTCAAGATTGTGCTGTAATTGGATTAAAGTATTCCTGTCAGGGGGGAGGAAGGTGATGGACACTCGTTAAGCACTGGACACAAAGGCCGCACGGCATTCTGGGTAGGCGGATTCAGGCTGATTAATAGGGGTAATTTTCTCTATCAATGATTAAAATTGATTAAAATTGCTCAGAAATATGCACTCTACTCGGGAGTTCTGGGTCGGTCGCTCAGTGTGTGCCAGCATACTTTAGCAGGAGATAACCTTGTGACACACACTCACACACACACACACACCGTCCACCCACATACACACTCTCACACACTTATCACAGAGCAATCAACGGCTTAACTTTAATCATTAAGCCATCAACAAACCATCATCCAGCTATGCCTCAAACTATGTGCCTAGATCCTGCTCAGTCATAGAAAAGATGTATGTGTAACCTACTTTCAACCATTATGTAACCTACTTTCTCACAGGCAATGAAGGAGCTGTAACCTCCTTATAAAAAAGTGCTTGTGATATCATATTACAGCAAGTCATTTTGTGCTCTTTACGGCAAACGTCTACACCATCTCCCATTTACAGCTCACCAAACACCTATGATGGGCCTATGGGCGTCACTCCCACGCATGTCCCCCGTCATGCCAGCCCCGGCCCCGGCCCCGGCCCCAGCCCCAGCCCCGTCCTCCACCAGTGACCATTAAACTGGCTCCCATTAAAGCTTATTACACATGACAATACCCAGGCCACCTCTCAAATATGCTATTCCTCCATATAGCTTTGCTTTTCAGGAGCATGAATGCCACGAAGAAGGAACCACTTAGGAAGGGGGGGGGGGTTGTATGTGTGTGTGTGTGTGTGTGTGTGTGTGTGAGTGTGTGTGTGTGTGTGTGGGGGGGGGGGGGGGTTGGTGTAGAGGGGAAGGAGAGTCAATTTGGAGAAAAGAGAGTCCATATGTTCGCCGGACACTGTAATGGGGACCTCGGATTACTATTAAAGTTAATACCGCATGAATTGACATGACAGCTAAGTGCTAAATGACATGTTGAGTAGCGAAGCAGAAAAGTCCTCTCGGTGCTGGAGGAATCCTGGAGCAAACCCCAAACGGAGTAGTGGCTCACCCGCAGAAAAAAAAGCACTGGAAACCGCAGCGGAGTGTCTCAAACATTGTGTGTGTGTGTCTGTATGTGTCTCTGTGTGTGTGTGTGTGTGTGTGTGTGTTTGCAAGTGCTTGTGTATGTCAATGAAGAAGACAGACACAGGAAGAGCTGATGAAATCCTAACATAAAGCTCAAATAAGCTTTGAGTCGACGGCAATGAGTAGCTCAATGAGTGAGAAAAGAGAGAGAGAGAGAGAGAGAGAGAGAGAGAGAGAGAGAGAGAGAGAGAGAGAGAGAGGCCTTGACGTCTTCGTGCAGTTACAGGGTCAGCGTGTTATTGCTGCCATGGTGTGATGACATGTGCTGTTACCGTAATGAGAGAGTACTTGCTATGGAGATGACAAGCCAGCTTGGAACTTCCTGACAGTCTACAGACAATGACTACATCATTAGAGCACAGGTTGGCAAAGATGTGCAAAAACCTCGTCTACTTTTTAAAGTCTGTTCTATTAGGAAGAAGTTGTAAACATGGCAACAAAAAAAAAAATGCAAGGCTATCGTGATGAACTAGAAAGGATCTCCAAACCCCTGCTTCCATCAGCAGTTTATAGTGATGTTATAAACGTCTTATAATCATGATTACATCTGACTACATGAACTTCTATCAGGATTTTAATCACTCTCACTGATCACTAAGACGTATATTACTATATGGGTACGGTAGGCATGTGTACCTATAAGGGTATAGTTACAATGTAATAAGAACTATGTAAAATCAGGCTGGATTTCCACCACATCTGCGATTATTAGGTTATTTCTGACAGTAAAAGTAAATGCAATGGCTGCTGATTGTCAGAGATTTGTCCTCTTTCATGTTCTCGACAGGCTGGTCCTATTTTGAAGTGAGTGTGTGTGGCATGTGTGTTTGTGAGAGCATGTCTGTGTGTGTGTGTGTGTGTGTGTGTGTGTGTGTGTGTGTGTGTGTGTGTGTGTGTGTGTGTGTGTGTGTGTGTGTATGTGTGTGTGTGTGTGTCCGTGCTGTGCTGTATGTGCAAGGCTGTTTGGGGTAGCTGGGAGCAGCTCCAAGTGAGCGCTCAGTTAAGTGGGTTAATGAGCAGAACCACAAACATGAGGCAGCCTAACTGATGAATGAAAGCCCAACACAACTGGATGTGT
>JAODXP020000018.1:15323704-15326204 GCA_027497455.2 Sardinella longiceps
CTAATCCAAGATGGCCGCCATGCTTCAGTGCAAACAAAACTGCTTCCAGTTGCCTGATTAGTGGGGCCAAAACTCAACCTTTGCCACACCACGTGCGGTCAGAAGGGTTGCTGGTGAGAGATGCCTTCCTAAAGCCATAAAAAGGGGCATTATTTTGATTAGCCGGCCCATAAACCTCCCCGTCGGCCCCCCCACCCATCCCAAAAACCGAAACCTCATCTCCCCGCCCTCATCAGCCTAATTAAATGGCCTTTTGGAAAAGCAGGCAGCCTAATTTCTTGCAGTGGTATTAAATCACGATTAATTTGAATAGTCGTTTGGCCCGGGCCCTAAACCACCCTGGCTCAGGACATAAATCCCATGGAGTGGAGGAGCTGCTTCATTTATCAGCACACAAAAACAAAACAATACTGATGATATACAGTGTAGCACGTTAGCTTCGTCTCCGCAGGCCTATTTACCATTTATCAGCAGGGCGGTCAGGGCCAAATGTACCATTTCTATCTTATTACCAAGCTAGTTAACCTCAGCTTGGCATTTTTGGCCAAACAATAAGTGTTTGTGTTTCGTGGCGAAGTGAGAATTCCTGTCACGAGAGCTGCGGCAGATTCTGACTGGATCCAGAATGAGAAGCCGAGGGGGTAGTGTGTGTGTGTGTGTGTGTGTGTGTGTGTGTGTGTGTGTGTGAGGGAGGGTGGGTGTGGGGGTTCGCTGCGTGCTCACAGAACTGGGAATTCCAACACGGCCACTGCCATCCCTTAAATACTGCCCACCCTCATGTTCACACCTTCCCACCAATCCTTCTTCAGACGCATAAACACAGGTGGCCTTCCTCTTTTTCCTAGCAGATTCAGGCCTACACAAACACACACAAAACACACACACACACACACAGACACACACACACACACACACACACACACACACACACACCCATCTCCCTTGAGTGAGCCTTTTCCGATTCCTCAGTAGCACATGTGGTTGGTGAGGGCCGTGACATCTTATTTATGGGCGCTGAGGTTCCTGGATGAACATGTGATTGTAATTGCGGGTGCGTGTCCGGCCGAGCCAACTTGGGCTGACAGGGGCGTGATGGAAGTGAGTGATGGATGGTCGCTGTGCATGCGGACCAGGAGGAGGAAGAGGAAGAGGAGGAGGAAGAAGAGGAGGAGGAGGAGAGCACCAGGGCTGCTGGTTTGGGGGCCGTTTTATGAAGACATCTCTCCTGTCAGGCTCCAGGGGCCCGTGGAGAAGGAGAGAGAGAGAGAGAGGCCCCGGAGCAGATGGCCCCAATGCACAGACGGCGTAAAGAATCACTCCTTAAGATCTAGGCCATCCCGGGGTTAAGGTGGGGTCAAGAGCTACACATGGGATGGAAGAGGATGTTCAAAGTCTGTGTGTGTGTGTGTGTGTGTGTGTGTGTGTGTGTGTGTGTGTGTGTGTGTGTGTGTGTGTGTGTGTGTGTGTGTGTGTGTGTGTGTGTGTGTGTGTGTGTGTGTGTGTGTGTGACAGTGAGTGTGTGTGTATGGATCTAGGTATGTCTGCGGCTATGTATGTGTGTGTGTGTCAGACAAGTTCTCACCACCTGTGTAACCCAGCTATGAGAGACACAAAAGATGGAAAGAAAAGAGGAGGAGAGAAAGAAAGAAAGAAAGAAAGAAAGAAAGAAAGAAAGAAAGAAAGAATGAGTAAAAAATGAAATGAAGAAACACAGACAGGAGGAGGGGAAAACTCAGAGGAGATTTAAGGCCCCAGCCACCACTAAATCAGTGGCACATATTCCACCTTGTTATTCCTGCGTGTCACGCTTGAGGAATACGTGTTTATCATTTGTGTTATGACTTTGCACCGAGTTATTACCGCACCGAGTCAAAAGGGGAGGGGAAAAAAAAACAGATGCGCTCCCGAAGGTGCCGGTGGGACCCACAAATCCAGCGCGGCGAGGGTTTTCCGTAAGGAGACAGAGGGCACAGCGGAGGAGCGGTTGCAGAGGAGGAAGGGGAAGGGAGGAGAGGAGAGGAGGATGAGGAGGTAGGAGAAGACGAGTGACTGCGGTGTTCTACAGCAGAATGTGGCCCCCTACAGATGTCTTTGAACTCTTCTCCAACAGGCTGATTACTTTGGTGACAGCAACAAACATAAACACGTCATGCAACACACACACACACACACACACACACACACACACACACAAGAATGCATACACAAACCTTCAACATGCATGAGCAGGCATACAAACACACAAATATACAAACTCAAACTGTCACAAAGTTCACACACACACACACACACACACACACACACACACACACACACACACACACACACACACACACACGCACACACACTCTAGACTGCATACACAACCTTCAGCATGCATGAACAGGCATACAAACACACAAATACACAAGCACAAACTATCGCACAACAATTCACACACGTACACACACACACACACACACACACACACACACACACACACACACACACACACACACAC
>JAODXP020000018.1:15336204-15338704 GCA_027497455.2 Sardinella longiceps
CACTCACACACACATAAATTGAGAAGGAGAGAAACACACACAGAGAGAGAGAAACAGACAGAGAGAGAGAAAAAAAGAGAGAGACAGAGAGAATTGGCCCTCTTTCCAGGACGCTGTTCCATGTGGCAAGACAGCCAAGCAGCAGTGGTCCTTTTCACGTGGTGATTTGTGCCCATGTCAAAGCAAAACAATTGGCCTCTTATTCATCACCCTTTCCCAGTGGCTCCCATAGCCAACGGCAAAGCCAGTCCAAGGCCTTAACCGATTCACGCCATCACCTCAGTTTGCCTGTGACCTCAGAGCGCTCAGCGCTCCTCTGGCGCCCCTCCCCTTCCTCCTCCTCCTCCTCCTCCTCTTCCTCCGCTCTTGTTTTGCTTTCTTTGCCTTGCTCAGCGTGCAGAACGCCGCTTTTCTCAGAGACTTAAAGGTTTCAGCTCATTAGAACAGACAGCTTTACTCTGCTGATACTCCCGCTCTCCCACACACATTCAAATCACACACACACACACACACACACACACACACACACACACACACACACACATCTCTCTCTCTCTCTCTCTCTCTCTCTCTCTCTCTCTCTCACACACACACACACACACACACACACACACACACACACGCACACACACAAAAGAAAAGAAGCAGAAGTCGGAAAAAAAAGCATGAAAGGAAAAATGAAACCTTTCGCATGAGAAATTCCATTTTTCCCCCATTTCCCCTGACCAACCCCCATCCCCAAACCCCCCATTGCCCCTCCCCGCGCCCCCCACCATGTGATTAATGACATCACGGGTGTTCAGGAAAGCGCTCGGTGTGTAATTTTAGAAACTGAGATTTACTGTGCGGTGAGGAGAACACTGAGGAGAGGCCGGTCTCAGGCCTTCCGTTTGCTTATAAAGCCTTTACAAATGGCGTATAAAATATCTGTTTATTAACTTTGAGAATATTTCCAAGTTTTAAGGAAGCGAGTCCCTTTAAAAGAATTGTAGTGGCTTGGACTCATAGATCTGAGGGAGCTGAGTTCATACTGTTGGGTAAATCTGATGATTCAGGTCTGGCGTTTCATCCACTTAGTGCGTCTAGGGGACACGCAGAGACATGCTGAGAATGACTAGCCTTCTCAAATGCACTCCCCTGCCGCAGTCCGTCGCTAGCAACCTCCAATGTTTGCAGAAGCGGAGATGTTAACAGTGCAAGGTTTTTTTTTTTTCAAACAGCCTGTCACCTGTTCAGCTACAGCTGAACATTAAACTGATTTGCACTCACACATACAGTAAAGCACTTAGCATGGAGGAAAGACTCCATAGAGCTGGTACAAGGATTCTTGGCCTCTTCTGTCGCCCCTCCTCCCCTCCCCCCTATAAATATCTCGGCCATTTTATTTGGACCCACATTAGTAGCCCTAAAACTCACATGAGGCACCAAGCCCTATTAAAGTAATGATTGGTGAGCCTATGATCAAGACTGGCCATAGCGCAACAGAACAGCGCAGACTGAAGCTTGATCCTGGGTCATTAGTGTTATAACTAAAACAGAGGATTTTCATCATTAGTCACATCTCGAACTAAGTGCAGCCAGCATACTGATGCCTGTATTTATGGTCATCAGATCTGTGTAAGCAACTAACACAATTAATGCTGAGGTTTGTGTAAAAGTCACAAGTAATTTCACTAAGACATAAAACAAGAGTATGTATCAAGTGACCGCAGCGCACACTGAGGTCTGACCAGTGGTCATTAGTGACATCATGAACATGCTGAGGTATCTGTCCTCAAACAGCAGATTGGCCTGCCGCTGTTGCTGCTGCCGCTGCTTCGGCACGGGCACCTTTCCCACTTCCCTTGTTTTTGGAAGCTCGGAAACATATAATTTTTGACGTCATATACGCAGGGTAGACACATAAATGCATGCATGCGCGGGCACACACACACACACACACACACACACACACACACAGAATGCCAGAAGCAGTTTCTCTCCAGAGTCCTGGCAGTGCCCGGGTGGCACAGCATGCCTGACCACAGGGGCCTGTTTCCTGTACCATGAGAACATTTTCTTAAAAGAGCAGCGAGCCTGGTGACAGAACACAGACACACATATACACACACTCACAGGGAAAGAGAGAGAGAGCGAGAGAGAGAGAGAGAGAGAGAGAGAGAGAGAGAGAGAGAGAGAGAGAGAGAGAGAGAGAGAGACTGCTCACATAAAGCACTTCTTCTATACTACAGTATATGCATACTGTACTTGCTTACTGGGAATGGATACAATTGGACACACACACACACACACACACACACACACACACACACACACACACACACACACACACACACACACACACACACACACACACACACACACACATCTGTTAATAATTACCAGGACTCTGATACTGCCCTTGCCTTAATTAGGCTTTCATTTTTTTACTGCACCACCAGTTAAAGAAAAATGTTTACAAATGTTGCCTCTTTTGAAAAAAAGATATAAAAGAGCCGAG
>JAODXP020000018.1:15368704-15376204 GCA_027497455.2 Sardinella longiceps
GCCCTTCGTCAACCTCTTAAGTATCCTTTCATACGTCAAGAGGTTCTTGGCCCCGTCACTGCAGGCCATAGGAGTCACTGCAGGTCACAGCTATGCCATCTCACAACACACACACACACACACACACACACACACACACACACACACACACACACACACACACAGTGTGACAGTACAGCATGACAGACCTCTCTCTCTCTCTCTCTCTCTCTCTCTCTCTCTCCTGCCACCAACTCTGACCCCTGAGCAGAGGAGCCATGACTCGATAAGACAAACATCGTTAAACGTGAAGAGTGTTTGGCCTCCACTACTCAGCAGGGGACAGAGAGAGGAAGAGAGGAACAGAGGGAAAGAGAGAGAGAGAGAGAGAGAGAGGGTGGTAGGGAGAGATGGGGGGCAGTAACAGGGGGGAGCATAAAGAAAAGGAAAGAAAGAAAAGAAGAGAAGGGTGACCCCTGCAGAGAAGCGAGGTTAACAGAGATGTACAGCATATGCAGAGAAAAATAAAAGGAGGAGTGGAGAGAATAAAAGAAGGGATGAAAGGGAAGTAGAGAACGACTCACTTCATCTCCAGTATCTCCTCCAGCTGTTTCCTGCGTTCCTGCCGCAGGCTGTTGAGGTGACCGTCACGCTCGGCAAGGGAATTCTGGGTAGAAGACAGCCGCTGTTTGGTGAGGTCCAGCTCCTGTCTGGTCTTTTCCAGAGCACCCATCAACTCCTCTAACTGAGAGAGGGAGAGAGAGGGGACAGAAATAGTAAAAAAAAAAAAAAATTATGTTATGTACGTCAGCTTTATGTAATGTCAGTCTTTTTCATACACAAACTCTGACAAACATACTTACTACGCATGAAACCAGCTAACTCTCTTTTAATTCTCTCTAACTCTCTCTCTCCCTCTCTCTCTCTCTCTCTCTCTCAGACACACACACACACACACACACACACACACACACACACACACACACACACACACACACACACACACACACACACACACACACACACACACACACACACACACAAATCGCTTTGACTGTAGTGTTCCTAATCTGTTGAAACATGCCCCCCATGCGTGTGGGAGCTAAGGTCACATGCTGCCTGTCTCTCTGACTGAGGCCTAGTCCTCACATCTTCACAGGGCAGAGCAGAGCATTTCTTCATCAGAGGAACAACACTTTTATTACTACGTGCTTCTATTGTTTTGATTTCCAGTGAACAACAGGGCACACTATTACAGGGACATTCTATGATGCAAATAGGTCTTCATACTGCGTAAGAGAATAACATTGGGCAAGAGAGGTCTTACACACACACACACACACACACACACACACACACACACACACACACACACACACAGGCAGGGCCACAGGCCGGCAGGCAGGCAGGCTAAGCTGTAATGAGATCATACAGTATGGCAGCCATAGCTCTGCCTGTATCACAGTGACCCATGACCCAGCCAGTGCAAACACAAACCCAAACCCCCAGCACTGCACTGCACTTCACACTCACACTCCACCTCCGGATCACATGAGATCAGCCAAGCCTGTGTACACACACACACACACACACACACACACACACATATGCATATACCTACAAACATTTTAGATTCAGTTAAGCAACCAAAGTATGCAAACCAGAGTCTATGCACGCACACACACACACACACACACACACACACACACAGACACACACACACACACACACACCAGAGTTCCCAATCCCACGTGCTGACAAACTTGACATGTCAAGTCCCTCTGGCCACACACATACAAGGCACCCAAACACACGGAGCAGTCCCACACCTCTCATCTCACAGGCACATCATTAATAATGAATACAATGCATTTTAGCAAAACCACCAGCTCTAATCAGATTAGCGCCTTAGCCTGTGCGTGCTAATGCGGCGCGACTTCAAGAGCCGCGCTTTGGGAAAAAGCGCTAATTCCCTGGGCCCCGGGCCGCGTAAGCTGATTGGGCCCCGGCTCGGCGGCCGGACAAATCTGCCCTGTCCGTTCGCGTTGGTGTTTCCTGGTTCAGAGGCCCAGTTCAAACGCCACAGCCCCTGAGTCAGGTGGGGGCACACAGGGCTTGCGACCCAAGATGTCGGTCCGCTTTTTTTTTTTTTTTTAAGCAACCCCTCCCCCTCTCTTTTCTTTCTTTCTTTCTTTCTTTCTTTGCTCTCTTCATTACTTTTCCTTCCTTCTTTCTTTATCTCCTTCTTTATTTTCTCCCCCCTTTCTCCCATTCTTTCTTTCTTTCTTTCTTTTCTCGTCCCCACGCCACATATCAGCAAGTCCGTTTAATGAGGGTATTTTGCAGTATTATACATCATGAGACTGATTACTTGGACAGAGAGGGGGGGGGGAGGAGGAGAACAGAATTAAAACAGAATTAGAGGTGGAGTGAAGGGGAGAGAGAGAGAGAGAGAGAGAGAGAGAGAGAGAGAGAGAGAGAGAGAGAGAGAGAGAGAGAGAGAGAGAGGGAGGGAGGGAGAGGGATGAAGAGAGAGATGGTGGAGGGAAAGAAAGAATGAAAGAAAGAAAGAAAGAAAGAAAGAAAGAAAGAAAGAAAGAAAGAAAGAAAGAAAGAAAGAAAAACATAAAAGGAGTAAAAAAGGAATGAGAAATGCTGTAGGCGGTGGCTGTTGACGGGTCAGGTGATGGCCTTTGGCCTCCCCAGTTCTTCCAAGTGATCTTCCTAACAGCATCATTAGCTCGGAAACAGATCATGTCTTACTGCATTAGGCCTGTATTAGGGCCAGCAGACGGGACGGGCCAGAACAGAGACATATTCTCACGGCTTGCGTCGCACATGCTATAACACACACACACACACACACACACACACACACACACACACACACACACACACACACACACCTTGGAGCTAGTGCCGAAATATGTTCTAGCAATTAAGAATTATGCTCGGAGTCCATGTTGTCCAAGAGTAGAGAGACAAACAAACACGCGCGCATGCGCACACACACACACTCACACTCACACTCACATAAATACACACAAACACTTAAAAGCCGTCTTCTCTCTCCCACCTTGGTTCAGCTGCTTTGAGGTCAGGTTTTTGCATAAGCACCTACAAAATCTCTGTTTGCGTTTGAAATGTCCATTTATTGAACTACAATTACAAGGTCCGTGACATTAGTTTAAATATTGTTAAACAATAAATAAGGTCAGGTATTGGTTTACGCTATCTAATATAAATAATTAAGAGCACATTCTTTCAACAGCCATTTTTCCACCAGCACTTCCATGGGTCTGGACAAACCGTCGGACAGATAAGCAAAACAGTTTTTGAGTTTTGCTTGGCCACCACAGCGAAACACTGCACTCTTCCTCCCTCTTTCTCCCTCTCTCTCTCTCTCTTCATCTTTGTCTTTCTCTATTCCCTTTTTCATTTTTGTTTTACACAAAAGACTTCACAGCTGGAAGATCAGGGATCATTTCATCGCTTTGTTTCTCTCTTCCTTTTCTTTTTCGCTCTGTGTAAAACACACTCACACATACAGAGAGAGAGAGAGAGAGAGAGAGAGAGAGAGAGAGAGAGAGAGAGAGAGAGAGAGAGAGAGAGAGAGAGAGAGATTGTTGTGTAGCCATTCCAAAATGAGGAACTGTAAGGGTGGGCTTTTGCATGGATCCAGAAAACAAGAAATAAGATACTGCTGAGTATCTAGCCCTTGACCTTAGCTTCAGTAACTCTATGACCCTTGACCCCGAGAGAGGTCAGAAAATGAGAATGAGAGGAACAATAGCCACAGACCTATCATGCATTGTGAACTTACTTGCTTTTCTTACAATCACACACTTTTCTTAAAATCATATGGTTTCCTTGCAACCATAACGGACCAGCAGATATTTTTTAAAGCTTTTTGTAGTTATTAGGCCCATTTAGTGTGATGATATGTGCTAAAAATCATCACCAGGTCCATCAGGAACAACATGCAGTATGTTGAGGAAAACATTTGTGTGGGAGACTCCTTTAACTGTATGATGTGAGACAAGTGAATGTAACGCATGCCCTAAACCTTACTCAAATAGCACTAGCATTAGTTCAGCTTGAACCTTTAAATGCTGATCATAAAATGCTTCCTATAGCTAGCATCACATCCTCTGTGTTTAAAGACCAATATGTAAACAAATCTGCTACAAGTCAATTATCCCACAGTTTTCCCCAACATGTGATGGTACGCTGACCATGTGTGTATGTGTGTGGTCCTATGGTGTGTGTGTGTGTGTGTGTGTGTGTGTGTGTGTTTTGTCTGCTTTCCTCTCAGGTCATTCAAGTTCATCAGCAACTTTCTTTTTATGGGAGGACACTAAAGAAGGAGAATTCTTTCTCAGAAGCCCAAAAAAGAAACTCCTTTTAGGGAGGTGGAGTTAGAACCTGTTCTGTGGAATATCCAGATCACGCCGGGCGCATAAACCAGATAACTATACTGCTGTGCTGCTGACATCACAGGCAAACACACACACACCGCTTTTACCTCAGTACTAAATGCCAGGATGTGGTTGAGCACAGTGATGCAACCGCTCTCTCTTTCACACACACACACACACACACACACACACACACACATACACACACACACACACACACACACACACACACACACACACACACACACACACACACACACACACACACACACACACACACAAACACAGATTAGGATCTGACTTATTTTCAAAAGTAATGAGAAGCAATACCACAGACTTATGTGGTGTGCCTCACTGAAAACACACACACACACACACACACACACACACACACACACACACACACACACACACACACACACACACACACACACACACACACACACACACACAAGCAGGTACGCACACCACACACATCTACACACACACACACACACACAGACATCTCCATGCACACAGGTAAAAAAAAACAGTACAATCAGTAATCTGTTTGATATTTTCCTCAATAACTAAATCTATTAAAATCTGTGAAAACAGACAGACATGCCAATACAATATCTTCACCAATCGCCTTCATGCTGCTACACTGAAAGCAAGGAGGAATAGACAATGAGCTGAGGTTAGAAGAGACGGACACTGGAAGGAGAGGCATGCAGTCAGTACAGGAGAGAGAGATAGAGAGAGAGATTAGAGAAAAAAAAGTCAGAAAGAAATGCTTCCCAGGTCTGCAATAAAGGAGAGAGGGGGAGAAAAGAAAGAGAAAGAAAGATAGCCAGACAGAAGGAACCAGAGAGAGAGAGAGAGAGAGAGAGAGAGAGAGAGGGAAACTAGAGAGAAATGTTGTAAGGGTGGTCTGGTCTGGTCTGGTGTGAGTGAACGCTCCCCACTTCATAACCCCCACCGGTCCAGGTGCAGTGCTCCTGGTGACCACAGAGGGGAGTTCTCTATGACAGCCAGCACACACAGCCAACCACAGGTGGACTACGCTGGGGCTCCACCAATGAGACGCTCAGCAGGGGAATCCGGAAGTGAAGACAGCAAAGGTTAAAGGTCACCAGATGCAAGGAGACAGAGGATAGCAAAGGCTGGAGCAGACACAGAGACAGGAGCTGTGTCAGAGTGTAAGTACTGTACGTGTGTGTGTGTGTGTGTGTGTGTGTGTGTGTGTGTGTGTGTGTGTGTATGTGTAGTGTGTGTGCACGTGCGCGCATCTGGATAAAGTAAATGTGCGTTCATACGCGTGCTTGTTTGGATGAATGTGCCAAATGGGTGCATGACATGGGTGTGTATGTTTGGCTTGTGTATGTGTCTATGTTTGGCTCTACAGCGCTTATGTGAGAGTGTTTATAGAAGAGGAGAAGTGGGAGTATTTGTCTACCGTATGTGTACCTGTCTCTGTGCCGCATTGCGGGCCTGCTCCTCCTGTGCCCACAGCGCCTCCCTGTGGGTGGAGGTGTTCATGCTGTCCTTTAGCTGCCGCTCCAGCTCGCGGATGCGCTCCACCGTCTCCCGCGCCGCCCCAACCGGCTGCTAGGAGGAGGAGGAGGAGGAAGAGGAGGAGGTGGGAGGGGCGTGGGGATGGGGATGGGGATGAGGGAGGAAGGCAGAGGAGGGGAAAGGGGGGAAAGTTTGGTTTGGGCTCTTGATTTTTGATACTCCAGCCATCCAACAGACACATTCCAGCGTCATTCCAGAGATATCGTAGCCTGAGGGCGTGGAGGGGTGGTGGGGGAGGGGGGGTGGGGTGTTTGGAGGACTTGATTCGGCGCTCATATTCGACTGCGCCGCTTGCGAAATAACTCACCTCTATTGGCCAGACAAGGCGGGATACGGTATCACGGCGTGTAGCTTTCAAGTGGTTCCTTTGTTCCAGAATCATCAGTATCATGTCATGGAAAACGAAATCCGTGCCGGCTTACAAAGCACACTGACATCTGCTCGTGCTGCGACTTGATTATGCCACGAGGCAGCCAAAGAAACGAAGAGACGTGTTTAGCAACCTTTGCAATGGTCTGAGCCTGCAAGCTCACTCATCAAAGGAGCCAACGACCTGCAGTCTGACTGCAACAATGAGACTGCAGACACTGAATTCCAAACCAACAAGACAAGGCCAACTATTGAATGTCAATAGAGAACTATTGAATGGCAATGAAGAAAGGAGAAAAGTACTACATGACATTTCAAATGGTAATGGCAATGCTTTTGATCATATTCAGAGAGGAAGAGAGAGGAAGTGGTAGAGGGAGAGAAAGAAAGGGAGAGAGAGAAAGAGAGGGAGAGAAAGAGAGATAGAGGCATGTGTGTATGACTGTAGGAGCGGCCTTTGTGGGTGTCCTGGAGAAAGGGAGCAGTGGGCTGTGAGAGGAAGTGTGAGTGAATGATAAAAAGAGGGGGAGCGTGCAGGGAAGAGGCCGAGAGATCGGGGCCTCCAGTCGGCCATCTTTTGTGCCACTCCAGGGGGAGGAGACAGTGACATCATATCATCACAGCACAACATGGATGACAGAACATCAGAACATTTGAGATGGGGTGGTGGGGACTTCACTGCTAGTGAAAGCTGTCTTAATTTAAACCTTTCAACCCAAGAGATGAGTCCATCATACAAAAGAGAGAAAGATGTATTATAGACAGGGATGATCTACCACTGGGAAAAGAAAGAGAGAAAGGAAGGATGAAGAAATAAGGAAGGAGATCGAGAGGCAAGCAGAGAGAGAGAGAGAGAGAGAGAGAGAGAGAGAGAGAGAGAGAGAGAGAGAGAGAGAGAGAGAGAGAGAAGTGACTGTGTTGGGCTGTGAGTTATAGCCAGCCGGTGACACCTAGGGAGAGGAGGGAAAAGGATCCTTCCACACGTCGGGTGATGAAGCTGTGAAACCAAACACGGGACAGAGAAAATAAACGCCTCCGCCACCCAGCGTCTCTCTCCATCCCTCGCTCTCTCTCTCCCCTCTCAACATCCCTCCCTCCCTCCCTCTCTCTCTCTCCTGTTCACACGTTCACACTCTCTCACAGGTGGCGAAAAAAAGAAAACGAGAAACGCGGAGGA
>JAODXP020000018.1:15398704-15418704 GCA_027497455.2 Sardinella longiceps
TAAGGATCTGACAATGGATGGAGCTGCACACATATTTGTTTGACTGTGGTCACGGGCTTGACACTGACTGATCGCTATCAGGCCCGGAATGCACAACAGCAGATGAGGAGGCCCGATTAAGGCAACACGGCTGTTGAGCAGAGTTTACAGAATGTGGCCTTCTATTTTGAACACAACATTGGCTAGAGTGTCTGCTCCAGTCTGTCCAGAGATAACACACACACATACACACACACACACACACACACACACACACACACACACACACACACACACACACACACACTGAGAGGCAGGGAGGATGAAAGTGTTGGCGAGGAGAGAGGGGTGATGAGACAGGTGGAGTGGGAGTCAGGTCATGCAGACGGCTGGGCTTATATTACTGGACAGGATGGCAGGTAGACACACACACACACACACACACACACACACACACACACACACACACACAGAGAGATACTGGCCCAAAACAAAACAGTCTCGGAACGAAACACAGTGGAAGAGTGAAGGAGATGAAACATAGATACACACACACACACACACACACACACACACACACAGAGAGAGAGAGAGAGAGAGAGAGAGAGAGAGAGAGAGAGAGAGAGACAGACAGACAGACAGACAGACAGACAGACAGACAGACAGACATGCACATTTCCACGGACAGATACACACATATACACACACACAAAAACACACTCAGGGCCTACCGCTGGTTTCCCTTCAATCCTGCTGGGGTTCTAGAGTGAGTAAGCGAGGGAGGAAGATGTGAAGTAAAGGAGGAGGAGGAGGAAGAGGAGGGGAGAGGGGGAGGAAAACAGAGAAAAGAAAGAGGGGATTCATCACTTATTTTGCCATGTGCATGCACTGGTTAGCAAGGCTGCTTCTTCTTCTTCTTCTCCTTCTTCTTCTTCTTCTTCTGCATATGAAACATGCATCTCTCAAACACATGTGCACTGCACTCCCCATGCCCTGCTCAGCCACTCACAACTCAACGCCAAGCGCCTTCATAGCGTCCGTCTGTGCAGAGCAGGGGCACGGGGGTCATTCCCAACAAAGACAATCCATTTGCCATAGACTTTAATGACTTGAAGAAAAGCCTGATAGAAACCATGTTCTGCTGTGAGGAAACTCGGCAACATTAAAAAAAAAAAAAACGGGGCCTGAGTGTTGTTTGAGGTTGTCTTTCATGTGGCTTTCGCTTACTAAAACTATCTCCCCTCTAGCTTGTGCTCCACAAATGTTTTTGTTCTCTTTTTCTTCTTCTTCTTTTTTTCTTTTCTTTTTTTCTCCCCCCTCCTCCTTCTTCTTCTTCTTCATCCCCTCTTTAATTCATTACGAAAATTTAATTTCTCCCCGCTTGGCACCATTTTGTTTTTTACAAGACCACCAAACATCTTCTCTTCCCCTCCTTCTCCCTCTATTTCATTTGATTCCCTTTTCTGCTGTCTTCAGAGGGAACAGTGAAGGCACTCATTGTTGCAATTACACATTCCCGCATTTTGAGCGAGAGAAAAATATCCCAGAGGAAGATACGGACCCTAGAATTATCTCCCGTTTTTCTCTCGTAGCTAAACACATCTCTGCTGATCGCTTTGGCTTGTTGTGACAGAACAGGCCGCTGGCCCAAACATCGTTGGATCGGTACTTCCCTTAGGAAATCCTCACCGCTGTCAGAACAAGGGCTCAGTGAGTAAGAATAACACACACATTTGCACAAGCGCACACACACACACACACACACACACACACACACACACACACACACACACACACACACACACACACACACACATACACACACACACACACACACACACACACGCACACACACACACAACGAACACAAACACACAAACACACACAAAACCCACAGAGTGGTTTTACTGCCCCCCCTTCCAAATTATAATGTACCTTTTTAAAAACAGTTCAAAAGAAAATAAGCATCTGTTTACTACTATAACCACCTAACATTCATTTTGGGTGTCATAGACATAAACAAGCGTGTCCAATAAATCTGTAATGAAAACACTGTCTAGACATTTGAGACAGGTACAGACGTCAGTTTACACAGTCTCCCAAGACTGAGAGTGCATTATGAGATTTCAATGTTATTCCTGTTATATAAGTTATTGTGGGGCAAGATTCAATTGTTAAATGTTTGTAAAGTCATCAAAACTAGTAGAAAAGTCTTGATTTCAAATATTACATGTTAGCCCTTCTCTGACGCAGAAAATTTCACCATGTGTGACAGACCATAAACTTTTGAGTGCTTTAGCACAGTCCAGTTTGCATAAGATTTTGACGGAACCGGTGCAAGAGGAGATACGATCTGCCCCAAAATCTTCTCTCCCACTAAGCGAGGCGTATCCATCTGAGAAACTATACGATACAAGCCTCCTACACATGCAAAACAATCTGAAACATTCAAAACATTTAAGTATCAGAGATCTGGGCTTATTCTAGAAACGCGAACCAGATGTGCAAAGTTATCAGCCCCTGCGCCGAAAACAGCAGCCTAACCTCAGAGTAGTCCGCTAAAAACCTGGCACGTTAGAACATCACAGTCTCCGCGCTGACCCTGGGATGTCTCGCTTTACGCTTGTTACATGCAGTTATTGTTCATCTCTGAAATAACACACTCTGAAAGCTATTAGCCGCGCGCGAGCGCAGCAGTGGCGGCCGGGCGGACTGGCGGGCGGGAGGGTGGCGGCCGTGAGAGGAGACGGAAAAGGGGAGGGGGTTCGGGCGCTTGGGTGGAGTGGGGTGGGGTGGGGTGGGGTGTTGGGGGGCACTGGAGCCCCTGTGCTGCTGGAGTTGGCCCAGGTCAGAGCAGCATGAAGAAGGGCTCTGAATAGAGCTGAAGGAGCCTGTCAGGAATGGCATCTCTCTTCCCCCCCGAGAACAAACAACCACTGGCCAATCACTCATCCGTGTGTGGGTAATCTAATCCAGCAGGCCAGCCTATGGACAGGCTCGCTTTTCGGCTGCTGCCTCAGGATGGTGGTGGGGGGGGGGGGGGTAGGAGTGGGTGAGAGAGCACGGTGGAATCACAGGTAAGAAAAGGGTGGGAAAGGAGTATGGATGATCTGGGGAATGAATATCTGGGGTTAGAGAGAGAGAGAGAGAGAGAGAGAGAGAGAGAGAGAGAGAGAGAGAGAGAATGTTAGGGGTTAGGGTGAAATATTTTCAGGATCACCATGAGCATTACATGCAGACAGTGGATTGGCCAACCAGGCTGTGTGTGTGTGTGTGTGTGTGTGTGTGTGTGTGTGTGTGTGTGTGTGTGTGTGTGTATAGGTACATTAGTGTGTGTGCTGTGTGCTGGCACACATCTTTGATATGAATCGTTCCAGTGTTTGTTGAGTGTGACTGGACAGACTTTTCGGCAGTAGATCAGTGATGAGAGATGACTATGAGTAGCATTCCGATGGTCTCGGGGGATAATATTTCACAGGCATTGTCTGTGAATGAGCCTGCGTGTGGTGAGGATGTGGTGGGACTGATCATATTAATATGACAATGATCCCAAAACAAGGAAACAGGGACAAAGAAAAAAGAGGAGAAAAAAAAATAGACAAAAAGATTTGCGCAGCATTTGCTTTCATGATGACATCACAAAACATCTGTGTTATCTTGACAGCAGATGACGACGGCGATCTACTTCAAAGGCTTTTTTTCTTTTCAAAGCAGCAAAAAAAACAAACAACAAAAAAACACAGCTGAGTTCCTACTGCCGTTAAAAAATGAGGCTGGAAATCCAGACAGCATTTAGCCCCGAAAAACACATTCACGCTTCATGTGTGTGTATTTCTCACTACCTCTGTCTGCAAGCGTTTAGAGCTCAATCGGCCTCATCTTTGAAGGGGGCTCCAGAATAAAGGAAAAATATGCCCACAAATGAATGTGACGTGTCTTCTTCCACACGAAAAACACATGCGGATGATGTCAAAATAATGTCGGGAGGTTTGTGTGGCTACCCAAGGAGAGGAGGCAATCACTCAAACACCAGCGGTGGACTCCATTTGGACACGGACACCCCTTCAGGGCCTCTGCTTTGCTTTGCAGCAGACTCTCCTGCTTTTGTGTCGGTGGGGGGATTGAGAGGGCACAGATTGAGGCCGGGCTTTTCATCAGAGTGGTCACTCACGCTGGCTGACCGCAAGGCCTGCAGTCCAGTAAGTGAGGAGCCTCGGGTGGTTTACTCGCAGGCAGAGTGGAGTGGAGCGGAGGGAGTGAGAGAGACGTTTCGTGAATGTCAACATCTGTAAGCACTGAGCATCTTCACCACTCCGTGAAGCCAAACACACACCCTGTTATAGATTCTGCGCTGATTACACAAACTGACATGCCATGTCTTCCTTGCTCTCTATTTTTGTGTCTGAGTATACATGTCTGTTTGTGTGTTTGTGTGTGTGTGTGTGTGTGTGTGTGTGTGTGTGTGTGTGTGTGTGTGTGTGTGCGCGTATGTGTGTGTGTATGTGTGTGCAAGCACATGTGCGTGTCTGTATGTATTTGCAAAAGTGGCAAACATCCGCATCCTTTAAAGAAACCCTTGTGAAAAGAAGGGAATTCCTTACTTAAGGACTTACTTGTGCAACCCAAGCATACACAAAACTCCCAGCTGTGACGCACACACTTGTGTAAACTTAAACCGACGCGCCCTAGCTAGGAACTTCCAGTTCAAACCACGCATCAGCATCAATTTCCACTCCGATATCTCACACGCAGTGATGGTACTTCAGGGCCTATGACGTGATGGACAGATTTCAAGATTGACGAACCGATAAACACTATAAATTAGTTAGTAAATAAGGAAGTACTTATTTATATTGAACATTTCCCATGCCAAAAAATGCCACACAAAGCAGTCAATTAAACTCAACTTATGTTAGTCAAAGATAATGCATATCTAAGTTATGATAGATAAACAGGAAGATAATTACTTGGGGAAATGAGTAAGAAATGCACTACTGACTTTTATGGTACTCTGCTGGAGGGTGACGTTTTGAAAGGGACTTGTAAGGAGTGTGTATCTGTGTGTGTGTCGAGCCACCCCACGTCTGAGTGCTCTCTAGGATGTCTGAGTCAGGCTATTACTGCTCCATTAAAGGCCCATTGCAGCAGGAGAGCACTGAGCTCTGCCCAGTTGAGCTAACAAAACCTCTCTTTGCTCACCACTTCACTGCTTCAACTCTTATTCCCATTAGTCACCCAACAGTGACTCTCAACACCACGCCGGAGACACACGCACACACATACAAACAGAAAACACACACACACACACACACACACACACACACACAAACAGAAACACACACACACACACACACACACACACACACACACACACACACACACACACACACACACACACACACACACACACAGACCAGACACACACACACACACACACACAGACGTACACACACACACACACACACACACACACACACACACACACACACACACACACACACACATACAGATCCAGATACACACACACACACACACACACACACACACACACACACGGTTATAAGTAATGCACATTATGCATCTGGCCTTACGCAGCAGGATCGTAAAAAATGGGAACATCACTAGCGGTCATTTCCGACGTAGGCCACAGACGTCCTGGTGGACTAAGACAGTTTATAAACATTCAAAGTGGTGTATGTAACGGAGAATCAACATGCCTGACCACAGCTATATCATCACTGTGTGTAGAAGCACGTGTGTGTGACTCTGTGTGTGTGTGTGTGTGTGTGTGTGTGTGTGTGTGTGTGTGTGTGTGTGTGTGTGTGTGTGTGCACCTCTGTGCATGTGTTTGTTCTTAAGTGTTGCCAAAGCTGTTTAGGGGGGGGGGGACAAGGGAAACTACTAGGAATTAAGAGGAACTATGGCAAACGGATCCCTACGCACAACAGTAGCCTAACCGAATACTTCCACCGGATGCTCACTCACTCACTGGTCCAACAGATGATTCAGGCGAGCAGAGCATGACGCAGATTATGACTGTGCAGATAGTGAGGAATTAATCCTTTGGAAAATCACAGCTTGTGTCTGAAGCAATTAGATAATGGAAAGTCACTGTTTGCACTTACTTAAAGGCTCAAGGCCTACTTTTGTTTCTGTACTAAACAACAATACACACTTAATTAAAACAGTGTACTGTTGATAGAATTCATAACACTGTTGTTAGCTCTGCCAACATTACATATTCAATAATACAATTTTCTTTTGTTTTCAATTATATGGCTAAACGTTTGCTGTAGAGGTATCGTAATTGATTTTGCAAAGTTTCTTCCGCTATGAGGTTAAAAAAGGGGGGAAATTAATCTACTGTTTATAAGCACATTATTACAAGTTTATAATGATGTAACAGCTAACTAAAATGGGTGTATGGGCACATCCCCTAAGTGTATGGGCACATTCCCATACCAACCACTGCATGGTTTTTGAGAAAGATTGCTATAGCACTGTGTGTATTTGACTCTCTTTCTGTGTGCACCTGTATTTGTCTTTCTCCGCATGTGCACAAGTTGTGTGTGTGTGTGTGCTTGTGTGTGTGCACGCATTCACACAAGTGTGTTTGTATGCAGGTGCCCCACATGAAAGAAACCCAGCAAAGCAAGTGTTTATTTAAATCCACCACGGTGTCTCTACGCCCCTTTGCTTTGTGACGGGAGCGCTAGACGCTTGGCTTGGCTTTTCCTGTGATAGCCATCGCAGCCATCGCATCGCAGCCTTGCCCTGTTTGTTTACTCACGCCCTCTATCAGCGGCTCCCATCAGAGCCCTCTGACAGGCCCTGCAACTACCCAGGGCTCCAGGGAAGAGGAGGACAAGGAGGAGGTGGTGGTGGAGGAGGAGGAGGAGGAGGAGGAGGAGGAGGAAGAGGGAGAGGGTTGCTACAGCACCAGCAGTAGTCAGACAGGCAGGCAGGCAGGCAAGCAGGCAGGCTGTCAGTCAGTCAGTCAGGGCCAGGGGGAGTCCATTGGAATGGAGCTGCTGCTCTAGCTAGCATTACTGTACTGTACTGTACCTACCTTCTGCAGCTGGCCCTCCAGCTTACTACACTCCTCCTTCTTTTGCTCAATCACCAGCTCCAGGCTTTTGAGTCTGGAGTCCTTTTTCAGGCCCTCGGAGGCCAGCGAGGACGCCTGCTCTTTCAGGTCTATCAGAGACGACTGAGGGAGCATGGAGGAGAAACACAACCACAACACAAGAGACGGGTGAGAACAGGAGGCCAGGCAGGGGAGAAGGGAGAAGGAAGGAAAGGGGGGGGGGACTCAGCTCCACCATGGGGGGGACAACTATCAAGCCATGCGACCCACCAGCACAGTGGGTGGGTATGAAACTACCAAGTTTACCACTCTATAGCAGAGTAAGGCCTATTTCAGCTAGTTAGCTACGAGCTAAAGGCTACACAGACCACCTAACAGACTGATCCCTGCACAGCACAGCTCCACCATGAGCCCTGGAGTCTGCTGACTTCACCATAGGGTTCTCACTAAGCCCCCTGCAATGGAAAGCTGTGTAAAAGCTCCAGCAGGCGGGAGTCCTCCACAGCAGCAGCAGTGTCAGCGGGGCCTGGGGCCTGGGCCTGGGTCTGGGTCTGGGCCTGTGCAACCGCTGGCTGCAGAGAGGAAGAGAGAGAGGCCTGGCTGGCTGGTGGAGACGCGGGGAGCCCCGGCTGCAGTGCGAAGCATGCAATTTGCTCATTTCCCCTTCATTTCCTCCCACTTCAGGCTGATGGGGAAAGCGGCAGGTTTTTCGGGGGGCTCCACAGGCGAGAACACGGCGGACAGGCTGCCATTACACACACCAAGCCCAGGGAATGGAGCCCAGCTTACAGCAAAGAGCAGTTAGCAAAGCAAATGGAGGTTTGCCGCCCAAACAGAAGCGGGAAAAATAAAAGAAAAAGAAAAACAGAATAAGAAGAGCAGAAAAAGAAGAAGAAAAAGAAGAGGTAGAAGAGGAGGAGGAGAAGAAGAGGTAAACATGTTTGATAATAACTATGTATTTCAAGATTCTCACCGAGGGATGAGAAAAGCCGCAAAAACATCAAACGGGTGACATTTTATAAACAAAGTGATTATGTTCGTGTGTCACAGTTGCATAATCCTCAGTGGCTGTGAGGCGTGCAATTAAAACAAGGAAAACTGAAGGTTGTTTATTTGCTTTTTTGACAAAGAGATTTTCAAAAGGGGAGTTCCTCTCTCTCTACTGTCTCTGTCTCTACTGTGCAGGTGGCGTTGTGTCAACCTGCAACGAGATATAATTTCTCCCGAGGATGATATGTGTACTCTTTTGGGAGTATGAAAGCAAACATCCTCGTAAATTTCAGCTCGACGTTGAGGTTGCCCCAGCATGTTCGCTGGAACAAGAGGGGGAAGGATTGACTGCACTGGCAGAGGGACAGCCGCGAAACAGATCTATAAATTACATTCTTTCTCTCGTTGTTTCTTTTTTTTTTTTTTTTCCTCCGCTCCTTCTCAGAGAACAAAGCGAGCAAAGTTCTCCAGAGAGGAGCTGGTTGTGAGCACAGGTGGGGGGGAAACCAGAGCAAAAAAGGGAATTACTTTTACTGTTGATGTTAGTGCTCGATAAGTATACCTTACACACGGTGCATTACAACGGCTGCTGAATCGCTGTAAAGATCCTAAATTCTTATAATTCTTTTTGCCCAATAAAAATAATTATAAACTATAGCAGCAAAGTGTTCTGTCTGGATGAAAAGATGCTTTTGTGTGGTGCATGGATGAGAAGAGATGCCGCAGTACTGTACGTACGCAGTGGATGACTGCGTCAGTATGGAAGCGGTTGCTCACGTACACACACACCTCCATAATCATGCACAAACACATACACATTTGTTTCCACAGCAGGCTTTGACGTAGAAACATAATTTGTGTTTGTGTTTGTGTTATGAGTCTTGGTATTTAACAGCTGTTTGTGCGTTAGGAATTTGACAGCTGTATGTGTGTTTATGCTTCAATAGACACCATCACAATCAGGCCTGAAATCCGTTGAGATATTCTTCCTGTTTCTACTGTTACAGCAAATAAATTCAATCTATTTTGTCTGTCAATGCAACTCAGAATGTCCAGTAATTCTGATATTTAATATACTCTAGTGTCTCATTTTAAATACAAACTCATTGACCTCAGCGACCTTGTCTGTGTTTGCTCTGGTTTGGCAATAACTCAATCACTGTCACTCATTTAACAAAGCTTTTAAAAAGGAAAAGAATACAGGCTCAAAAACTTGGTAGCACTCAGAGATACAAACAGCGTCACCATGTTTTGTTTGTAGATATGTTCTGTGATCTGTATTGTGTTAATGGGGTTACGCGCTTTGTGTTTTTTGGATTACACATATTCCACATTAGGGACACATAGTTGTTCTTCTACAGGGAGCAACTGGATTAAGGCAAACACACAATAGACAGGTAAACTCTATCTAAAGCACCTTTGGGGACACTTTGCCTCTTAAAACTACTTCTTCTACACTAGAGGTTAAGCACCTAAGGCCCTGCGAAACTAAAGCCAAGCTAAACTTCTCTGACACTGAACTTGCTTTCTGGGTGCTAGCAGGAACCAAAAGAGCCACTCTGATCCCCAACCTTTGACCTCTTGACCCCTACCGACCTCTTTGTTGGTGAGCTGGCTCTGCAGGGAGGCCAGTTTGTCTCGGAGCTCCTTGTTCTCGCGCTTGTAGGTCTCCAGCTCGTCCAGCTTCTCCCGCTCTTCCCTCTCACGCTGCTCTCGCAGTCGCTCAATGATCCGCTCCTGGGATAGAGAGATAGAGAGACAGAGAGAGAGAGAGAGAGAGAGAGAGAGAGAGAGAGAGAGAGAGAGAGAGAGAGAGAAGGATGAGGACACAAAGACCTCATGTCTGTGGAAAACCTCTGCCTCTCACCTACATCATGAGCCAAAGGGGGGAAATATGACGTAAAAAAAAGAAAGACACATGAAAAAGAAAAAGTGGACAAGTAATGTCTTATTCAGACAGAAAGAGACTGTATAATAATCATTGGACGCTAATGAAATTAAGTAATGTGAAGCAATGACAGTTAAAATAACCACTGGTGATGAGAGATGCTGCACAAGAATGTTAACTTTAGACGTGACGAGCAAATCACTTAGTCTTACGGAATGCTATAACCCACCTGATTAATCTGAACAAAAGAGGCCTGATTGATACACACACACACACACACACACACACACACACACACACACACACACACACACAAATATACAGACTTGAAGCTGAGACTTCGATCTTTATCATGGATATCTGGCAAGAGCTGTGGATGTTCCCCCGATCTCTACAAATGAGATAATGAGTGTTTAGATTGCTGCCATTGCACACTGCCAGGTAAGACGCAGCACGTTTTTAGGGTGTGTTTATTGGCCCGCAGCGTTCCCGAGTGGTTGGGGGAAAAACATATAAACAAATCATAAATTTAGAAAAAAGCAAAGCATGAGGGAAGGGGGGGAGTGGGGGGGGGACCGGGTAAGTGAGTCTGCCAAGAGAAACAGATGATAGCTATTCCACACGGATTAATGTATTAATTAAGTTATCATACTGGGGAACATAAAACAAGAAGAGGAGGAAGATTTGCACCAAGGTGTTTTCCCCTAAGGAGCTGGCATCTGAATGATACACACACACACACACACACACACACACACACACACACACACACACACACACACACACACACACACACACACCACCCTCTCTCTGTCTCTCGCTCAGTAGCTACTCATTTTATGATGTGGCATCCCTGTATGATTGACAGATTTAGAGCTTCAGGCTATTGCGCAAAACGATAAACCAGCAGCGATCCAAAAAAAGAGAAGAAGAAGAGGGGGAGGGCAGGGAGGTAAAAAAAAAGAAGAGAAGAAAGAATGAAAGACGAAACATAACTCAAAAGTATATACTGTAGCCAGCTGATGTGATGTGTTTTTCATCTACCGCCTGTGAGGGAGAGAGGTATGGTTTTCTACGGCTGGGACTTGTGGACAAAAAGGACGTGTAATAAAAATACTCGCTCCGCAGCAAAAAGGCGTGGGGGGCAGCTTTGGCAGAGCCCGTGGCTTGGGGAGGACGAGAGGGATCGGTTCGTTCGGAGCAGTGACTTTTCTTCTGCGGGCAGACGGGGGAGTAAATTTGCAGATTTTTGTGACGGCACAAGCGATTAGAAGCAAACACACTGGCTCTTGTAAACTCATTACACACACCCTCACGCCACCACAGAAACCCTGTCTGCTCGGCGCCCCCTTCAACCAGCCGCCCGGCACAGAGAGAGAGAGAGAGAGAGAGAGAGAGAGAGAGGGTGTAAGTGAGAGAGAGAGAGAGAGAGAGAGAGAGAGAGAGAGAGAGAGAGAGAGAGAGAGAGAGAGAGAGAGAGAGAGAGAGAGAGAGAGAGAGAGAGAGAGAGAGAGAGAGAGAGAGAGAGAGAGGGTGTAAGTGAGAGGAGAGGAGTTCTCTCTGGGGGGGTAACACAAGGAGAGGGGTGCATGGGGGCCCACTGGCTGGAAGGTGAACGCAGACAGGGTAAAACAGCTCCATAGGACTCCATAGACCGGGTAAAACAGCTCCATAGGACTCCACAGGCAGGGTAAAACAGCTCCATAGGACTCTGTAGAAAGGGTAAAACAGCTCCCTACTCTCCAATGCTAAGACCCCATAGAGGGAGCATGCAACCTCTCTATCACAATACACGCACAAGCACAAACACAGACACAGAGGAAAAATCTGATAACGTGGTAACACTTTACGGTAAGAGTACATGAATTATCATGAATTCATGCATGAAATCATTCAAGATTAATTCATGATTCATGCATTACTTCATCACTGAATGTCTAATGAGTCATCAAGAATTAGCTTTAATTCATTGTTTGTCATTAATGACCTCCTGCTGAAATAGCACATTATCTTAAGCATTAATTACTCTGGGTACATCGTCATGAAGTTGAAGTTAAAGTGTTACCGTGTACCATGTTAATGGAAATATGTATTTTAAAATGTTATGTCTATGCAATAATCTATATGAAATGTAAACAAAGTTCATAGAGCTTCATAATAAAGTGCATAAGGGAGAAAAGATGGAAATAGCCTTTGGGTACAATCTTGTCCCTGCTTTAAATACTTTTTTTAAAATTTCAACTTCATTAGTTTACATAGCAGAAGCCTTTACAGCTCAAGGTTTTTAGAATATATAAATGTTGATATGTTTCTTGTCAATGTTTAGTCACCACATGCTCTTTGTGGATTACCCAGCATGTGACTCAGTAGCTACTGAGAAACAATGCTTCCAAGCTTTCGCAATTTAGCCAGATGGAGATGGGAGTTTGGTTTCTCAAAAGCACTGAACAGGGCAGCCCAGTGACAACAAACAGTTAACAAAGAGTCAGTATTTCCTCATTTACATAGTCAATTAAGAATTTCTTGAATAATCAATCAAGATAAATAACAGAAAATTGATGTGGAATTGTATTGGATATGGTTCCATGGCTGGTGAAATAGCTTTTCTGTCAATTCTGACACTGAGCAGGCCGGATACTGTGTTTGTTTGAGGGAGGCCATGAGAGGAGATATTACCCATGGCAGGCAGTCAGAAAATATTATTGTACATCAGCTTATTTCTATGATACATTATAACTATTTACACAAGCATTTTATACCAAAATAACCATTTGAAACTTTTTTGGGCTGTTTCTATTTACCAGAGAGGCGTGGACCCTTAATTGGTGCTCCACACACTCACACACACACACACACACAGACACACATACACACACACACACACTAAATAAATAAATAAATAAATAAATAAATAAATAAATAAATAAAAATACTTTCCCTTGACAGCCACAAAGGTAACCACATTTTTCCCATAAACAGTCAGGGAGGGTTCCTTTAAAATCATGGGAAAAGGTAAGTGGAACATTTGGCTTACATTTCATGCAAACGACAGTGTGTACAACGAGCTAAACAACGTCTTTTGGGATCACCGCAGGCCTATATGCAACGCTGTGCTGCTTTGGTTTCTATCATACAGATGATCACAAATCGGCTCAAAATGTTTGGTTTGCCAACAAAGGCCATCAAATCAGCACGGATGTGCTATAAAAATAGTATTGACATGTTTTTGGAGTTCTGCTCCTTGCTTATTTCCCTTCTTTGGTGTATCACGCTTCAAACATGACTAACAAGTTTCAGTCTGGTCCCAATGGGCCAATTACGCTGTGGCCGTCGCTAACCGTCAACACCAAGGAGAAAACACAAAGGCAAACAAGAGCCGTAAGTGTTTAGTCTGAGGGGACAGAAAAGCCTGCAGGAACTCCCATCCCGCGTGAGTAAGAATTTCCAAGTCTCCGGAGCGTACATTGCTCACCGTATTCCTGGGAAACTGCATGGGGAGGCGGGCACAGGATGAGGTGATGTGGGTCGGTCACTCGGCTAGGCCTGGGAACAGCGCAAGGTGAACGGGGCGGGGTTGTTAAGCGAATATTCCACGCCGTGACCTTTTCGAGGAGCAGACAATTAGCGTAAACACAAAAAAAAAGCGAGGAGGAGGAAGTGCCATGAACCGACGGCACTTTTTTGAACGAGGCGACCGCAAAAAGAGCGTGGGGGCTACCGCTGCGTCCGGGTGTTTATGGAGAGCAGCTGCACACTTGAAAATCAAAGGAGCAAAGTGGAAATGGGGGATGTGTGTGTGTGTGTGTGGGGGGGGGGGTTGAGGATGCAAAAAAGCCTTTAACAAGCAACATCCTCCATCGGTCACCCCCGCAGAGCAGAGCCGTTGGGTTGCTCCAGCTCCAACGAGGTCACTCAGGCACAGACAAAGCTAAATGGCAAACTGCCCCAGGCACATAATTATACAGTATGGATTCGGCTTTAAAGTACATATCCTTTCATAGGGGCATTTCAGCTCCTGCTGGGGTGATGTCATTTCAAATGGACACTGGGGCCTCAGGTAGTGCTGCTCGCTGCAGTGCGTAATGACAAGTGTCCTCATAAAACAGCGCCATCATGATGGTAGTTAGCAATATGAGATGATAGGTTACCCCATACAGGTCAATGCAGACAACAGTCATCTCACTCGGCGGACACCTGTTGCACACACCTGTTTGCACAGTTGGGCAATTAGTAGAGCATAGCCAGAGTTATGATCGTTCGAGTGAGATGATTTTTTTTTCTCTCTTTCTTCTTCTTCTTCTCCCTCTCATCTTTCCATCCTCGACATGTAACGCTAGTCTGATCTCAGCCCGCTGGAATGCGGCGTTGCGTAACCAACGCGCCACTCCGACTCATCAGATCACAGATCAAATAATCGGGAGGGGAATCGCCAAGCGAGTGCGGTGCTGTCGTCTGAGGAATCTGGAGTGTGATTGAATGAAAGTAATATTGTGTGCTTTTCTCTGGCAAACTTGGAAAAGTTTTCGGTCGGACGGGCGGGCGGGCGGGCGGACTGTCAGAGGAGGAGGGCTCATCCAGGCTTGATCCTGAGGCCCATGTGACATAATCACCGGGTTTACCTCACTCTATTGTCTCTCTGCTAATCTCTCTCTGCTCATTCCAGTCATCTTAGCTGAGCATTAGAATAACATGCGCTCTAATGGCTCGCACTGGGCGCCATGGCAACGCTGCTGATGTACACAATGAAGAGAACACAATGCATAGCAGACAAGTAACTCACAAATGAGTTACAACAAGAGAAAAAAAAATGCCAGGAAAAATTAATCTGTCTGTTATACACACACACACACACACACACACACACACACACACACACACACACACACTCTCTCTCTCTCTCTCAGATACATGTGAGCGCATGCATACACTCACACTCACTATCTCTCAGACACACACACACACATGCGTACACACACGTGCACACACATTCTTTCTCTCTCTCTCTCTCTCTCTCTCTCTCTCTCTCTCTCAGTACCTTTTCAGACAGTGCCTCCTCTAGAGTGGAGAGGGCCGTGTCTGTGTTGCTGGAGTCGGTCTGTAGGGACTTTACTCGTTCTCTCAGGCTTCCCAGCTGCTTGTCCTTATCCCTCAGCTGCTCCTGCAGGTTCTCAATCTGCACAGAGAGAGAGAGAGAGAGAGAGAGAGAGAGAGAGAGAGAGAGAGAGAGAGAGAGAGAGAGAGAGAAAGACAGGTCAGGCCCATTAACTAAGCTATGGGACAAATGAGGCAAAGGAAACAGCACAGCAAAGTAAAAGAAAGAAAAAAGAATGTGACAATTTTACAGCAAATCCTCATCATAAATCTTTTTTTGTGAAACGCTAATGTGACTCTGAAGAATTTGCAGATGCTAACTGCCCAAAGGAGGCCAGAAAAGTTCCCAACGTTTGCCTGGGACAAGGGAACGACAAAAAAAAAAAAAAAAAGAAAAAGAAAAAGCCTAGTGGTATCACATCTGCATCAAACAGGCTCATTCACAGACCACAATCACCAGAGCACAGCATAGCTTCTATTCATTTAGCCAAAGAAAAACAGGGCCGCTCCACGTCAAAAGTGACCAGCCCGAGGCCAAAAGCAACTGCAACGGGGCCCTCGTTCTCATTCGTGTGGTCACACACACACACACACACACACACACACACACACACACACACACACACACACACACACACACACACACACACACACACAGTAGCTTATCAGGGTCTGCCGCTGCACTGAGACACAGAGTCGTGGGCCAAATGGCTCCTAATTGGTGGAAATGGAGCCGGGTGGGCACAGTGAAAGTGCTGGTCTTCACAGAGCCGGGGCGGGCAGAGCTGAGCTGAGCTGAGCCGGGGCGGGCGGCCCAAGAGACGAGTCCACTCACATTCCAGTCATGGGTGCCTTCACTGATAATGCAGCCGTGCCAGGGGTGGCAGTGAGGGGCACTGGGGGTGGTGGTGGGTGTGGGACAAACTTAAAGATGGCCTTTTAGGCAGCGCAAAGAGGAGAAGGGCAGGGAGGATGCAACAGGGCTCCCCACAGGATGGGTAGATAGAGAGAGAGAGAGAGGGAGAGAGAGGGAGGGAGAGAAAAAGATAGAGAGTAAATTGGAGTGAGGAAGAGTCTGTGTAAAAAGGAGGAGAGAAAGAAGGATGCAACTGGGTTCCCCACAGGAAGAGAGAGAGAGAGAGAGAGAGAGAGAGAGAGAGAGGGAGGAGGAGGAGGAGGGAGGGAGAGCAGGGACAGAGAGACACAAGGGCAAAGACAAAGAGTGAGTGGGAAAGAATGAAATATAGAAAAAGAGAAGAAAATGATGAAAAAGGAAGAAAGGAGAGAGGCCTGAGAGGAGAAGAGAAGAGAAGAGAAGAGAAGAGAAGAGAGGAGAGGAGGGCTGGAGGCCTGAGAAAGAAAGGGAGATAAGTGAAAGAGGGCGATTAGAGTGAGGCAGGGCGAGGCTGGCGCGGCGCGGCTGGAGGCAAACAGCTGAGCCTCTGGGGAGCCCATGGGAACCTCATCACTCTAATTGGGCTTTGGGAAAAACTCCTAGCGGCTCTGTGGCCCATATTTCAAAGCACAGTCAGACCATACACACTATATGAGAAGCACAGAACAGAACAGAGTTCATTAAGATTCTTCCTCCTCCACACAAATAACTCTACTGTACTTGGAGTCACGCCAGACTTTTTTTATAGTTCTTTTTGAAGGGATTTCATAATTCTCAGTTTGCAGTTTGAATAAGGGATAAGAGTGGTTAAACGGGAGGAAAAAGATTCAAAGCATTTACGGGAATAACGGACATTGAACTTGTAAGACTCTGCTGAACAGCAGGGAATGAACACCATGCTAGGTTTACACTGCTAAGATACAGTGTGTGTGGGGGTGGTGTGTGTGTGTGTATGTGTATGAATGTGGTTGTGTGTGTGTGTGTGTGTGTGTGTGTGTGTGTGTGAGCATCTGCATGTGCGTGTCTGAGGGCACCTCGGAGGCCTTTATTTCAGGGCAAATTTAGCATGGCGTTTTCAGAGTCCAGATAAATGATTACATTCTTCGCTGCGCCGCGTTTTCTTTGGCCCGGGCGGACAACAAAAACAGCTCTCCGACGAAACATTTAGCAGTGCGGCGCGGCGCGGCTTAGCCTCCCGCCACTCGCGCGGAAAAACTCTCGCTGCACCCCGACCTCTGACCCCCCACAGTCCGAGAGGCACAGCCGCAGGGTCCGCTCCGATATGGGAAAGTGGACGCCAACGTTCCGGAATTCTTCCGGAGCCTTTCGGAGCACCTAGGGGGCGGTGCTGTGCTCTGTGTCTGTTTGTGTGTGTGTGTGTGAGTGCATGTGTGTGTTCATACTGGTGAATGTCTTCTCAGGATGGGCGTTAGAGTGGGGGGGTTGGGGGGTGATCTGGGCGCTCTACGGATGAGGAGAACAGGAGGAGTCTTTGGTCTCAATTGGTCTGCTTTCGTTTTCACAGCAAATAGTTTTACAGTCACTTACCCATATCTAGTCAAACCTACACACACACACACACACACACACACACACACACACACACATACAAAAAATGGAAATGTGTAGACACTAATACACACACACACACAAATTTGAGAAAGACTTGATAAACCACCTGCTGCTCTGTTAGCTGTTAGCTCCAAGCCCATTAGCTTCATTTTCCACACTCTACCGACTGTGTTGAAATGCTTTCCTGGGCTCCTGGGTTTCAATGTCTATTCAAATACACTATCAATCTGCATGGTGAATGTAAAAACATCCAAATGTAATGTATTTGTAAACATGTATCTTCGTTTGAGTGTTAAAATGTGTTTTTATTAGTACAGGACAAGCATTTGAATGTGTTGGTACCTTATCTTTCTTAAACATATACTGTACATATACTGTAGCCCATCCAGTAGGTAAGTGATTTGTATTGTGCGTTCTTCACTTAGTGTGATAGTGGTGTGATGTATTGGGCCAGTAGGTACTGTACAGCTCTCTCCCCCTGCTGTACTGCGGGCCTCAGGCCTGCCCCCAAGGCTTCAGAACCACGGGCTCCTCCTTCAGGCTGGGCCGGGCCGGGCCCTGGAGGAGCGCCGCTCTAGGGCCTGGTGTCGGAGTCCAGCACAGCGCAGCGCTGCTCACGGCCCTAATCTGATTTCCTGCGGCGGAAAGTCCGTCTGCATGCCCAGCGCCGCCGCAAAACACCCATGCAAATCTGCGCTCACTCGCACAAGTTTCTCAGGTTACAGCCCCAGAACTGGTGCAGGGGGGGGGGGGGAGGCGGAGGAGGTGTGATCGGGGGGAAGAGGGGGGGTCATCCGAAAACGCTCCCGTCAGAGACTCACCCGCCCGTCCAGTCCCGCGTCTGCGCGCTGCACCTCCCTATTGACGTTGGCCGGCGAACGGCTCAAAATCTCGAATCCCTTTCTTCCCTCAGGCCTCCGAAAAACACCACCGCGCGAATGAAGAACGAGAAATGCATCGTGGCAGTTTCTGTTGGACAGCGTGCGTGTTTTCGCTAGGATAAACGGTCATAAAATATCACCTCTTCCCCTTTTTTTTACGACTTTGGAGATTACATCGGGGGTTTTAAGCGAAAGCGGGGCGTTATTGCGGGGCGTTATTGCGGGCCGTTCCAGAGGCTTCTTTAGTTGCTTCGATCTGAAACAGGCCCCCGTGTCTCTCTCTCTCTCTCTCTCTCTCTCTCTCTCTCTCTTTCTCTCCGAGCCCTTCTGCACGGAGCTTCAGTACCAGAGGAGCCCACTGGCTACGGCAACAACACACAGTCCGGAATCTGGATCCCGACCCAAATCAATACCAATAAAAACATCAGTTTAAGGCACAAAAGCCCCTGGAGCTGGGCCTGATCGCCGCGACCATGTAATTACTGCGAGCTCCCCCCAAAGTATGCGCGCGGCTCAGCCCATTAAAAATACCAAAAGGATCACTGGGTCGGCCCCGCTCGCTCTCTTTCCAGTTCTTGAGGTTTGTCATCACTTTTCTCAAAATGCGGCGAGGAACCGAAACAGGAGGGGAGAATGAGTGGTGGTGGTGGTGGATGGTGGGGGGGGGGGGGGGGTTTGTAGGGGTTTGGTGAGGCCATAGAGAGGGTGGTGTTTGAGGCGAGTGAGGGGGGGGGGCTGGAGAGGGGTCACCGGAGGCTGCTGCATCCAGCTAGTAAATTGGTGCAGAATCAAACCACAGGGCCCAACAATAGGAAGGACAGAGTGCAAGGGCTTTAGCCTCCAGCCTAGCCGCCAGGGTTTAGCGATTAGTTACAGTCTCAATGAGAAGGGACGATGATTACCCGCACCCTTCAGCAACCTACATTTATATCAAACACACATGCGCGCGCACACACACACACACACACACACACACACACACACACACACACACACACACACACACACACACACACACACACACACACACACACACACACACACACACACAGAGAGACACAGATACACTCTCAAAGAACAGCCAATGGAATATTCATCATCATTCAGCATCTCTGCTGCTTCCACAAGTAACCAAACACTTAACCAAATGAATGAAAGCAGACATATGCAAATGCAAGCACTTTTTTGTGATGTTTACGGTGTCTGTTACTCTGTAACAGCTCATACTTGGAATCCACTATGATGATGAGGTGAGTCTTTGCTTTCCCCTTACATAATCAAGGGTCAATAATAGTATAGGGTGAAGGGCCTATTAGGCAGTGATATCATGGCATTCAACACTTGCTACATAGACTGCTATGTATTAGTATTGTAATGAAAATCTCTCTCTCTCTCTCTCTCTCTCTCTCTCACACACACACACACACACACACACACACACACACACACACACGCACACACACGCACACACTCTGTATCTATATCTCTCTCTATTTCAAGGCCGCACAATACAGACATCCAGTGATCAAACTTCATTCCCACTGCAGAGAGCCCTGAGGCTGTCAAATTTTGCCCCCTGGTGGTGACAGACTGGTAATGCTAGAGGAGTTTGATCCC
>JAODXP020000018.1:15431204-15446204 GCA_027497455.2 Sardinella longiceps
AGGGTAACCAGATTGTCCCTGCTTTTTGAGCACAGTCTGCATTTTTGATGGGTCTGTCTCCAAACACCCCAACTCTCTTTTGTACCCACTTTTTGATGTGAAAAACATCAGATATTTTTTTTAAAGATTTTTTGCCTTTAATCAGATAGGACAGTGTAGAGATGACAGGAAACAAGTGGGAGAGACAGATGGGGTGGGATCGAAATGACCCGGTCGGAATCAACCCGGTCCCAGAGTGATGTCTAGCCCTAGCCACGGCCCCCAAACATCAGATATTTTCACTATTTCATTATAGACTGCAGGTCTGGAAATGTCCCTGGCCTTTTCATGTTTGGAGATCTGGTGACCTTATTCTACATCCACTTAAGACCTTGTGCTGCCTGGACAACTCACCTCTGAGACTGGGACCCAGGCTTAGAGAGCTTTTAGAAATACTCAGCTCAGGGAGCGTCGGACCTGAGCGCAGGAAGCTTGTGGAGCGACTACACAAAGAAAGTGCAGGGCGGCTCCCAAAGAAATGGTCCTCAGAGCGCCTATACTGCAGCTCTGCCATCCACACATATCTGCGTCCAGACAGCTTAAGACAGAAGTTCACCTGATACCTCTCGAACAACCACTTCATCTTCCAGGGAGGCCCTACAGTACATCTGAAAATGCCATTCCATTCTTTCTCTAAACAAAATGCATCAGCCCAAAAACATGGAACCGCTTCCAAAATATTTGATTCAAACTTTCCACCAGGACCCTTTGCTAAGCCCCCTCTTCCCCTTTTCTTCCCCTCCTCCCCTCGCACCCCAACAACCCTCAATCCATCCATCCATCCTCCACTCTCTTTCTCTCTACACTTCTGAAGCTCAAACAAAAAGCCATCCCTTCATCCTGATATGAACTTGAGCTGTGCTAAGCTAGCTCCTCGGCTAGCGCCAGATTTCTGCTGTGACAGCAACAACAGCATTAGCAGCAGTAACCCTTCCACTCTGAAACAGCACAGACTCTCTGGCCTGGCGCAGGCCTTCCTGGGATCCAGCTGCTTGCTATCTCTCTCTCTCTCTCTCTCTCTCTCTCTCTCTCTCTCTCTCTCTCTCTCTCTCTCTCTCTCTCTCTCTCTCTCTCTCTCTCAGCCCATATGCAGGGTTCTGGCACCCATTTCGACCAAGGGTGTCTGACAGAGGGCCAGGGGCCGAGCTCCATGCAGAGGGGAGGTGTGTGTATACAGTGTGTGTGTGTGTGTGTGTGTGTGTGTGTGTGTGTGTGTGTGTGTGTGTGTGTGTGTGTGTGTGTGTGTGTATGGGGGGTGAGGTTACACAACCCTGAGCCGGACTATGGCCAATGTCCACACAGGCCTTGTCTCGTTGTGCATCTTCCAGGCCAGTAACAGCTATTTCAACAGACTGCCGTTCAGGTGGCTAAATCATTGTTATTGCTGACCGTAAGTCAGGGGAGGAATAAGAACAAGGAGAGGTGGCAAGAACACACACACACACACACACACACACACACACACACACACTGAGAGAGAGAGAGAGAGAGAGAGAGAGAGAGAGAGAGAGAGAGAGAGAGAGAGAGAGAGAGAGAGAGAGAGAGATGAACACATTACGCATTCTCCCTCGGGCTCTTATCTGAACAAAAGCTAGAAATATAGACATACCCTAGCAGCAGAAAGTTGTTATGCACAGCCAGCATATCTAGTAATGAGCCATACGGAATCTCTGTGCCCGAATCCTTGGTTTTGGGTGACCAATCACAATACTCTATGCTTGATTTTGCTTGATTTTGGCTCTGATTGGTTATAGCCAGAGCCATAGAAAAGACATTCAGACAGTTAGTCAGATAGACAGACAGACATGCATGTATTCACACACACACACTTATCCATGAGTGGGCCCATGAGACATGGATCTGCCCAAGGTTTCTTCCCAAAATGAATTATTAGGAAGAGAAGGGAGTTTTGCCCTTGGGTGCTCCCCTGTACTGTCTGTAATGTACTGTACTTGTGCTCTCCACAAATTAAATTGAATTAAATTGGGTGTAAGCTGAGAGTGTTCTCCTGTGTGACAACACAGCCCAGCCCATCCCATCCCATCCAGGCTCAGAGCCGAGCAGCACAGCCCAGGCCTGCCGTCTGGGACGCTCCCAAGACAAAAGCACTTCCTGGGCCCCGACAGGAAGCTGATGTATCACTAACCGTCCAGCTCCCTCTCTAAATCAGAGCCAATTAGGCCTTCATATAAAACATCCTCATTACAGGCTTTTAAAGAGCTGCCTGTCCTCTGACTCACCACTGTAATGGAGGATCAAAGAAACACCTGGCCTCGGTGCGCGCACACACACACACACACACACACACACACACACACACACACACACACACACAAGCACCAACCCACCCACTCAGCACTCAGACACACATACACAGTCACACACACACATACACACACACACACACACACACACACACACACACACACACAGGCACAAAGCCACCCACTCGCCACTCAAACTTACAGACATAACATACGAAAGCCCTCAAACACACACAACTACAATGAGCAACTGTGCACTCAGTGCCACCTTACACAGTCATACACACACACACGCACACACACACACACACACACACACACACACACACACACACACACACACACACACACACACACACACACACACACACACACAGGCAAAAAGAAAGAAAAGAGAGAGAGAGAGAGAGAGAGAGAGAGAGGCAAACTGATAGACCCTAACCCACCCCCTGGCTGTGACTAGTCCTTTGAACTTGGTGGGAGGCGTAAGCTGCAAATCATGCTCTTATCGGCCCTTTTGGGAGCGCCTCTTCTTCTTCCATGTTTGTGAGCTTTTTAGGAGAGGTCACCCAGAGGGCCTCGCTGAGCGAGTGAGTGTGTCTAGGAAGGTCAGGTGACCGCTCGCGCTCTCCCTCCCTGCAACGTCCTTGGGAGGGCGCTGGCGGAACGAAACCCCTGAGGTAACAATCAAGGCATCCCATCATTCAAAATGCCCCCCCCCCCCACACACACACACAAATTACATATTTTCTAACACACATAACCGAAGGCGTGATTTAATGTTGACTTCAAGAGAGCCAGTGCTGTATGCAGGCGGCCTCACCACAGTAGCGGCACTTTCCATTGGAAGAAGAAGAAGAAGAAGAAGAAGAAGAAAATAAAACACAGCATCCTAATGTTTAGTGGAAAAATGTCAGAATCCCCAAAATATGGGGTACTTACTACAGATTAAATTACATCCAAAGTCTCCACCCCACAGCAGAAGGGACCATATGCTTTTCAACTGTGTTTTCTCTCTCTCTCTCTCTCTCTCTCTCTCTCTCTCTCTCTCTCTCTCTCTCTCTCTCTCTCTCTCTCTCTCTCTCTCTCTCTCTCTCTCTCTCTCTCTCTCTCTCTCTCAAATCTATAGACAGTTTCTTCTGTGCTTGAGCAGTGGCCATGTGCTTGCCAATAGAACCAGAGCATGGAGACATGTTCTTTTAACAGTGCAGCTGTCTCCAAGTTCTGGCCACGGACCCCGCGAGAAGAGGGTTCTGCTCTGGTCCATACCGCGCCACAGCAGAACAGCACATTGCAATGCATCCTCCTGTGTGTTACTGTGTGCGTGTGTTTGTGTGTATGTGTGTGTGTGTGTGTGTGTTTGTGCGTGTGTTACGGTGTGTGTGTGTGTGTGTGTGTGTGTGTGTGCGCACACCAATACACATGCCAAGTCCTGTTCACACGAAAGAGTCAAGGACAGACACTCAGTAAAAACAGATGATAAGATATGTTCCATTCAGCTCTCTCTCTCCTTTTCCTTTCTTTCTTTATCTTTCTTTCTCTCTTTCTTTCCTTCTTTCTTTCTTTTTCTCTTTCTCTGGTCCAGGCCCCTGCTCAAACACACACCAGCCCACTATGCTGGAGCGCAGCACAGCACCAATGGAAACCTGTGACTTATCAACCCAACGTCCTCCTCTGATATATCTGGGAGTCTTAGATCATTGATTTCCAACCAATTTGTTTTCTTTTTACATTGCTTACACTCGCTGTGTAGGGTTGGCCATATGGGAACTGGTTTCTATTACACTTTAGCAATGCTGACAGTCTTCTGGGCCTGTTGGGTGCGCATGTGACTGTGTATGAGTGTGTCTATACTGTATGACTGTGTGTGTGTGTGTGTGTGTGTGTGTGTGTGTGTGTGTGTGTGTGTGTGTGTGTGTGTGTGTGTGTGTGTGTGTGTCTGTGTATATGTATGTGTGTGTGTCTGTGTGTGCGTTTGTGTGTCCATATGTGTGTGTCCGTGTGTGTGTGTGTGTGTGTGTGTGTGTGTTTGGGAAGAGGAGGTGGAGATGGTCAAACAATAAGCACATTTTCTCTCGTTCTCATTACTCATTGCATTGGGAGTGCGACCTGGCCGACCCTCTCTCTCAGATGATAGCAGGTCCAGCCCAGTTGTGTCTGTCTTCATTTACCTTGATTTGGCTCTTGGAAATGAGGCTTCTTTAGAGTCTGTACGGCCCCGGCATATTTCATTAGAAACGCTGGGAGTCACAAGTATGTATTATCCCCCCGTGAGTCCCAGTAATTCCTAAGAACAACAACAATGAATGTGCGTCACTGGGGAGGGGAGCAGACAGACTCTGACACCCCCCCCCCCCCCACCCCTTCCTCACACACACACACACACACACACACACACACACACACACACACATAGACATCTACTCACACACACACCCAAGTGGGTGACAGATGTTTTGGGGGAGAAGAGGGGGTGGTTTCATAGCTGTCTGTACAGAAGAGTGGCACACGGGCGATACTCTGCCGTTCTCGTCTGTGCCGGGTTGAGGTGACGGTCGGGTTCTGACGGATGGACCCCGGGGCCTGCGGAGGAGGAAAAACACCTCGCCCCACGGGCCTCTCGCCGCACGGGCAGCCCCACCGGTAAGTTATAGCCCCGCGAGGATTCCCCGAGGGAAAACAGGAAGTGTGGAAAACCAATCAGAGAGCCCTTTTCCGATGTTGCTGCGCGATATTTAGTCGGTGACAAATGGAGTGGAACCGAAGAGAAATATTTCCTCACACGGGGGTCAGCTTTTTCCCCGATGTTACCGCTTTGTCTTTGGGCTTTTGCAGCCGTTTGAATAATGCCTTTCAAATGCACTGGGGTAGCAACAGGCCGGACATTGAGCAGTGAATCTCCACACACACACACACACACACACACACACACATACACAAGCGCAGATGTGCAGCCTTAAAAAAAAAACACACACACACACACACACGCACTCTGGCGTCTCTCGAGCAGCTCCTGGCGGCGAGCTAGCAGGGCGGATCGCACACGGCGAAGGCAGCGGCGGCGGCAGTGATGGCGGCGGCGGCGGCGGCGGCGGGAGAAGCGAGGCCCTTCCGTCGGGCCCTGCGGCGGCTCTGAGGATAACATCCCCCCCTCTCTCTCTCTCTGTCTCTCTCTCTCTCTCTCTCTCTCTCTCTCTCTCTGGCTCTCTCTCTCTCTCTCTCTCTCTCTCTCCGCCTCCGGGCCAGCAGGTAATGCCTTGATCTTTCAGCAGACGGGGCTCCAGCAAATCCATTACGCCTGTTATGCATCCCTCCTGAGCGCTCCCAGCACCAAGGCATGCAGAAATCATTTAGATGGCATGGAGATTTCTCCAGCTCTGCTCTGCTCCAGCCCAGCACAGACACACACACTGCACCGCACCGCACCGCCCTGCACCGCACACAGCCTTTACAGCAGGGCTGGAAGCAGAGAGAGTCTAGGGAGAGTCTGTGCATGAGTGTGTGTGAGTGTGTGTGTGTATATGTGTGTGTGTGTGTGTGTGTGTGTGTGTGTGTGTGTGTGTGTGTGTGTGTGTGTGTGTGTGTTTAAGGGGGGGGGAGGGGTCTGTGGAGTTTCTCAGGGTTAGGAAACTCTGGAGTTTTCTTTCACTTTGTGTTTCTGTCTTTTCTTGTGTTTCTGTCTCCATTTCCCTCGCCTCTCGCCCCCTTTCTCAGTTTCTCTCTATCTGTTTCTCTCTCTCTCTCTCTTTCTCTCTCTGTTTCACTCACTCTCTCGCTTATCCACTTGCTCTACTCAGCACAGAAGTGTTAATGAGGTACCCACACAATCACAGCACCACCCTCTTACACACACACACACACACACACACACAGATGCTTTGAAACGCACACACACACACACACACACACACACACACACTTTGAAACACACACGCTAAAAATGCAGCAACAAAGTGGGTGTATTTTGAGCGACGGGAGCAGAATGTTGCATCTTCATTAGCGCTTAAAAGAGATATGAGAAGCCTTTCATGGCCTGTTGCCATGGTGAGGAAGAACCATCTGGATGGGGAGTGTGAGTGAGCTGATCTGGAGTCAGTCAGTTACAGTACTGGAGCCCTGAAACAGACATTACAGCCCGTAATGGAAACTCTGCAGCTACAGCAACACAGATTTCAGGGGGAATTCTGGGGAAGGAGGCCGTGGAGTGTGTGTGTGTGTGTGTGTGTGTGTGTGTGTGTGTGTGTGTGTGTGTGTGTGTGGTGGAGAGTGGGGAGGTTGGAGAGGGTCAAGGTCAAAACACTCCGTACCCCCCAAGCACACACACACGTACACCACATCAGACACAGATGTACTCTCCTTAACTTTCTCTCGCTCTCTCTCTCTCTCACACACACACACACACACATGCGCACACATACTGTACATGCATACACACACAGGCATACATACACATGTTCATACACACACACACACACACACAGGGGTCTCCCATGATATTTGAAGTGAAGAGTGAAGAGGAAGTCCAGCAAATTACAGACGAGACGAACGTGGGGAGGGGAGAGCTGAGGAGGAGCTCTGTTCACACGCTTCTACTGTAGAACACACACACACACACACACACACACACACACACACACACACACACACACACACACACACACACACACAACACGCGCCCACACACCAACACACACACACACACATAAACACAGGCACATATACACACACATACTGTCTGTGCCCACGCACGCAGGTACACACACACACACACACACACACACACATGAACACACGGACACACACATAGCTACAGCGTGAACATCAGGGCTGACACAGAAATATTATACAGAGAGGCCCTGAGAGAGAACCAAAATAGTTATGGCAGTATCACATAACTTATCACATATACCCACACACACACACACACACACACACACACACACACACACACACACACACACACACACACACAGTATGCTAGCTTTAAGGAGGTGACAACAGCGCTGTGAACTTAAAAATGACAGCGAGCAACATGGGGGGAAGAGTCACTGAGGGAGGCAGAAAAACAGAGATATGAAGAGAGACGGAGAAAGAGAGAGAGAGAGAAAGATGAAGAGAGAACGAGAGAGAGAGAGAGTGAGAGTGAGAGATGGAGAGAGATATTGAGAAAGCAAAGGGAAAAAATGCACTTCTATATAACATAACAGACCTTACATATACAACATACGTCTTACATAAGACATTTGTGTGGAACAAGTGGACACTTTAACAACACTGCGCACAGACAGCAGAAGAGGAATGCAACGTATGATTACAGCCCAGCATTACATAAGTCACACACACACACACACACACACACACACACACACACACACACACACACAGAGCCCACCGCATATTCAACATACATCATCTATATGCAGCCCGATGGCTTTAAAGAGGTGACAAGAAAATGGTATGGCAGCGCGGGTCAAAAGTGCAGCGCTGCAATGGAAACCGCCGTCCATAGGATCCCATCATCCACGCGGGACCACACTGGAGTGACTGGCAGTGTGGTTTGCGCCCATCCAAATTATACCTCATAAATTATATACGGTAAATGGAGCTCGTTAAGACGCCCACTGAGGGGCCGAGTCCCGTCGGGGGTGGAGGCAATTAAGGTGTGGGAGGCAGAGAGGGGACAGATGAAACACGGAGAAAAGGTCACCTCTGCATCGAGTACCACTGAGACACTGACCTGGGACCTGCTGCTAAAGGCCAGACTGTAGTTATATTCAAGACAGGGGCAGTCTCCAAAATGATGCCATGTTACATGCGGCTCAGATACAGGTGGGACAGTATATTTTAGTCACGATACAAGATAAGATGAGATAAGATCAATCCCAAAGGAAATTCAAGAGTATGTAGTATGCATGTACTGTATATTCATCCCAAGGGAAATGTCATAGTATGTATTATGCATGTAGAATGTAATAAAGATGCAAGCTAGTATGTAGTATGCCTGTAGCTTTTAGTCAGTCAAGTCAGTAAAGATACAAGCTAGTAAGTAATATGCATGTAGTATGTAGTCAATCAAGTGAGTAAAGATACAAGCTAAAATGCAGTATGCATGCAGTACCGGTATGTCAATAAAGATACAAGCTAGTATGTACTATGCATGTAATATGGCATTATGGACACAGCAAGGGTCTCTTCATCGCTAAAAAACACCCCTGGTAGGTCGGTAGGTAGGTCGGTAGGTAGGTAGATAGGTAGGTAGGTAGTTAGGTAGGTAGGTAGGTAGATAGGTAGATAGGTAGTTAGGTAGGTAGATAGGTAGGTAGATGTTGGAGGAGGATGAAGGGTCTTTGATTTTAAAACAGGGCAGCATGTGCTGCGCTAAAAACAGGGTCATCATTAAAAGCCGAGGCCGGGCGGTGGTGGGTGGTGGGTCTCCATCTGCTCTGAGAACAGAACCTTTATCAAGACTGCCATGAGCATCCGGAGGCAAAGAGCCCAGAACACACGGAGGTCCAACTGACCCATAAACAGCTCCATATTGGCGACATTAGTAGAAGTTAAAAACAAAACAGGTAGTCACTGATGCTGGGTGGTCTGGCTGACCTGGGAACAGCAGAGGACAGATGAAGCCAGAAGAGAATAAGGTGGAGGCAAAAAAGAGAGAGGGGGGGAGAGAGAGAGAGAGGGTGGGAGAGAGAGAGAGGGAGAGAGAGAAAGAGAGACACCACCCAATTTGCATAAGTGGGCGCCAGTGGAAAGAAAGAAGAAGAGAGATGAAAAGGCAGGGAGGATAAATAAAAGGATAAATAAAAGGATAAATGGCGTGACACAGAGACGGAGAGACAGATAATGAGGAAGATGGAGGAGCGCAGGGCCAGGAAGGAAGATCAACAGAATGGAAAAAAAGGAAAAAAATTGACAGTTGACAGTGGAGCAGATAGAAGAAGTGAATAACAGAGGAGGATGAGGAAAACGTGCGTGTGTGTGTGTGTGTGTGTGTGTGTGTGTGTGTGTGTGTGTGTGTGTGTGTGTGTGTGTGTGTGTGTGTGTGGAGCAGGAGAGCCATGGGAACGAGTGGAAACTTCCCCCGCAGGTGGGAGTGCGTCAGTGCTGGGAGTTAACCTTATAAAAGTCATTAAGGGCCTGTTGGGGCCACAGGAGGGCCCTTGGTCCCAAACACACACACACACACACACACACACACACACACACACACACACACACACACACACACACACACACACTCTGACACACACACAGGTACAAGCAAGCACACACACACACACACACACACACACACACACACACACACACACACACACGGAACCATGCACATACGCACACATACTATACATGTGTAGGCATGCACATATGTATACACAGACACGTGTAAGTAAACAGGCAAACACACACACACACGCACACACACACACGCACACACACACACACACAGAGAGAGAGAGAGACCCAAGCGAGACAGAGAGACTGTGGGGATGACATATCTGATGCCGGTGCTCATTAGGTCTCATTAAAGGCGGCTCTTTTCCCCGGGCCGTTTAATCAGAGCCTCTAATCGAATCATCAGGCTGGCCATTAGGGCCTTTAAGGATGAGTGGACATCCCCACAGCACATTACTGGAGGAGATCCTCACTCACTAGGAGCAACAAGGAGCTCCCATGCATGGGGTGAGAGGCTCAATTGATCTGTGTGTGTGTGTGTGTGTGTGTGTGTGTGTGTGTGTGTGTGTGTGTGTGTGTGTGTGTGTGTGTGTGTGTGTATGTGTGTGATGCATGTGGTGTGATGTGTGTGTGTGTGTGTGTGTCTGTGTCTGTGTGAGTGCATGGTGTGTGAGTGTGTGTGTGTGTGTGTGTGTGTGTGTGTGTGTGTGTGTGTGTGTGTGTGTGTGTGTGTGTGAAAAGTTGCTGCTTGTGTTTGTGTGTTTGTGTGAGAGAATGAGAGAAAGAGAGAGCGCATGTGTGTTGATGGGATGTGACATGAGTGAGTGAATCAGTGAGTGAATGAATCAGTGAGTGAGTGAGTGAGTGAGTGAGTGAGTGTATGAGTGAGAGAATAAGTGAGTGAGGGAGGGAGGAAGGAAGAGAGAGAGAGTGAGTGAGTGAGAGGTGAAAGGAGAGAGAGAGAGAGAGAGAGAGTGAGTGAGTGAGTGAGTGAGTGAGTGAGTCAGAGAGCGAGCGAGAGAGCTAGTGAGTGAGTGGTTGCACGCCTTTGGACGGCTCCCTATTTCCATGTCCACATCTATATAATATGCATCTGATAGCTAACATGCCCCATTCATAGGCAAATCGAATACCTTCTGGTGTCTGGCTTCCATTTTGATAATGGAGCATATTAGACGCGACAGGCCAGCTTCCACAGGCTCGGCGGCCCCAGACTGAGACCCAGGAGGAGGCTGCTCGCTCGCTCACTCGCTCGCTCGCTCGGGCCAGGAAAAGTCTGGGCACCCCTCCAGCTCCACCCTCAGAGCTCCACAACAGACCAGCGTCCAGGACAGGACAGCGCAGGACAAAGCAGACAAGACCAGACTTGCCCAGACACACGGCAGATCGGTTCTCTCATCCTAATGGCGAACGACAGGTTGGCAGATTGGGGGACAAACGCATGGGTGGACACCGTCACTGCCTACTGTGATGCAAGTCAATTCTAGACATAGAGTCATGCACACGCAAACGCGTAAAGAATTCTGAGAGTCAAGGAAGTATAAGTGTAATTAACGTCGTATAACATCAGATAGAATGTTATGTTTCGAAATGAGGTCAATGTTATTATTTTGTGATAAGGTGCTTTTTCCAAGTGATGTTTGCTGTCTGAACATCCATCTTCCAAACCATTTACTGTACTGTACTGTATGCGTCTCCTTGTGTTTGTGCAACTCACATTAACTGGTGGCTCACACAGCAGGCCAGACATCCTGAGCAGGACTTTAGTGAATGTCTATCGCATCAAACATCAGGACTCAAAATAATGGCCATTGGGGTGAAGACATAGCCTGACATAGCCCGCCCATAATACGAATGTTCATCCGTATCCAAGTTCTGGGGATGGTCTTCTGGGGCGGGTTTACATCGGTAGAGAGACTACCGGCCAACAAGCGAAGCTGATTAGATGAGCTGTCCAATCGATTCAAACGATCCCCCCCACCACCTTCCCGCCCTATAATCCCGTCAAGTTAAAGAATCTCCAGACCGTGAATACGGATGAACATCCGTATTATGGTTGGGCTATGTCAGGCTAGTAAAGACAGGGGATCAAAGGGGTTTAAAAAAGGCCTCACAGTGGGTTAGTAAATGACCAACTGAGGCTACATCTGAGCAGCTGTGGCAATATCACTCTTTTCCAACCCGTCTTCCAACTGGGGCCTGAGTCTGTACCTTCTTCTGCAGGACGTTGACCTTGCGCTCTTTGACGTCCAGCATGTCCTTCATGTCCCGGATCTCTCCGCTCAGCGTTCCTTTCTCCTCCGTCAGCTCCTGGAGCTGCTTGCTCTTCTTGTTCAGGAACGTCTCCTTCTCCTCCAGACGCAACCGCAGAGCATCCACCTAAGGCACAGAAAGACAGACCACAAGAGAGGGAGGGAGAGAGAGAGAGACAGAGAGAGAGAGAGAGAGAGAGAGAGAGAGAGAGAGAGAGAAGAAAACAAAACAGAAAAACTGAAAATGAGAAATGAGAACAGAGGAGCATTTTTCAACAGCTCAAAATTATGGCAATTTAATCATTCACTTTACAGTAACCAGAGCCGCTTTAATTCCTTTAAAACTGAGCTTCCATCGAGCAAGAGGTTCTAATTTTTGTATTTTTTCTGGAAAGTATCTGTCATGACAAAATGCACAACACGATCTGCGGTGTTGCACGGCACGCTGTGTTTTGTGTTGAGATTCAACATGCCTCCCAGCTCAACAGTGCGCAACTTTTTTTCTTCCAGGAATTCTTCAGAGGTTCTAGGCACAACTCAACTGGTCTAATCAGAAGAAAGTCATGATTCTGGCTGCATTTCAAAGTTACTAAATTTATAAAATGAAGAAGTGATAACACAAATATCACAAACATTATTTTAATTCACACACACACAGACACACACACACAGAGACACACACACAAACATGAAGACATACACACACGCAGGCTGTTAAGCTCTTTTCTAACTGGAGGGTCTGTGGACTAATTGCGTTTCCAGGTTTGGTTTCCATGGTGCTGGTATTGGGTAACACACAGCGGGGTGAACCCATATGAACTCCAAAGGTGTCAGAGAGCTCGTTATCAAGGCCCCTTAACGAGCCACCAGAGGACATGGACAAACACACATGCACACATACACACACACGTGCATGCTCGCAATCTCACATATACTCTTAGAACTTTAAAAAGTGCCTGCTGACATACACACACACAAACACACATACACACACATACAGACACACACGCTTACAGACACATTTTCTCATAACTTTAAAGGCGCTGGCTGACATACCCTCATAGACATACACACATTCACATATATACAGTACAAACACACACACACTCGTTTAAAGAATCCACTGATGGAAACACGTGGCGCTCTGAAAAGACTTCAAAGCTAGCCTCAGAGGGGGTCGAGCTCCATCGAGCCCCTCACTTGCTCTCTCTCTCTCTCTCTCTCTCTCTCTCTCTCTCTCTCTCTCTCTCTCTCTCCCTCGCTCGCTCGTTGGCTTGTCTGCTTGCTGCCGACAAAAGCGAAGCGCGGAACAGAAAACACACACCACCGCCGACTCAACCTGCCGGTCCTGTCCGCCAGCATCGGTCTCCCCCTTTAATCATCCTCGCCCTCACCCGTATCAACCCCACCGTTGCCTCCATCGAAACCGCCGCCGCCGCCGCCACCGCTGCGGCTGATCCAGTGCCCGCTCCCAGAGGCGGGGATTAGGACTAATAGTCCTGCTGTCTGGCCTGCTGTAACTGACTGCGCATTCTCAAATGACTGATCTTGTCTTAATCTGGACAGAATGCGCCGACTCATGTTGTACCACCCCAGAAATACATAAGTCAATTAAAATGCAACAAGCAGAGTTTACTCTATGTGATGAGTTTACATAAAAGTGAAGGGAGTGTGTGTGAGTGTGAGACTGTGTGTGTGTATGTGTGTGTGTGTGTGTGTGTGTGTGTGTGTGTGTGTGTGTGTGTGTGTGTGTGTGTGTGTGTTAAGCGCTGCATTGCACCACTGCAGATGAGACCAGGAACTCTGTAAGACAGAAGAAGTGTGGTGTGTGGCGTGGTGCAGTTTGCTGCTGGTGTTACTGAGTACAGCATCGTATAGAATTAAATGCACTGAGGTGCACACTGTGGACAGGCTCTCCTGTTAATTCTCATTAAGTCTAATTTCTCTTCATTGTGTGTTTCAGTGTGTGTGTGTGTGTGTGTGTGTGTGTGTGTGTGTGTGTGTATGTGTGTGTGTGTGTGTGTGTGTGTGTGTGTAAGGGAGTATGTCTCAAGTAAGACACACACACACACACACACACACACACACACACACATAGAATAGCAGCTTTTAACAGTAGTACTACTGGATGGCCTATGCATGGCTGAGATGGCAAAGGATTTATCTCCTATTGCTTCTCTGGCTGTAGACCAAGCCCCAATACTGAGCATGACTATAAGAATGTGTGAGTGTGTGTGTGTGTGTGTGTGTGTGTGTGTGTGTGTGTGTGTGTGTGTGTGTGTGTGTGTGTGTGTGTGTGTGAAAACAGAGAGAGAGAGAGAGAATGGAACTTCATATCTCTCTCTTCTTTCACCCTCCTCTCTCCATCCCCTGCATATCAACACCCCCACCCCACAAACCCTCCTTCCCTCTCCCTCTCTCCCTATCCCTCTCTCCCTCTCCCTCTCCCTCTCTCCCTTTCCCTATCCCTCTCTCCCTCTCCCTCTCTCCCTCTTTGGCAGAGCACAGTGCCAGTGACACTGGTAATCCTCCATCATTTGGCACAGACTCATTTATAAGGAATTTGTTGGGGTGCTTTGGCAGGAAATGGCCGCTGTCCTACCTCAGCTAATTCATTAACCTTTGAAACGGTGGCGCTTCACAAGTAGTTCCTCTGACTAAAAGACTTATATTACAATAGGGCCTGAAACAAGAGCAGATGAGGGAGCAGAGAAAGCAGGGAAAGAGCAAGGAAGAGGAGGATGCAGAGAGAGATGAGAGAGAGGGAGAGAGAGAGAGAGAGAGAGGAAGAGAGAGAAAAAATAAGCAACAGTGAGTGAGAGAACGGAGAGAGAAAAACCCGCAGCGTTCCATTTTTAAAACTCAAGCCTCCGTGTCTTCTTTTTTTTTTCCTCCCTCCTTTCCCAGAGACTCTTGTCAAGCGCTCGCGGCTTCATGGCGGCCCGCGTGTGTACTTTACAAAACCCAGCGAAACACAACAAATAGCCTCAGTGGGCCCCCAACATGATATTTAAGGGAACCCGAAAAGAATGGCAGCATTCTGTGCCGACACATTTAGGAAGAGGGAGCGATCTTCCACCCGGAGAGAGAGAGAGAGGGAGGGATGGAGAGAGAGAGAGAGAGAGAGAGAGAGAGAGAGAGAGAGAGAGAGAGAGAGAGAGAGAGAGAGAGAGAGAGAGAGAGAGAGAGAGAGAGAGAGGAGAAAGGGAGAGAAAGAGAGAGTCAGGGCGAGAGAGAGAGAGAGAGAGCGAAAGTTCCACCACCGC
>JAODXP020000018.1:15466204-15468704 GCA_027497455.2 Sardinella longiceps
GGGGAGGAGAGGAGGGTGGAGGAGGAGAAAGGACAGGAGAGGAATGAAGAGAAGAGGGGAGAGAGCAGAGGAGAGGAGAAGAGAGGAAAAGAAAGGAGAGGAGAAGAGGTAAAAGGACAGGAGAGGAATGAGGAGATGAGGGAGGAGTTCAGAGGAGAGAAGAAGAGAGGAGAGGAGAGGAAAAGAAATGAGGAGAAGAGGAGAAAGGACAGGAGAGAAGTGAAGGGAAGAGGGAAGAGGAGCATTCACACCATACTCCTCCATACACCTTGGTCTTGTGTATTAGAGAACACAGAATGGAGAGCCATACAAGGTGTAAGAGAGTCTGTGTAACTCTCTGATTGGTCAACAGCAGCCTGAGGCAGCCAATGAGGATGTGTGCTTGTGTTTATTTTTTCTTTGTGTGTGTTATGCACTCTGTGTAGCGCAGTATCAGTGAGATACCAAGATTCCAGATTGGATGTCTATGGTGCTTCCTGTGTGGATAGGTTTGTTAGTGTGTGTGTGTGTGTGTGTGTGTGTGTGTGTGTGTGTGTGTGTGTGTGTGTGTGTGTGTGTGTGTCTGTGTGTCTGTGTGTGTGTGTGTGTGTGTGTGTGTGTGCGTGTGTGCGCGTGCAAAGAGAGACAGATAAAGAGAGAGAGAGAGAGAGAGGCCTCGGTGTGTACCCACCCACACACATGTGTGTGTGTGTGTGTGTGTGTGTGTGTGTGTGTGTGTGTGTGTGCACATAAGCAAGTACAGGTGTGTTTGGATGACTGCATGCTGCACATTTGAACCTCATCACACACACATGACAAATTACTTTTTGCACACTGCAATCTATCTCTTTCTCTCTCTCTCTCGAATAAAATATTCCAAAGCTACACACACACTTATCTCGTCAAGAACACACTGACCTGGGTCTGCAGAATGTCAACTTCCCACTCTGCAGACTATCTGACATACCTGATATATCTATCGCACACACACACACACACACACACACACACACACACACACACACACACACACACAAACATGGATATATGCACACTCCCACACACCACACACACACACACACACACACACACACACACACACACTGACCTCAGTCTGCAGGATGTTGGCTCTCTGCTCCTTGGCGGCGAGCGACTCTTTCAGCACCTCAATGTGCTGCTTGCAGTCTGAGTTCTGATTGGTCAGAGTATCCAGTTTGGTCTGCAGAGCCAGCAGCTCCGACTCTTTCTTCGACAGCTCCTGCTTCAGCTGGTCAATCTGCAGCACACACACACACACACACACACACACACACACACACACACACACACACACACACAAACAAGAGGAGCGAGGGAGGAAAGACAGAAAGAAAGAAGAGAAGATGGAGAGAGAGAGAGGGAGAAAGAGAGAAAGGGAGAGGGGAAGAGGGCAGAAGAAAAGCCTAATTAGACCAACATAAACATTTTTGCACCTGCCAAGCTGTTAAAATGCACGCAGAAAAAGTATTATTCAGTATTCAGGCGTCACACTGCACACACAGCAGAGAAGAGAAGAGAAGAGAAGAGAAGAGAAGAGAAGAGAAGAGAAGAGAAGAGAAGAGAAGAGAAGAGAAGAGAAGAGAAGAGAAGAGAAGAGAAGAGCAGGGCCATAGGAGGCCATTAGGAGGAAGTGCAGACGTAAGAAGTGCATCAAGAGCGTCAAGTTCAAAAAAGAAACACTGCGAGACAGTGCAGTGCAAGTTTGCTGACTGCTGAGACATTGGGGGGGTTGGGAGGGTTGGGAGATCATCCCGACCCGACGTGCCCCGAAAGCCAAACACCTCCTCTCCCGCACCTGCCCTTTCGTTCACTCTCCACCATCCATCCACAGTTAGCACATCAGCATCAGCCCTCAGCCCCTGTTTAACATAAGGCTTGATCAGCAGTCTCTGATACTGTATGCTGTAGCTACTGGAGCAGGGATGGCAGAGAGAGAGTGATGGATTAGAGCTAGCCGAGGGGTTATGGATCAGGATGGGTATCTCTGTTGGAGAAGGAGGCCAATATGGCTGCCACACAGCACAGGGCCCAGCTGGAAACTCTGAAACTGGTGTGTAGAAAAGTGCATGTCAGCTTGTCAGCGTAGAGTGTGTGTGTGTGTGTGTGTGTGTGTGTGTGTGTGTGTGTGTGTGTGTGTGTGTGTGTGTGTGTGTGTTGTATGAGACGTGTCTCTCAGCAACATTAGCAGCTGGAGATAAAAAGAAAACAAAAAAAAACAAAATCAAAGGAAATTGATTGTCTTGACCTTTTCTCCCCTTCCCTTCTCACTGACTGTTCTTTCTGTCATCTCCATCTTTAAAAGTTGTTGTTCTCTCTTTTTTCTTTTTCTTTTTTTTTTGTTCACTCTTTGCTGCAATGTTATGTGAACCAGATTGTCATCTCCTCTCCTCTGCCAAGAAATGCGAAAAAGTCGATTCAGAGGGAGATTTGAGTTCTTGTGGCGCTGCTGCGCAGCAAAGAGAGAACACGTCATGACATCAGC
>JAODXP020000018.1:15473704-15476204 GCA_027497455.2 Sardinella longiceps
CCAAAGCTGACAGAAAGGAGGACGTGGAAAAGTGTAGTTAAAAAACTGTGTGTATCGTGCTTCAGGACCAGAGGCAATTTTCAAGTCAAGCCGAAAGAGTCTCACAACAGCAGACACACAAGCCACAGCAAAAAAAAAAAAAACACAGAGTAGCCGAGGTCACTCAGTCACAGGGAAGAGCCTGATTGAATATTAGCCTTCTTTTAGGATAACATTTGTCATCATTCTGCCATCCACCCTATATTAATGGTTTTGGGAGTAATAAATATTGCTATGTTAATGGTGGAAGTTTATAAGAATGACTGTTTAATGCAATGTTTTTGCACACTCATCTTTATGGTAATAGCATAGGGACTGAAAGCTCCATTAGGCCTGTCTGGGGTGGGTGTATCTGGCTGGGGATCTGACAGACGCCTGCTTTCTGCAGATCCATTAACTTTGACATAATTCTATTCTGCCGTCACTGTGTTCGCCTGTGTCACCATAGCGATCGCCACGGGCATTAGCGTGGCCGGAGCCCGTGAGACAGGACTGGGGCCATAACTGCCAGTCACCACACCCGACTGCTGATTAGGAGGAATTATGGGATGCATGTAGGGAGGGGACAGCCGAGTGGCTGATGGCTAACCACGGGCATTGCAGACTGGTTACATGGATTAGTAACCAATGGTTACAATTATTTTTTCAAGGGGAATCTTGTTTTTTTCTGTGTTGCATTTTTTTTTCTTTTTGTTCTTTTTTGGCTCTTTGGTTAGGAGCTCCATATTAGTAATCCTATTCCAGTGGAGTTTTTCTATATGTAACCGTAACCTCCCGTGTACATTTATATACATGGAATTAGACATATGCAGAAATGAGTGACTCCAACCAAAATGCAAGAGTAATTGAATAAATGGAAGCAGATTTTATGATGCCATCAGAGAAAACCACAAACTAGGGAGAGAGAGAGATAGAAAGAGAGAGAGAGAGAGAGAGAGAGAGAGAGAGAGGAAGGGAGGAAGAGAGGAAAAGTAAAGCCTAACCCCAAAGGTTGCTGTATAAGAAAAACTACACCCCACAACGAGCCCACATCCCTCCATCTATAAATGTATGCCACCCCAGCCCCAAGTAGGCCTCCTCGACCATTCAAGGCATCATCATGTATGTCACAGGAGAAGCCTCTTCCACACGCTTATTTTCGGTCATTTGCTCATCACTATGCGCAATACCATCTATACCACAATTTGCTAAGCATTTCTCGGCAAATGAGCTGGAATCCAGGCTTTCTCAGCAAAGCCACCCGTTTGAGATTATAACTGTCTGCAAATATGCCACAATGTCTCCATCTTGATTGCCAAAGTATCTGACTCCATGTCAAGATCCTTTCAACAAGTAGACAATTTGGAAGCAAGACTCGGGTCATAAAAATGAGCATTTTCACTTGGGAATGTTGTTTTCCTATTTTTCATCCGACAACGACTAGACGTAAGCTTATCAACAGAGGAAAACATATTGCTTACAACATTACAATAACTAAACACTAAATTGCAACACACTTTTCGACCTGCATACTCTCTAACAGATACTTACATTTTTCAAAAATTTCGCAATAACACTGACCTATGAAAAGAAAACATGGCTAGGAAGCTAGAATTGCAAGCCTTTGAAAATGATTGCATGTTTACCAGGAGAGACATGATTTCTGACTGTAGCCTTGGCCATCTTACAGAGGTTCTGGGAGACTGACTATAACCCACCCCACTGTTTTTCTTTCCGTCCCTCAAACCTTATTGTGTATGCAGCCAGCCATCAGTACAAGGGCAGGCACACACGCTGCATCTCACATCACAGGGCTACACACTTGGCCTGCTCCGCTATGCTTCTACACTGGTCACCATCAGGCTCCATTAGGATGCATTAAAACAGGAAGGATGTCTGACCACACAGAAAACAACCCATGGCAACAAGCACAAACAATAAGAGCAGCGAGCAGCATCAGCATGATCCCTAGGCCATGGGTCTCAGGTATCACTGCAGGAAGCAGTCACACAGTGTGTGTCTGTGTGTGTGTGTGTGTGTGTGTGTGTGTGTGTGTGTGTGTGTGTGTGTGTGTGTGTGTGTGTGTGTGTGTGTGTGTGCCGACTGTGTGTCTGTGTGTGTGTGTGTGTGTGTGTGTGTGTGTGTGTGTGTGTGTGTGACTGTGTGTGCCAACACAGTGTGTGTGTGTGTGTGTGTGTGTGTGTGTGTGTGTGTGTGTGTGTGTGTGTGACTGTGACTGTGTGTGCCGACTGTGTGCACCCCCCGCCCCCCACCCCCCAAGTCATGACAGAGCAATGCACAGCAACTAGCTCTAGTAGCACAGCTGAGACCCCCTACTCTGTGACCTTGTGGGGTTTCAAGCGGTATGGGCTTCAAATGCTGAGGCAGGAAGAAAGAGACTGACATTAGCATGAGGCTAGTAGAGCTACAGTAGGGCAGCAGGGCAGGACAGGACAGAGCTGAGCTGGGCTAGGCGTGCGCG